>VBSM01003204.1:19570757-19583596 GCA_008086735.1 Cheirogaleus medius
TTGAGCGATCCACCTGCCTCATCCTCCCAGAGTGCTAGGATTACAGGTGTGAGCTATTGCGCCCGGCCACGATCTTTCCTTTTTGCAAACTGTCCCCCGGTGTCTCTCTCTGTGTCCAAGTCTCCTCTTCTCTTATAGGGATGCCAGTCTGATTGGGTTAGGACCCATCCTGACAGCCTCATTTTATTAATAAATTAATTACCACTTTAAAGGCTCTATCTCGGGATACAGTCACATTCTGAAGTCCTGGGTTTATGACTTCAACATATGACTTTGGAAGAGGTCGACACAATTCAGCCCACAACATAGGGAGAACCTGAGTACTTGATGGCATCACCGAAGCCTCGAGACCAGCCCACCTCTGAGGCTCTGGTCACATGAAAGAAAGAAGCTTGCGTCCATGTAAACCTTTGTGATCAGCTTTTCCTTCAGTGCAGCCAAATACAATTCTTAACTGATACAAAGAATTCACTTCATTTATCCGTCTATGTTTGCCTCTATCTTTCTTTGAGTCCTTTATGGACTGGGGCTCTCTCTTTCATTGGAACAGTTTCTTGGACTGTGCTGGTTTATATATAAGTAATGATAGCTAACTGTTTTTGGCCAATTAATTAACTAAAATTTTCTCTTTAACATGGTAATTCTAGGCAATTTGAGGCCATCCCAAATCCATTTAGTTGAATGATTCTGATTCTTTGCCACAAGAGAATCTAATTTCTACTCTGACTTTCAGAAAGTTTCTGTGGTGAAGAATGCAAATGATTTATCATATGTGAAATACTGATTTAAATATTTGTCTCCATAAATTTTGACTCTGTGTACTAAAGTTTGTTGTTGTGTTTTGTTTTGTTTTTTTTCAGAGAAAGTCTTGCTTTGTTGCCCTGGCTAGAGTGCAGTGGCGTCATCATAGCTCACTGCAACCTCCTGGGCTCAAGCGATCCTCCTGCCTCAGCCTCTAGAGTAACTAGGACTACAGGCATGCGCCACCATGCCTGGCTAATTTTTCTATTTTTCATAGAGATGGGGTCTTTGCTCAGGCTTGTCTCCAACTCCTGGTCTCAAGCAATCCTCTGTCACCTCAGCCTCCCAAAGTGCTAGGATTACAGGCGTGAGCCACTACGCCTGGCCTGCTTGAGTTTTAAATAGTAACATAAGCCCTAACATTGGATGTAAGATCTAGTATAATAATCACTTATTTCCTTGAAATTAGGGTTCATTTCCATGGCCGGAAATTCAAATGATACAGAAAGAGGTTTTGCGAGGTCTGCTGAACTGTATCTAAAGAAACTACTATTTTGAATGTGTGCATTATTGTTCATTGACATTTCATTTGGATCCTATCAGCATTTTCCTGATAAGTGCATACTTATTTTTATGCTTGGCTTCAGTATTGCTGAGCTACCTCACAGGAGGGCTTTGCAAAAATACTAATGAATATGATTGTCATGCATTTTGTAAATATAAAGTACTACCAAAATGTACAAAACAATAATATGGCACCATTTAGACTAAAACATGCTGTCCTATGCAACTTTAGGCACTGAAGGCACTGAAGTATTATAAAAATAGTCATCTAGTTATGTTTGATGTACAGCCAAAGCTAAAAATCTGGATTTGTGTTTTGGAGTTTGTGTTTTAATTTAATTTGTGTTTTAGTTATTAATAATTAAAATTATTAATAAATAATTTTAAGCTTTCACTCTTAATTGTTAGCATTTAGTAGTATTTTGATATAATTTTCCCTCTAATTTAAATAATATTTCACTTGAGACCATCAGGTTCATACTTAAGAGTATAGTCATTCATACAGAATCAACTATAGCATTATAAATAAAGTAATACTTAAAAATTAGTATCAAAAGTTTATAGATGGGCTGTTACTTATGAAAAAAATCTTGAAAACTATTAAAGTTCATCTTTAACCAAAGGAAAAGAAGTCATTTTATCAAAAAGATACCTCTACTCAAAAGTTTATTGCAGCACAATTCACAATTGCAAAGATGTGGAATCAACCCAAATGCCCATAAATTCATGAGTAGATTAACAAAATGTGGTATATGTATGCCATGGAATACTACTCAGCCATGAAGAAGGATGACTTAATGCCTTTTGCAACAATTTGGGTGGGACTGGAGACCATTATCCTAAGTGAAGTATCTAAGAAATAGAAAAACAAACACCACATGTACTCACTATTAACTTGGAACTAACTGATGAGTACACATGTGCATAGAAGGAAGCAAAACTCAATGGAAATCAAGCAGGGGGAGTGGTGAGGAGGGGATGGGTGAAAACCTACATAACGGGTACAATGAACACTATCTGGGTGATAGGTACACTTGTAACCCTGACTCAAGCATTACAAAAGCAATCCTTGTAACCAAAAATATGTGTACCCCTGTAATACTTTGAAAATTTTTAAAAAAATTCATCTTTAAAAATCAGAAATCAGGGTCTGATCTCTCTCTCTAAATAAGGCATTCTTTGCTTTCCCCGGCAGCACAGTTCATTAATTAATTCAACAAATATTTAGATGAGTATTATCTGCCAGGCATGGGGAAAGGAACCAGGGAAAAGTGTTGTGCAGATTAAATAGGACAACACCCTGTACACTCTTGGTTGCTATTAAAGAGAACTAATAACAGAGGGGCCTCAGAAAAATAGAGAATAAAGATGGAAATGATGCCATGATCTATTCTGATAACAGCTTTGAAGTGGAAGGTTAGAATCTGGGGATTGAGCCTGGCAAATTACTGCAGTGCCTTAGGGAGGTAAACGAGGCCAGGGAGGATTACAGCCACAGTGCTTAATGGAATGGAGGATTTGGGATAATGGCTCAAAGAAGATGAATTCCACCATCAATGGTTTGAGAACATGCTTGTCCAGTGGCCACCTGACCTAATCAGGAGGATGAGGACTTTAGGCTGACCATGGATGGGGAGGGGAAAGATGCCCAGATAAACCTGTTAAACCTGTTACCATGGAGTAAGTACAGGACAGAGAGGGAGAAAAAAAAAATGGTATGGGAGTTGCCCAGTGAGTCACATGAAAAAATAATTGGGAGGGAAGTTGGAAACAACACTTAGAGCTTCAGATATCCATGTGCCAACAGGTTGTACCTAGGTAATAAACAATGTGCACTTGAAATCATAACAGAGGACAGTAAATAAAATTTTTCTTTGAGCTACGGTGGCATGGGGACCAGGACTGTGCCAGTCCCTGTTGGATCAGATAAGAAAGAGGGCTTCTGTGGTACTGATTGTGAATTACCTGGCATGGTGCCCAGCACAGGGGAGTTATTATTTGAAAATGAACAGCAGCTACAAAGCCCTTGTAAATTCCAGATCTTCCCATCACCCCTACTCCTATCTCAGCAATTGCACCATAATATATTCAATTCTGCAAGGCTAGAAACCCGGAGCTCTTCTATCTTTTTAAAGCAAACACCAAGTTTTGTTCATTGCACCTCATAAATTATTTTGATACTCACCTGTTTCTCTGCGTCTCTCCTGTGACCACTTCTTTACACTACCGTCGTTTCTGGGACTATTCCAGTAGTTTCCCAATGAGTCTCGCTGTTCTACTCTTATTCCGTTCCTTTCCAGTCCTCACCATGTAGTCAGGGCTACTGTTTTAAAACAAAATCCATTCATGTCACCTCCTATGTGAAACCCAGCCACGGTTGCCCATCACGCTGGGTAAGGACAAAGACAACACCTGAATGTGGCCTGCCGCAACCATGTGCTCTGGCCTGCACCTGACCCTCCAGCCTCACCTCTCTGTCCTTGCCTGTCAACTTTGAGCTCCCCAAATATGCTAGACTCCTTCTCGCCTCAACTCTTGCATGTGCTATTTCGTTTGCCTAAAACACTTTCCCCTGCCATGCTTGCCTGGTTCATTCCTACTCAACCTTCAGATCTCTGTTTACCTGCTGATTTTCTCTGGGAAAGCCTTTCCTGACCACCTATACTAGGGGAGCATTGTACAAACTTGTAGCACCTCTGCTTTCCCTCATTACAGTTCGTAACTAGTTTTTGTGAAATTATTTCTTTAACGGATATCTCTCCCCTAGACCATAAATAACAAAAGGCCAGGGATCATGTCTGTTTTGCTCACAAATTCCAGGCAAATAGTGAAATTCTCACTATATATTTGTTAAATACGCAAAGCATCTGTAATTTATATCTGATTGAAAAACTATGTTTGAAAAAAAACCCAACTTTTACGATCCTAGATGCCGATAGTGGGGCAGGGGGCAAATGAGAACTCTCTGTACTTTCTGTTTAATTTTGGTACACCTAAAACTGCCCTTAAAAAAGTCTATTAAAAATTAAATAGAAACTATTATGGAAATTTTCATACTTATGCAAAATTAGAGAGGATAGTATAACGGATCCCCACGGACCAGCCACCTTAGATCTTAATATAGTTTGGGTGTTTGGGGTTGACTGATGAAATCTGTTTGGTTTTTTTTTAATTGACTTCAGATTTCATGAACTGATATCATAAAATGATTTATACTTATTCATCCTGTGGAAGTGATAAATGATAATTCCATTTTTAAAAAGCATAATATGAGCCTTCACATTTTGGACTATTTGGGTCCCTAAAGGATCCTGAGTTTGGTAGAACAGCAGGGCACAGGGCACGTGGCACTGGCCACTTCACTTCGTTATTTGGACGTCAGAGTGCTCTGGTCCCCTCAGGAGCATTTGAAAGCAACATGAAAACCCTAATTCATTTCAATGACCACTCACTCGTCCACGGCAGCAGTTTTGGACAAAAGCAAAGACAATTAGTTACTGTGAGCTGTAAAAAAAAAAAAAAAAAAAATCTGAAAACAGAATGACTAAGATTTTTACCCAAAGAAATACTCACAGTTCCCTGAATGTGTTGGGCTACATCCCTCCCCCCAGGCCTTTACACTTGCTGTACCTCTGTCCCCAAGATGTTCTCATCTTGATCCCTTTACTAACCTTCAGATCTCAATCTGAGTGACCCTTTTCCTGGGAAGCCATTGCCCATCCTCCTACCCTCCCTCCGACATAGATAACCTTCTCTGTGACCCAGGGCTATCCTTTGCTAACCTCTGACCCACTATCTGTCTTCCCACCTCTATACCACATGAGAGAAGAGCCAATGATCTGTACAGTGCGGCATTATGATGCAGGAATTAAGCAACAACGCACAAGCTTTGAAGCTTGTGAACCTGAGTTCAAATGCAATCCCAGCACTTACTGGCTGGTGGGCCTTAGACAGCTTCTTGAATCTGAGGCCTGGTGTTGTCACCTTTTAAGTGAAGATACTAATACCTACATCACAGAGTTGTCATGAGGTTAAGAGAAATTGTGAGTATAAAGCACTTAGAGGATTGAGTACTTGGCTCAGTAAAGATGTGCTAAATGAAAGAAAGAAAAATAAAGGAAAGGAAACAGAAAAAGAAAGAGAGGAAGGAAGTGGAATGAATGCTTGCCTAGGACCAAAAAGCAAATGGGTGAAAAATCCCCACAACTGTTAAGAGATTCTAATCGCTCTTCTCGATTTAGCTATGGCCAAATTAGAGGGAACTTAACATTTTGAAGTTGAAAAGCACACGTTTGCACTCAGTCTTTTGTGGAGAAAAATGAGTTTTTAAATTATTTTTAAGTTGTTACCCTAAAAGGGAAGGTACTGAACTGCCTTTCCATTTCTTCTTATGGGCTGATGGGATTTTCATCTCCCTGCTATACTTTTGTATCTGAGCTTATCCATTCTTGATGGGCTTCATATCCTTTATTAATTTGAAAATTATATTGACTGGACATCAACTAGCACAGAGCACTACTGCTCACACAAATATGAAGTAATGTGGTCTTTTCAACCTGCCTTCCTACCCCCAGGAGTTGGCAACATTAAGCATGCATGAGGCAAAGTGGTGTATTAAGAGATTCAATATGTGTAGCTCATGTACATGGGCATCTCATTGCTGGGACAGAGGCTCTGAATGACAGATACCTTCATCTTTCTCTGAAAAATTCAACTTTGAGCACCTGATATATGCCCAGCACTGTGGCAGATCCTCAGGGGGCACCAAAGGAAGTAAAGCCCAACTCCTGCCTTGAGGAGCTGACCATTGAGTATGGGGATTAGACAATGAGATAAGTACAAGCTAAAGAAAAGGCCACAGGACAAACACAAGGAAGGTGCTTGAGGTTTCAGAGGAGGAAAAGGATATATCAGGTTGAAGATATTACAAAAGGCTTTATTCACTCATGCACGTATTCATCCAAAGAAAAATATTTATTGGGTGCCTGCTATAGACCAGGCACTAAGCTAGCCATTTGGAATCAGATATAAATGAGCCAATATTCCCAACCTCAAAGACTTACTAATAAAGTGTGAGGGATACACATGTAAACAAACTACATGATTAATTATAATTCATTAATTTATTCAACATTGATTGGATGTCTATTAAGTCCCAAGCTCAAGGGTGAAAAGAATAAAGGTCCCTGTGATTAAAACAAAACCAAAACCAAAACCTATAGTCTAGTTCAGGAGATATGTTTATAAAGAAAAAATGTTGATATATAGTAGTATATCAGGTGCCATGATAGATATGTTAAAAATTGCAAGGTCACGGGGTAGGGAGGAAGGAGCTATGAACTCTTTCTGGGGTCAGGGAAGGCTTCTGAAGAGAACGCGATGGAATGGGGATTGCAGGACTAAGGCGTTTCCCAGGTAATTGCAGACAGGTGGGAGGAAGAGTATCTGAGGCAGGTTATATAACTGTGGCTGGAAGAAGAAGCAAGATTAGAGCTGCGCTGGAGATAGAGGCCAGTTGGTGAAGAGCTGTTAAGCTCTGCGGCTGTAAGAGTGGAATGTGGAGGTGTAATGACTGGGTGAAGGACTGAGCGCAGGGGGTGTGGAGGGAATATCAGGGAAGGGTTCACAATGGAGCAGGTGGCTCAGAGTCTTAAGTGATGTGTAGGAACTTGTTAGGAGACAAGAAGATAGAAACATTCAATTAAGAAGAAACAGCATTCCTCAGGGAGATGGTCCTTCTTGGATTTTGTAGGTGAAAATAATGGAAGGAGGGAATTTCAGAAAGAGTAAACAGCTTGAGTCAAACAAACAGGCAAAAAGCCCATGTATCAGGGAGTAGTGAGAGTCTATGGAAGCAGCTTTTCCTGGGTCTCTAATCTCAGTGAAGTCTATATGTCCAGCCCTGACTCTGCCCATTGGACAAATTAACATAGCAAGGTATCCTTTGTCCATCTCTTTCTGTACTTGAAGGGTGAGTCTTGGGGTGTATTCAGAGCTTTATGAAGTTACAAGACCAAACTTTTTTTCTTTTTTTTTAATTTCAGAATATTATGGGGGTACAAACGTTAAGGTTACATACATTGCCCTTGTCTCTCCTCCCCCCTCGAGTCAGAGCTTCAAGTGTGTCCATCCCCCAGACGGTGTGCATCACACTCACTATGTATGTATATACCCATCCCCTCCTCCCCCTCCCACCTGTCCCACACCCAACAAATGTTTGTTTTTCTCCAAACTTGTTTTTAAGGCCTCCAGATCAATAGTGGCTGCTAGATGGCTTGAGGGTCCTGTGACAAAAAGAGCCCCAGGTTCCAGTGCAGATGTGACCACCAGGCCTAGTTCCTCCTGCCAGCCTGACCCACACCAAGGCTTTCTGCCCTGTGCTGGGGGCTGGGGAAACCAAAAGGGAATATTCCTGACTTTGGAACCAACTGAGAAATGAGACCAGGAGGCAGATCAAGAGAGATCAAAATATCAGCTTTATTTATTGACAAAGCTGACCTGGACAGTGTGGCTTGACTTGTAGCCAAATGGGTTTTCTGAAATGCCCTTCCTGATCTTTGCTTACCCTAAAAAACCACTGGCTTTTCCCCGTGCATGGCAAAACCCTGCTTGGCCACGCTCACCACAGGGCAGACCAGCATGCAAGTGACCTGTGGACAGGCTGGCCCCTTAAAGGACACAAGAGCAAAGAGGCATGGCAAAGTCACCAGTCGGGCCAGTCTCTCCTTCCCTCTAGGTGCAGAAGTTCCTTCATACTTCTACCTTTTGGGGCAGAGATGTCGAAATTCTCTTCCCCTTGTGGAACATGAAGGCAGGAAGGGAGGTAGGAAGAAAAAAAAGAAAGGAAGAAAGGAAAGGCGGGAGGGAAAAATGAAGGGAAGTAGGGAAGGGAGGGAGGGAGGGAGGGAAGGAAGAATAAACCTACAGCTGGTAGTGACTCTCAATGTCGGGCCCCTCAGCTTTTCCCTAACTCTAGTTGGCCCTCAGGGTCTCCAATGCCCACAGCTGGAGTCAGAGTCTTTAGCTGCAGGCTCTGGAACCCATCCTGAGGACCATGGCTTCTGACCTAGTCTCGGTCACCCTGTACCCCAGTTCCTAGAATGGGGCTCCTGGCTTGGGATGTAGTCCCAGCCAAATAGTTCTCTTGCTTGAATTCTGTTTGCTCCAACTGGCCTTTCTGGAGATTGAATCCTCTACCAGAACCTTCCCTTGTAAGGCAGAATCCTTGTTTCTGGCATCCTCTACTACCTGTCTGGCTGGTCCCTGCCCCCCGGCAGTATGACACTCTAGCACACTCTTCCCGCTTCCTGGGCTCCCTCTTCTTGACAAGACCTTCCCCATCCATTTGTACTACTCTAAGCAAATCTTGCTGGTTTCTGAGCCTCTGCCTTCCCTCTCTGATCTGGCCTGTTGAATGTCACCAGATTCCTGGTTCTGACACCAGAAGGCTGACTTCTAACAAGCACGCTGAGATATATCCAAACGAGAGCTGTCATTTGCATTACCTGGGAAGTTTGCATTACATGCCTTGTCCAGGGATTCCACTACTTTTAAAGAACAGTTCTGAAATTCCTCAGTCAGAATTACATGGAGCCACAGTTAGAGCAAGACAGGATCACAGACACCATCCACCCACCTCTACCTTCCACTTTGTATGTGGGGACACTGAGGCTCTGGGAGCTTTGGAGCTCACTGAGACCACATTATCAAATTACAGGCAAAGCTGAAACCTGTCCTCTGCTCTTCTAACAAATGATTTTTCTTCAGAGCCAGTTTACAAGCAATAGAAGAAATGATCTCCCAAGGCTATAGCAGTGGCTGTTAATCCTTTTTGAATCACAAAGTCCTTGGGGAATCTGATAAAAGCTAAAGACACCATCCCTCAGGAAAGAACACAGACACTCAAAACTTTCACACTCCAGGATGAGAACGCCTGCCCTATGTTGACATGCAAACACCTTCTCCCAAATTTCAACAGCAACTATTATGCAGCATGATCATTGTCCTTGTCCTCCAGACCTGCATCCAAATGATTCCTGGCTGTTCCCAACTATCAAATCCCCAAAGGAACAAGATGTTCCAGGGCTGAGGAGGTCCAAAAGAATGTGCTGTAGGCTCAAAAGGCATTTCCACAAAGAGCATTCCAAAGATATTTGAAGAAAGCCAGAGTCCCTGGAAAGTGCAGCTTCTCCAGATGACCACCTAGAGCAGGCAGCATCTGTGTGCCTGCTCTGGTCGGCTCTTAAATAATCAGGCAAAGCTCACGTGGAGGCTTTGGTATGGTAACTTCTTATCTGCTAACACAAGAGGGACAATTCCAAAGCTTAGCAGAGACTCCCCCTTAGCAGAGACTGCCTTCTCCATGCAGGCTCTTGGGACCTCTCCAGGCAGTTGTGTGCTTCTTCCTTCCTGTTCCCAAGCTTTGTATAAACCTGTACCTCTGTTTTCATCTCTACTTCTCCCAACAGATGTTGGGCACAGACCTGAAGGGCAGAGACTGGATTCAGGCGTTTCATTATTTGTATGTCCATTTGACATTTATTAAGAGGCTACCGCATGTTAGCACTGAAAATACAATGGTGAACAAAACAGTGCTGCATTCTCTCAAGAAAGGCAGACAAACAAGCAATCACACACCAGTGTGACTAATTTCCTCTGGGAAATACAGGGTACTTTACAGTACAGGCTGGTCTTTTGGGGGAGGGCCACCTTTTACGCTAAGATCTGATGTACATCTTTCCAGGATCTTAAACCACATTGCCCTAGGCAAAGTCCTCTGGCTTGTTGGAGGGTCACTCACTGAAGGGCAACTGCTCATTAATTTAAGAGTGGCTGTGGTGAGCCAGGGCCCGACTGTTTGGAAAGACAACGTCAGGTGCAGCTGGTCACCTCCTTTAGCTCTTTCTGAGACATCTGTGAACCGATGGGAAAAGCAGTAGACGTACAATTCCTGTAGGTTTCTGTCCTGGGGCTCTACCACGGGCTACATTCATGTGTTTTCACTTGTCCTTTTGTATAACGATGCCAAAGGAAGCTATGAAAGCCCTTTGCAAACTTAAGGACGTATAATCAATGGATCTATCTATCTAAACTACCTCCTAGCAGGTCCCAGCTTTACAGGGAAAGAGGAAGGCAGGGTAGCACAAATTTAGGAGCACTGGCAAGGGTACTGCTTTGCAGGGCCCGTGCCTCAAGCCTTTTGCTGCTTCGCATGACCTGGATTTGGCAAGGAGGTGGCAGCTTGAATTCCAGGCGGGCTAAAAGGCCTTGGCTGAGAAGCTCTAACGGATTTCACAACACAGCAGGCAAAGGCTTCGCACTGAGGGACCAGCGGGTGGGGGTGGGGAAAGCTGCAATACTGCATGTTGGGAAAGGGTAAGTGGTGGAAGGGTCCCGAAAGGCAGGATGGGGCAGCGAGAAAACCTCCTGATTATTGACACCCCTCCCACCCCCCGTCTTAAATCCCCGCGCTAACAGCCGCAGCCTGCAAGCCGCAGTATCACAAACCCGCACCGCCGGCCCTGCCTAAGCCCCCAGCCCCTGTGGAGAGAGTTGATGCGGACAGGCCTCCAACCCCCGCACCCGCGCATGCGCACTGCTTGCTCTGCCGCCAACACTCATCTCCGGCGGATTAAAGAGACATTTCTCCTTTTATCTCTGGTAGCGCCTGGTGCTCAATCCAAAGCAGCCTCTGAGTCCTTAGGCTGCTGGGCAGTGGTTGGGACAGAAGGAAACAAGTCAAGAAGAGCTCGGGCCTGGACTAAAACTACAATTCCCAGTAGACACCGCGCTGACTCCGCCTTCTCGTGGGCGGGGCCCAAGGGCCGCCGCGGCTTAAAGCGGCGAGAGCTGCTCGGCGTCCCGGCCGCTGTGTGCGCTTAGCCCGCGCCGTTGCGGTCTGCAGGGGAAGCGTGGGGACTGGGGTGTCCTTTCTGTCCTTGCCTGTTGTTCCTGAACTAGCAACAGCACAACACAAACAACTTCTGAGCACGTTTAGAGGCTTCTCTCGGGTCCAGCAGCTTGTTGCTTCTACTTTACTGAATTCTTGATTTAGCAAGTGAGCACCTGAAAAATCGCCTGTATGTTAAATTTCTGTAAAATGAATTATTTTCCCTACCATGTCAAAGCAACTGTATATTTTTTTCTAGCTTGCAGGTGTCAGTGGCTGATGTTTAGTGCCACTTATTTTCTCTAAAGACTCAACACAATGAATAATAAATCCTTCAGTGAATCATCCTGAAAAAACAAAAACCTGTTGATGTGATAAATCTTATGCTTTAATTTTCCAACTTCTGAATGTTGTAATGAAGTGCCTTTACAATGCAGCACACTTGAGATCCGTTTTTAACGTGCAGGGTTGTTTTAGGCTGGTGGCCGTGGCTGGCTCACGCCTGTAATCCTAGCACCTTGGGAGGCCGAGGCAGGAGGATCACTTGAGATCAGGAGTTCGAGACCAGCCTGAGCAAGAGCGAGCGCTGTTCCTACCAAAACCAGAAAAAATTAGCTGTGTGTGGTGGTGCTCGTCTGTAGTCCCAACTACTCAGGAGGCTGAGGGAGTAGGATTCCTTAAGTCCAGGAGTTTGAGGTTGCGGTGTGATGACACTACTGTACTCAACCCAGGGCAACAGATTGAGACTCTGTCTCAAAAAAAAGAAAAAAAAAGTTTTAAATTGTAACCTAATCTTTGACTAGGATGCAGAGAGGTGAGGTTTAAAACCTCTACTCTTTGCTTCTTGCTTTAGGGAGGCAAAAATTGACAGTTCTTAGATAGTATGAGGGATAGCCACCTTCTAGAAAGTGCCATTGGTTCCCACGACTCTAGTGGGTTTCTTGAACTGAGTGGTTACTGTGATTTCTTACAGCCACTGTTAAACAACCTCCTCATGCTAACAATGAACTCCTTTTGTTTTTTTGCAAATAAATAAATTTTAAGGGCCTCAAAGAGAGTCAATTCAGAGCTTGAATGCAGAATCTCTTTTAGAGTTGGGGTTTTAAAATTTGTTTTTGTACTTCTTGGTTTTAGCCTGCTGAGTTTTATGACTATGTATTCATTCACTCTATTTAATGTGGCATTTGTGGATCAAAAGAAATTGGCCAACTTTGCTTAAAATTAACAAGATGTATAATTTTTAATTTGTTCTTTGTGTGGAACAGCCCAGGCATACTGAAAAATGGAAATAGTAGTTGATGTATAGTGATTTTAGAGATGACTAGGGCTGCTATTGTGCTCTGAACAACCCCCCCATACATTCTGAAATATTAAATAGGAGAGAGAGCAATAGTCATGATATTTGGTAATATTTAGATTTTTCCAAAATACTCAAATGTTTTCTCTACAGTCACAAACAGAACAAGTTTTCTGGCTACTAACTCTTCTATCAGACATTTAGTTTATCAAGTCCTAACTGGCTCAGTAAGACAAGAAAGCATAAGATACAAGACAATATTATTGTATACAAGAAAATTTCAGAAATAAACATCTCGAAGATGGCGGACGAGAAACACCGCCAGTTAGAGCGTCTCTGCAGAAAAGA
>VBSM01003204.1:19589299-19607226 GCA_008086735.1 Cheirogaleus medius
CAATTAATTTCTTTCTATTTTTAGTAGAGATGGGGTCCCACTCTTGCTCAGGCTAGTTTCGAACTCCTAACCTCCCACCCACCTTGGCCTTCCAGAGTGCTAGGATTACAGGCATGAGCCACCACGCCTGGCCCGACAATACATGACTCTTAATAAGAGAATTTCTCTTGACCTACTGCTGGAGACACCTGCTGTATCACAAGATCTGTTTACAGGGGACAGGTGCAGACGGAGCACTGCTGAGGATATGTACAGGAGGACAACTCAGTATAGACGTTTTTATGTTGCTTAATCCAATCGCAGAACCATATGCTGCTCGCTCAAGATCTTGATTATTGAACTCATTAAGTGCATCTAAGAACATGATTGTTAATTTTACTTATAATGAAATGTATGAATAAATAAATGCATTAAGACTTTGGTAAAATCTATGAAAATATGATGGCTTGTGGAGGTGCAAAATGGCAAGGGAGGGCAGGGAAGAGAGAGCATTCAGCTGGGGAAGGCTGTGGTGCCATGTTGGTAGTTGCCTTCTATGTCCCAGAATGTGACACAGAGGTCATGAAGACTTTGAAACATCAAAGACAGTTGAAATTTCCCCCCTGCATGTTCTACTTCCTAAAGCAGTTACACATCCTAGAGTAATTTTAGCAAGATTTCTAGTAATAAGAATAAAAGCAAAAGTAACTTTTGTATACAGTGCTAGATAGCAGGATGAGCTAGCTGACATCACCTTAGGTCACCTGAATCCTAGTTTTGTAGTCTTCCTCCTATATCACACAGCAACTTAAAATTTCATTTTATTTGTTTATTTATCTTTAACTTTGCTATAGAAAAATTCACTCTTTTTAGTGTAAACTTTCACAGGTTTTGAAAAATATGTATAGTCATGTAACCACCACCAAAATGAAGATGCAAAACACACCTCTTATCACGCCCCTTTGCAGTCAACCTTTCCTCTCACCCTTAACCCCTGAAAACCATTCTATTCTCCATCCGTTTAGCTTTGCCTTTTCCAGAATAACATGAAAATGAAATTATACAGTAACACGACTTTTTAATTAGGGAATTTAAAACAAAAGCAAGCAAGCAAACAAACAAAAACAAAACAGCAAAAAACAGAGCCCCATTCCCCGAATATTCTCATTAAGTAAAATTTATTATGCTAGACACCTCGAATCTTCCTGATGCCCCTCAAAATATTTTTCTTGATCAAAGAAACTTTTGTTTTTCTTTCTCTTTGTCCTTGCCCTGTATTGCTTAGAAATTTTGGGGGGTCATTTTGCAGTTGTTTCCTATGTGAGCACGACAGTGAATTTGTCTGTGTGGAGGAGATTTGCTTTGTAATATTCCATCTGGGAGAGTGGCAATGTTGTGTTTTTCTAACAATTTTATAAACACAATCTGAAGTAAAGAGGAAAACTCATTTCATGGAGTTCAATTAGAATTTTACTGAATGAGAACATATAAAAAGGATGTAGGATGAAGCTCAGTTAGGTGCATAAAAATTAGAAAATAACTCTAAGCCTCCTCATTTGTGAAGGTCAGTTTCCTACATGAAGGAACATAAAATTCCTGAAACATAAAATTGCAAGGCATGCAAAGGAAACTCAATTCTTGTGGATTTGTTTGGATGCACACACAATTTCAACTGCCTGCTTAGTGAGGCAGACAGACCAGCTCTAGCTACAGTATGAGTTAGTGCCTTACTGTCCATCATCCTTTCTGCTCTTGTCTTCATGATCTGAAGCATATTAAATATGAAAACAAATGGTACAAGAGCTGGACTTTACCTTGGATCTCCCTTGGTTATTATTATGATTATTATTTTTTTAAAAGACTTGGGAATGTGGACATATTTTGTTCCATTCCGTGAACTATGGAGTTGCCAACATCACATTCTGGGGTAAGGATGAAATAAAATATAGGCTGCTTCAGCCTACTCGTCTTCACAGGTCGTGTTCATTGGCCATCCATACTGGACTAGAATAGCTGGTCTTTAGCTGGTGCAATCTTGGTGCAGTTGCTTTCTTTGCAGTATATCACTTTTTTTTTTTTTTTTTTTTACCAATTTTTAAATCATTTGCACCAGACCTCTGTGTATACCTGCTGGTTTGGGCTCTGCCTTTGTGCTTGTCACCAGTATTAGACATAGGAACAGTGAAGGGCACCAAGAGAAAGAATGACCACATAAACACAGTGGGAGATACAGTAGCACAGTGACCCAGGGGGCAACCTATGAGCGAGCTCCCCGTATTTACTCAAGTCTCAAGTTGTGGTAGAATCAGGGCCCTGACAAGTCTTAAGTGTATATTTTTATTTGTGAATGCATTATACTCAAAGTCTTGCCCAAATCTGTTTTGCTTTATTAATAAAAACAAAACCAAATTTGGGTTCTACATGCAATAAATTCTAACTTTTAAGATAGGAAAAAGTAAATTCTCAAAACCGGTGAGTTTAATGTTCAATCCCTGGCATCAGATGGTGAACAGATGGTTTGTAAACACATAGCAGAGGAAACAGCATGGGTTTGCTAAGAGCAAGCCATGCTGAACTAACCTTGTTTCCTTTTATGATAGAGTTGACACTGACAGAAAAGAGAAATTTTTAAAAAATCAGTGTATTTTAATTTCAGTCAAGATAAAATGTTTCCTTGGGGGTAAGTTGGAGAAAACCGCAACTGCAAGATAAAGAGATAGATCTGTTGCTAGTTAAAGTGGTTAATGGGCCAAGTGCAACCTCAAGGGAGGTATAAAATAGCATGTCAGAAGATTCTTAATTGTTCCACAGTTTTTTCAATAACTTGAGTGAAATATATACATGCCTTTACACAACATTTTGAGAGATAGTGAATATAATGAATATCAAAATCAAATTTTTTTAAGAAGGAAAAAAAATAGCAGGCTAGAATAACATCCAAAAATAACAGATGATTTTTAGTGATGACCAATGTAAAATCTTAAGCCTGTTATTTTAAAAAAATGCAAAAGTATAAGAGGGAGGAGAATTGGCTTCTTGTTAGTTCATGAAAAGAAGATAACATTTTGGTAGATTTCATATATAATGTGAGTCAGTTGTATAAAACAATTACTGAATGATAGAAGAATAGCATCTTCATCAGGTGGATATGCTCATCCACTGTACTTTTCATGGTCACGCTCATCAGTACTTTTTCTAGAACCACGTGTCCGAGATATTATTTAGGAGAGATATTAACCAGCTGGAGCAGATCCAAGGGAGTCTGACAGAGTGGATACGGTCTAAAGATCTCACCACGTGAGGAACAGGGATTGGCACCAACATGTACTGAGTGTCTACTTTGATCTGAGGGAGAAGGAGGAAAGGCTGGAGGGAAAGGGGAGGAAGGTATAAGAATAGGTCAGCTTCTTAAGTCAATGTTGTAGGAAGGGGGCCCAAAACACAGTTAGCAAGAATAGGGACTCAGGCTTTCCTCGATGCCCAGAGAAGGGCCCACATGGCGGTGTTCTGGATTCCCGTTGTAACTTAAAGGGAAACTTTCACAATGTCCGGAGCCCTTGATGTCCTGCAAATGAAGGAGGAGAGGAGGATGTCCTCAAATTCCTTGTAGCAGGAACCCACTTAGGTGGCACCAACCTTGACTTCCAAATGGAACAGTCCATCTTCAAAAGGAAAACTGGTGGCATCTACATCATAAAGCTGAGGAGGACCTGGGAGAAGCTTCTGTTGGCAGCTTGTGCCATTGTTGCCATTGACAACCCTGCTGATGTCAGTGCCATATCCTCCAGGGATACCGGCCAGCGAGCTGTGCTGAAGTTTGCTGCTGCCACCACTGGAGCCACTCCTATTGCTGACTGTGTCACCCCTGGAACCTTCACTAACCAGATCCAGGCAGCATTCCGGGAGCCGTGCCTTCTGGTGGTTACTGACCCCAGGGTTGACCACCGGTCTCTCACAGAGGCGTCTTATGTTAACCTGCCCAGTATTGCTCTGAGTAACACAGATCCTCCGCTGCTCTGCGTGGACACCGCCATCCCATGCAACGATAAGGGAGCTCACTCAGTGGGTCTCATGTGGCGGATGCTGGCCCGGGAAGGAATCCGCATGCGTGGCACCATCTCCCGTGAATGCTGTGGGAGGTCACGCCTGATCTCTACTTCTACAGAGATCCTGAAGAGATTGAAAAGGAAGAGCAGGCTGCTGCCGAGAAAGCTGTGACCAAGGAGGAGTTTCAGGGCAAATGCACTGCTCCAGCTCCTGAGGTCACTGCTACTCGTCCCAAGGTTGCAGCTGGTCTGAAGGCGGGCAGGTGCCTCTGTGCCTGTTCAGCAGACCCTCACTGAAGACTGGAGCCTGCCAAGACTGGCTCAGCCTGCCACGGAAGACTGGTCTGCAGCTCCCACTGCTCAGGCCACTGAATGGGTAGGAACAACCACTGAGTAATCTTAAGTCCTTCCACAAACTCTTAAACAAGATGGAAACAAGGTTGATGGAAAATAAACATGAGTTTCTAAAAAACAAAACAAAAAAACAACCAAACAGAAAAAGAATAGAGACTCAGACAGAATACTATACACTACATTTCGCTCTCTTGCCCAGAATAAGGGTAAGGAATGCGTGAGTGTGTGTGGTCATGTGTGTGCACGTGTGTACATGTCTAGGAAAGTAGGCAACTAGGAGGTGATCAGAGTGTACATTCCTGCTCCCACAACTCTCAGGGTGGCTTCCCCCAGGGGGATCCTGCTTGTTCTCAGGCACATTTGTTCACCATTCCATGTTCACTCTTGTCATTTACTTCATGCCAGGCCTTGCGGTAAGAATGGGAGATACAAGGTGGAATAAATCCAGTCTGTACAGAAAAGGAGCTCACAGTCTAGAGGGGCAAATGGGCATTGTGCCCGCAGCTTGGCCCACTGAGAAACTGAGATGTTATGAGCCCAGAGTTACTCACTTATCAGCGAAGCAAATAAAACATCATCTACATGGACTTTCAGAGCTGGAGGGAATTTTGGATACCTGTTTAGCACGTTGTTTTCAAACAGTGCCTGTGGAAACCCAAGGCATTTGCAAAGCTTTCTTTGGGATCTCTGTGTGCGAGAGGAGAGACTGAACCAGAAGGGGAAGGTGTCTGGAGTCATTCTCTACTCGTACATCAAGCAGAGTGGCTGCACCTCTGTCCTCTTTGTCCATTATCCTTATAGGAAATAACCTGAAGGAAGGGTACTACTGCTGCTAAGCATTCAGCCTCACCCCACGCTCACACAGGAGGACAGTAAATAGTGGCTGAAAGATACTGTGATTTGCCTGATGTAATTAAATAAATATTTTTGTTATGTACCTATTATGTGTCTATGAAGACTGTGAAATCTATTCATTCAGTGATTTATTGAAATACCAAATAAGCAAAGATGCAATCATCCTAAGATTTTCCCCCAGATGTCTAGCTTTTTCAAACTCCCTGAGGGCAAAACTTTGTCCTGCTCACTTTTGTTTCTGGAGTGTCTAACACAGTGCCTGACATAATCGGGCTCGCCAAATGTTTGCTGAATATGGAGAACGGAATTAAAATAATGTACTAATTGGACCTAGAACAGAGCTTCTGATTGATTATGGAAAACAAAAGAATCTCATTAACTTAATAAGCTGAATAAGTGTGTATATATATGTTTTTATCTTTTTTCAAGTGGGGCTCTCTCCTAGTTTGTCAAAGAACAAGCATTAGCACTAACTATAGCAGTCAAATTACATGTTGATTGGTGTTGGAAAAGAGCTGAACATTTGGCTCTGAAACAGTGTTATTTCTTCCATCTGCAAACACCCAACCCATCCCTTCTTAGTGAATCCTTAAATCTGAGTCATAAATAATGATCGAATTCTGCCAAAGATATTTTTCAGAGGAGGGATATGTAACTCCCTTTCCTGAGATAGACTGATTCATTAAATAGCTACCCTTGTGAATTCCAATTAGCAACACTTCTTGTTCTTTCTGGTCAGACTTTCAGACAAATCTAAAATCTGCAGGATTCCTATAGCTGTGTATAGGTGTGGTCAGGAAGCATGCAGACATCCACAGAGGCACTCAATAACCAACTGATCCACGACTGTCTGGCTGGAGCTCGGCCAGAATGAAACCTGGATATTGTGGTTCTCCCCAGAGAAGGTGCTTTTTGGATGTGACATAAAGATAACATGAGTCAATAGTGCACGGAGAGGGTGCTTTTCTAGCTTTACAAACGGTGTTAATCTGTGAAGCTGCTCCCAGTGCACATGCAAAAATAACCACTGACATACTCGTGGGAAATCATCTTTAATAAAGAATGGGAGCCAATGAGCCCAGGAGTTCGAGGTTGCAGTGAGCTATGATGATGACACCACTGCACTCTACCCAGGGCGACAGAGCGACATCCTATCTCAAAACAAAACAAAACAAAACAAAAACAAAAAAACAATGGAAGCCAAGATTTTATGTATAGACTACAGAAAGTGATGTTCTTAGAAGGGAGATGACAGGCAATAGCTTATGTTAACTCAAGAAAGCAAAAAAAGGCACTAAAAAGCTATGGAAGAGGTTAGAGATCCTGATTAGTAATCCACAGCTCTTAAATTTTATACAGTCTTTAAGGCTGCTCCTTTTATCTAGAGTAAATAAATTTATTTTACAAATTGGTTCTCAGACTCATATTTGTACATTCTGGATGGATCCTATTTTGAGTTTGCAGTGTTTGGGGGACCTTCAAGTGGAGCTGTCCAATAGGCTGTTGGATATAAATGTTTAGAATGCATATAGGAAGCATGAGCTTTGGAAAAGGATTTGAAAGTCATCAACATATTGAATTTGTGGATGGCAATAGAAGATCTGGATGAACACAGTGAACGGAAAGCCAAGAAGAAACCCTGAGTTTCACCAATATTTATAAAAGGAGCAAGAAGGAGAGAACCCTACCAAATGGATGGTAAAATAAGAATGTCTCCAGAAAGCCAGGAAATGTGGCATCATAGAAGCCAGGGGAAGATTGTTTCAAGAAGAGAAAGGTGAACAATAGCACAGGCTGTAGAGAATTGAAGTGGCTCTTGGGCAACTAAGACAACTGGACCCTTGATATCCTCTATTCTCCCCTGACCCCTCTCTGAGGTTAATCTCAGGGCGATGGGTGTCCCAAATAACTATCAAAATCAACTCCAATGTCATCAATGAATAATGTGGAATTTTACCTAAGATTTTGTGACAAGGTGAGGGATAATTGCATCCTAGAAAAACTTGATGAAAAGCCCTTTTTTACCCATCTCTGTTCTTTCTCCAAAATTTCCTTTCCTTTCTTCTCTTCTCTGTGCATATACCTCTTTCCTGCTTCTTCAATACCACTACCTCCCAATTTCTTATCGCTTCTCTTATTTTGTCCTCTCTCTCCTCTGCACTTTGCTATTAATAATTAAAACTTTTGTTTATTAACAGTAGCAGTTGTGTTTAGTAACCTGGAGATTCATCACTAACTAAGCCCCAAACAATTTTAGTGTAGCTGTAGGGGTGGAGGGCAGGTTATGCTTGTTGAGAATAAACTAGAGTTCTTGTTAACCATGTTGGATTAAGCATATACATTTATCTCCATTCTCTTTTTGAACCTCATGAAAATGACAGTTGTGGAATTGTGCTCTTCAGATCTCCTGCTCTAGGGAGCATAACTCATCAATGGCTTTAGTTGCTGCCCACCCAGATCCATCACTGCATTTGTTCCAGGGCCAAACTTCCTGTGGGCTGTTTCTGCTGGTACACGGTGGGGATACTAATGCAAGCCCATTACTGTGAGACATAGGATTGATTTCTCCAGTTAGGGACCTTGGTTTGAAGACTTCTCATTAGCCTGGCCACCTCTTCCTCGGAGCCATAATGTAGTCTTTCCTACCCAATCCTCATTCCTCCCTTCCCCCTTCTGCAGGCATCCAAACTGCATTGCTGTCAGAAGACTTTCCTGCTCCCCCGCCCCCCACATAAACCTCTTGTGTGTCTAATCCAATCATGGCATCTGCTTCTTACAGGGCCCAAACTAACACACCTGTGAAATAAAAAAGGCAGGAATTCACAGGGAAAAAGAGAGAAGATGACAGCAGGGGAAAGATGTCAACGAAATTCTGGAAGATGGAAAATTGGTGGATGAAAGCTAACAGACTTACAGAAGAGAAAGGTGAAAGCTGGTGCTGACAGAGGGGCTAGGCAACAAGAAGGAAGCTGATTTGAGTAGGAGAATCTCTACTAGTAGTAGAAGTACCTCTCCCACTACCCTGCAAGGAGGCTGGAGGTGCCAATCTTGAGAACACCCAGCATAGGGAGAGAGGGATTAACTGCAAGTCTATAAACTGCTGAGAATGACTCCGACTCCACCAATCCCTAGCAACTAGCAGCCCTCTTTTTATGAGAGGCTCTCAGAATGTCAAAAGCCAGGCTTGTATCTCCCCAGATGGGAGATTAAAGAATTCTTTTACAGAAAAACTGGTCTATCACCCCCAAAATAACTACAGATACCCTTAATTGGTGGCCCCCAAATGCAATCCCTAGGGCCAGCTCCAATCACCATATAGGGAAATCCACCAGTCCATTCACTGAACCTCCAAAAGAAACAAACAAACAAAAAGAGATAAAAACAAATCAACTGAAAAGAAAATAAGCAAGACAATGAGAAGATCAATCCAAGAAGTCCAAATCTGAATAAAAAGCAACTTCTAAAAAAAGAACCAAAAAAAAAGGAGAGGAAGAGGAGGAAGAAAAAGGGGAAGGAGAAAAAAAAGGATATTATTAAATAGTAAAAGAAAAAGTCCCAGAATTTTGGAATTGAAGTCTATGTTTCCAGAGTGGAAGGGCTCACAGAGCGTCCAACACAATGAATGAAGAATGACCCAAACCCAGGCACACTGTTGTGAAATTTCAAAACACTGGACCAAAGAGAAGATCTTAAAATCTTCCACTGAGAGGAGAAAGACCAAGAAATCAATCACATATAAAACATTAAGAACTGGAGTGCCATCTAACATCTCAAGAGTAACCCTAGACTTTAGAAGACCATGAAGCAATATTTTTGAAATTCTTAGGAAAAATGCTTTCCAACCTTAAATGCTACACTCAAACTACCAATAAAATACTAGAGTGGAATAAAGATGTATAAGATCTTAAAAAATTTATTTCCAATGTAATCTTTCTCGAGAAGCTACTGAAGGATGCACTCCACTGAAATGAGAGAATAAACCAAGAAAGAGTGAGGTTGTTTTTGGGGAAACACGGAGTGACCCAACACAGGAGAGACATGAGTCTCTGTACTTAGAGACCCCAATAATCAATTCACACAGAGGGCACATCACAGCCCCCCTCTGCTACCACCAATTCTTTCCCAGTGCTACCTCTTGTCTAGTTTCAACGTTGTAAATTTGAGACTCTAACCATGCACAACTCTTACTTATGTCTAAATCTTTTTCTACCACTAATCCACTACTATAATAACCTGCTCGAATGATTTCCTTCATTAATTTTTTTAATTTACTCACTTACTGAGAGCCCGCTGTATTATAGTTGAATTTGAAGAGAAACTATGGTGAAAAATAGGTATGATCAAATTGCCATTGAAAACCATTTAAATCACCCTTAAATCTAGGCTTTCAGAAGCTCGAAGAAAAAACTTAACCTTTTGTTTGCATTTTTGTTAAACCTTTCTTTCCCTGAAACAGTGGAGGTCAAGGTTTGATTTGAAAGAGGAACAGAGAAATTATAGATAGAGGGATTTCTTTCTCTCTGAATTTTGCATAAGGTAGGTATGTGCACTGGGGGACCCATTGCATGTATTAAAGTCCTTAAAAGTAGGAAATAGAATAAAATATGACCTCTTTTTCCAGGGAAATTATCAGGACTCAAGACTTATTAATTGCCTAAGGTTCATATTTCTGAAATCTTAGCTTTATCATCTTTACTCTGCACCTCCAAGTTCAGCACGTATCTGGCTTCAACCTGTTTTGAGTTTTGAGACACTGAGTTATAGGAGGCCCAAGTACTTAGTGATACTGGGGTTTACGCATGAGTTTCATGATTTTCATGGGTAGTCAAGACACCGTTGGCACTTGTAGGGTAGCAGCAGACTCAGCTGATGCTCTATCTGTTTCTTTCACATTTGCCCACCCTTACTCACTGGTGGCTGTCATGGGCAGTTTTCAGAGCATGGACAGCTTCCCACCACGAACACCCCATCTCTGTTTTTCTTTACCTAGGAGTTTTCTTGGCACCATGAGGAACTTGAAGGGTCTCAAACAGGCTCAACCCAGAGGTGTAAGGACATTAGCACCCCCGGGGCAAGGGACGATTCTCAACTCATAGGAGACAGAAGTCATGGATAAATGCTCCATCCTTCCCATCCTCCTGTGGGAGATGAGCAGGGCTAACTCTGCTTTTGCACGACCTGAACTTGACGGACCCTGAAAGTGAATGTCCCTTTAAATTTTGCTCCCTAGGTGTCCCATTCCCTCCATCCTGGTCCTGGCTCTGATTCTCAGGCAAGTTCCTCATAGTTTCTGGGAGAGTCCCCAGCAAGACTGAGCCAAAGAAGCCCACAGTTAACAACCTACTTATTAACATACCTGTCTTAGTCCATTCAGGGTGCTATAACAAAATACCTGAGACGAGTTAATTTTTAAAGAACAGACATTTACTCTTCAGCGTTCTGGAGACTTGGTGGCTGAAGATCAAGGTGCTGGCAGTTTCGGTTGCCTGGTGAGGGCTGCTCCCAAGACGGCAGCCTCCGGAGGGGAAGAACACTGTGTCCTCATGTGGCAGAAGGAGCAAGGGCTCCATTTATGAGGGTGGAGCCCTCATGACCCAAACATCTCCCAGAAGGCCGCACCTCCCAACACTGTTGCAATGGGGATTACCGTGCCAACAGGTGAATTTTGGGGAACACATTCAGACCATAGCAATGTCCTTTACTGGTGTTTCTCTTTTCCTTATCTCACTTCCTACTTCCTTGCTAGTGTGTCCTGGCATGGCCTTTCAAATATAGCACCTACACCCAATTCCTTCTCAGCCCCTGCTTCTGGGGAACCCAAACTAAGGCAGGCACTGCTTAGGAATGGTGCCCCACCCCAGCCCCAACACGCACACCAGTGATTTATTTAAGCTTCTCATCAGTTTGTGATATGATTCCAACAGCTGTAAAGGCTTGTCTTCTCTAAGACAGAGCTGGGACTCAGATGCTTCTGGTGCTCAACGTTGGGCAACTACTTTCTTCCAAAGGCCTCTTTGTACAAGTTGAAGCACACATGGGTGCACTTTTTGTTTTTTGGTGACTGAGGAAGGAGGTGTTGGATGTTGTTGCTCCTGCTGTTTTGTGCGTGTGTGTGTGTGTGTGTGCACAGAGGTGTTTCAGGAGATGTGAGGGGAGATAAAGACTATGGAAGGATAACAAGGCAGGGATTGTCTGGACGGTCACTGCAAACTTTTCCCTCACTTAGGTCTCATGGCTGAGGTCTTGGTTGTGAGTTCTTGTGAGAATGGTGCCAGGGCAAGTTCCTGAAAGAATGGGGAGGCTTGGAGTACACAGAGCCCTGCTTCAGGGCCACGGTGGCCAAAGGCATGTGCATGATGCATGCCCTGTGCCCTCCTTTGCACCTCAGCCCCAGCCCTGGTCCCCAGACCACAGAGCTCATCTGGCTCAGAGAGTGGTCAGCAGAAATGTGCAGAACTCAGCGGCACACCGGGGAAGACCCAGAGGAGCTGCACTACCTGCAGGGTATGGCAGCTGGGCTAACAGAAAGTCTGCACCTCTGTAAGGGACTGTCCCTGAGCAAGACAAAGAAGAGGACCGCAGGTAGGGAAGCCTTTGGGATGGGGATAAATTCATGAATGAGCAGGTAGGGCTACAAAGCTGACAAAATTTGGGAGATTTCAATAATGTGACCTCATATGTATTCACAGGCAGGTGAAACCGGGCTATTCAGCTATGCAGTTTGCTATCAACTTGCCGGCATCTGTATGCCTTCATCGTCCTATCATGCAGACAGCCTGATATCAAATATCCCCGGCTCTACCTCTGTCACTGACAGCAACCTTGGGCAAGACACTTGACTTCTCTGTGCCTCAGTTTCCCTCATCTTTTATATGTGCTCATTGGGCCAGATGAAAACTAAGGTTATTTTTAATACTAAGGTAACTTCCAGAATTTTTTCACCAAAAAGTACTACTGGACACAGAGGCCTAGAAAATGTCCCATTATTTGACTCCTGCCCTTTGAGTCCCGAAGTGGCCTGTGGGCCTGGGATCACCTTTTTCTTTCGGTGCTGCTGGATGAAATGCCCGGTTATGGCCGGACACTGGCATTGAAGGAGGAGCGTTAGTTACAGCGTTTGCATGACTGTCCACATTGGGACTTTATCTTAAATGTGCAAGAGACAATCCTTAAATTGGTGTTTTTATTGCCCTTGAACCACCGTACCTTTGTTGAATTCATTTTAGATCATAAATTTGACCATAAAACACAGTTTGCCAAACTGGCAACTAACGCACCTGTCTGTGGTTAGTTAGGAACTTGAAAGTGTCCCTTGCAGCTGTCTACTTATCCCCTGACCGGGCTCTGATTTCTCTCCCATGCTTTATAACTGACACCTTTTTATTATTTCTACTCCCCACAGAGTTGGCAGATTGCCATTTCAGGACGTTAAATGGAGTGCCTCCAGCGGGGTATCCTGCTTTCTAGAATGGAAAGTCCACCTCCGCAGTGTCACAACCCGGGAGCCCCAGGCTGAGACTGTTCCTGCCCAGGCTGTGCTCTGGGCGGCACAGCCGAATGGACTGCGAACTGTGCATTCATTTCTGATTCACGGCCGGCTGGACAGGGATCACACAAGGCCAGCCTGACGATAGCAATGTGCTTGCTCTGCTTCAGAAGTGATTTTTCAGGAAGGATGTTGTCCTCGAGGGGTTGGGCAGGGCTGTAAAAAGAAAACAAAAATCACATGTGGCCTAATTGGAGGGTCAGTGGGAAATCACAGGATGAGAAAGAAACTTTTAAAAGCATATTTTTAATTTCTGAATATGCTAATACCACCTGATAGCAATAAGATCTACTATTTGTTGAATGCTATGACTTGGAACATAGCTATCAGCTATGGACTTCTACATACATGGTCACGTGCCACATGATGAACAACCGAATATATTAATACAACCGTGTCCCCATAAGATTGTAATGGAGCTGAAAAATTCCTATCACCTAGTGATGTCGTAGGTGTTGTAACATCCTAGCGGAACACATTACTCGCCTGTTTGTGGTGATGCTGGTGTAAACAAACCTACTGCACTGTCCATTGTATAAAAGTATAGCACATACAAGTATGTATGGTTCAGAATACTTAATAAACAACTATGGCAGCTGGGCTCAATGGCTCACGCCTGTAATCCTAGCACTCTGGGAGGCCGAGGCGGGAGGATCGCTCAAGGTCAGGAGTTCGAAACCAGCCTGAGCAAGAGCGAGACCCTGTCTCTACTAAAAATAGAAAGAAATTAATTGGACAACTAAAAATATATAGAAAAAATTAGCCGGGCATGGTGGCGCATGCCTGTAGTCCCAGCTACTTAGGATGCTGAGGCAGAAGGATTGCTTGAGCCCAGGAGTTTGGGGTTGCTGTGAGCTGGGCTGACGCCACGGCACTCTAGCCCGGGCAACAAAGTGAGACTCTGTCTCAAAATAAATAAATAAATAAATAACTATGTCACTGGTTTATGTATTTACTATACCATACTTTGTATCGTTATTCTAGAGTATATTCCTTCTACTTATTAAAAAATAGTTCACTGTGAAACAGTCTTGGGCAGGTCCTTCAGGGGGCGTTCCAGAAGGAGATATTCTTACCACAGGAAGTGACAGCTTCATGTGTGTTACTGCCCCTGAAGACCTTGCAGTGGGACCAAGTGTAGAGGTGGAAGACAGTGATATTGATGGCCCTGACCCTCTCTAGGCCTAGGCTAATGTGTGTATTTGTGTCTTAGCTTTTAACAAAAAAGTTGAAAAATTGTTAAAAATTTAAAAAATTTAAAATAGAAAAAGGCTTATAGCATAAGAATATAAAGAAAGAAAATATTTTTGTCTTTTTTTTAGCATCAAGGACAGTGAAAGGAAAATATTTTCGTATAGTTGTATAGCGTGTTTGTTTTAAGCTAAGTGTTGTCACAAAAGACACAAAAATTTTAAAAAACTAATAAAATGTTTACAAAGTAAAAATGTTACAGTAAGCTAAGGTTAATTTATTATCAAAGGAAGAAAAATATTTTTAATTAAATTAGTGTCGCCTACGTGTAGAGCATTTATAAAATAGTCTACAGTAGTGTATAGTAATGTCCTAGGCCTTCACATTCACTCACCACTCACTGACTCACCCAGAGCAACTTCTAGTCCTGCAAGCTCCGTTCATAGTAAGTGCCCAATAGAAGTACACCATTTTTGATCGTTTATACCACATTTTTACTGCACCTTTTCTATGTTTAGATATGTTTAGATACACAAATGCTTACCATTGTTTTCCAATTGCCTATAGTATTCAGTACAGTCACATGCCGAATAGGCTGTACCATCCAGGTGTGTGTCAGTACAATCTATGAGTTTGCACGACAACGGAATTGCCATGCCTGACTATATGGACTCATTAATCTTACCATAAAACTATGGGCAGGTACTATTATTATCCTCACTTTATAAATGAGAAAACTGGGGCACAGAGATGGTAAACAACTTGTCCAGGGTCACTCAGCTACACAAGGGTCAAGGCAAGGATTGAAACCAGATCATTTGGTTTCAGAGGGTTTATACTTACCTACTCTACTGCCTCAAGAACAAGGATGTTTCCATTTATGTGACAAATGAAGACAGGAACCTCTTTGATTATAAGCAGATTTCAGGTTAAAATGAAAGTGGAAAGGCTGCAATGATTCCAGCCCTGTGGCCTGGCTCCTCACCCTTCTTGAGCTGGCCCTGGACAGCCTTGCTACCCCATGGTCTCCACTCCCCACTGAGTGACTTTCATGGGCTCCAGCCACAGTAAGCAGCTTTGCCTGAAACCTCCTTGTTTTGCCCAACTCCCTGTGCTGTTATGCCTTTACACATCCACCCTGGAAAGCTCTTCTAAATTTGCAGAAATCCTCAGCTTTTGAGACTCAGTTCAATTGTCAACTCCTCTTTGAAACTTTCTCAGATTTTTCAGGCTGAGTTGTCACTCATTTGTGCTTCCTCAATGCCTGGCTTATACCTTCATCATAGCTTGTTTCATATAAAATTGTAGTTCTTGTCCTTTCTCCTCTAAGCTGTCACCTTCTATGACAACAATGCCTTCTTCTGGACTACTTCCTGAAGGACCTGCCCAAGACTATTTTACAGTTAACTTTTTTAAAATAAGTATTTTAAATAAGTTATTTTAAAATAACTTTTAAAAAATAACAACAAAAAATATGGTATAGTAAATACATAAACCAGTAATATAGTCATTTATTATCATTAAGTATTCTGAACCATACATACTTGTATGTGCTATACTTTTATACAATGGGCGGCGCAGTAGGTTTGTTTACACCAGCATCACCAGAAAGCACGAGTAAAGTCTAGCACCCTATATGACATGTAGCTGGTGTCCCATAAGTGTTTACTGAAAAAATGCCTAAAGCAATTGTTATCATCATCAGATAGATAATTATGGGGAGTCAGAGATTCTGTCTTCAAACTCATGAAAAGAACTTTCTTTTTGGCTCTAATTATTCTGATAATTTTCTCAATCCTTTCACTTAATTTTGGCTTGTTTGCATAAACTATGGACATTTTATGACTATTTCATTACTTGATGATGATGATACAAAAATATGAAGTAAGCAGCCACTCTAAAGATAAAGCATACACACAGGTAACACCCTTATTTTCAGGGCCAGTCATGGAATCCTCCCTTCGCATTCTACGAGGTAGGCAGGTGTGCCAACAAAACTTGAAAAAGGATCTGTTTGTTGTTCCTATCCTGGATATGACAGGAGTTTGGGATTTTTGACATAACTAATGAACATCTGAGGTTTTTCAACAGAATCTTTAAACACGGGAGGAGTTTGAGAATAATTTATTTGTAACATATAGAGAAGCCATTAGTTGATTGTACTAAAGAGTTATAATTACAACTAATTACAAATGTTTCCTTTGCTATGACATAAATAGCTCTAATCTCTCCCTAAACAGTTGCTGACCTACTCAAGGATACCTGGGTCAGGGCCTCAGGGCCCTCAACTTCTTTGATCTTTTCTTCTTCTGAACATTCTTACACGCATAGTATTTCTTTGCAGTGTTCTTTTCCCCTGTGCTGTTTACTCTCTTACGTATTAATTTTTTTTCTCTTCTCTTCTGTAGTTCGTTTCCCTGGTTCTCCCTAACACTGATCCCAGTCACGGAACCCTCTGCCTCCACCTTTATCCTGCAGATCACACTTACGGCAGCCTCTGCTTAGCTCAGCATTGATGTTATCCACCCACTAAAACTGTTCTTTGAAGTGCATGGAGCCCAAATCAGGATCTAGTAAGTAACTGGCTTTGTAGAAAGGCCATTTTCTGCTCTTTGGGAGAAAGATGAAATTCTTAGCAAAGTCTCACCAGGAGGAGTCTCTCCCTCCCCCAACCCCACCCTTCCCACAAAGAATCAGAACAATCTCCCTACCCATGAGATATCTCTGTGTTTTTACTTTAAATCTCAGCAGAATGTTTTACATAATGTTTTGATGTGGTTGTATAAAATGATCCCTGCTGATTGGCAAACACTTTTTAAAAAAAGTTTTCATTATCAAACAATGAGTACAGCTGACTGCCCTGACCCTTAATCCATTTCTGGGCCTCTTCTCTTCCAACTGGGGTGAAGGCAGCGACTGGTACTAATAAAGTTGAATGTTTAATAATTTATTCAAGTACTTAAAAAATTGGTTGAATATTTCCATTATGTTGAAATGGAGAAGGAATCTATAAACATCAAAGCCAGAAGCTCTAAAGGAAAAGATTCATAGATTAAAACAAAAAGATGGCAATCTGGGAAAAATGTTTGCAACATATGTAACAAGTCAGGGAGTGAAAACACTTGCTTTAACAAAAACTTTAACAAATAAATAAGAAAAGAACAAACATTGGATTTAAAAAGTCAATAAACATGAAAAGATGTTCAATCTTACTAGTAATCAAAAAGTATAAATCAAAAACAATAATAGGTTAGATTGGACATAATTTAAAGACTGATAAGAATGTGATACAGGGATGAAAGATTAGGCATACTCATACCAATATATATTTATTAGAATGGCTGAAATTTTAAAAATCCTGAAAATACCAGTGCTGAAAATGATTGTGGAGCAATTGGAACTCACAGATATTGCTAATGAGAATATGAAATGGCACAACCACCCTGGAGAACAATTTGGCAGGTTCTTGTAAAGTTAAACATGCTCTTACCATATGACTCAGCAATCCCACTTCTGGGTATTTATGCTAGAGAAATGAAAACTTATATTCACACACAAAAAAGCTTGTATGTGAATGTTTATAGAAGCTCTGTTCATAACTGCCAACAACTAGGGGAAAATGTCCTTTAATGGGTGAATGGATAAGCTGCAGTACATGCATAGAATGGAACACTACTTAGCAATAATAATAAAAAGAACCAACCAGAAGTATTGATGCATGCAACATTGTGGATGAATCTCAAAAGCTTTATGCTGAATGAAACAAGCCGGTTCTAAAGTTTTCAGACTATATGATTCCATTTACATAACATTCTTGAAAAGACAAAATCATGGGGACAGAGACTAGATCAGTTGTTGCCAGAGGCTTAAGTGTGTAGGAAGGGTGTGACTACAAAGGGATAATGCAAGGGAGATTTTTGGGAGATGAAACTGATCTAGGCCGGGCGCGGTGGCTC
>VBSM01003204.1:19607326-19617582 GCA_008086735.1 Cheirogaleus medius
AAAAAAAAAGAAACTGATCTATATCCTGATTATGGTCATAGTAACACAAATCTATACAAGTGTTAGGATTCATGGAACTGTATACTGAAAGAAAACAAGGAAATTTTACTCTATGATAATTAAAAAAACCAAAAAAACAAAAACCTGGGCATTCTCATATCCTGCTCCTGAGAGCACACATTGGTGCCAACTTTTATGGAGGGCAATTTAGCTACATGTATCAATATATAAAGTTTATCTATTCTACTATTTAGCAATCCCACTTTTGCAAAAAGTTTCTAAGGAATTGTTGGGCAGGTGTGCAAAGATGATAATGGCGGCACTTTTTTTATGTCTATAAAAAAAGAAATAAAACCAGCCAGTCAGCTGTGGTGGTGTGCACCTGTAGTCCCAGCCACGGGAGGCTGAGGTAGGAGGATCGTTTAAGCCTAGCCTGGGCAACATAGTGAGACCATGTATTCAAAAAAAAACACAATGTCTATATGTAGGAATTTGTTTTTAAGTTATGTTACAGAAATACAGTAAATATTACATATTCATTTAAAATATGATAAAAATCTGCATTTGTTTACATGGAAAAAATGTCCATAATATATTAGTAGTGAGAATAATGGATTACAAATAGCATATATGGCATGTACTTGTTTAGAAATAATTTCTGATAGAAGGTACACCAGACAGAACTCATCTCTGGGCAGTGGGCTTATAATGATTCTCACTTTCTTCTTTGTACCTTTTTCATAGTCTTTTAACTTTATAATTTTGTTATAGTCTGGACATTTGATTATGAGCAGGTATTATTTTTATATTTTTAAAATTTATTTTCATTTTTACAAAAATGCATGTGAAGTTCGACGGTTTGCATTTTAAACCACATTAACATTTTCCCAAATCAAAACAGATCTATTCAAATATCATGTATCCCTCAAAAGTTTCCTGCCAAAATATACTACAAAAGAGAGCATTTAAGCTGCATATTTCTGAGACTGCTGAGACCAACAATATTATTTCCACTGTTTAACTTTTCACCCTTCAATATGTGTGGGTTACAAACAGTCTTGCACATTTTTGAGGCATTTCCTTTGATATTTAAAATGTAAATTATCAGGCTGAAGGAAAATAACCTCCAGGTGTTTATATGGTTAAAAATCAAATAATGCACCTTGTTTAGTGTAAAGCATAATTCTATGCATATGGTGACTGGAAGGATGAAATGGAAAGGTTATTTATTATTAGAGTTAGAAATTATGTCCTGATAGATTGATGGTTGATTTAAATATAACTTCTTGTCAAGCATCTGTTTTTAGAATCAAATTACTATGACTCTACAGTTTCCTTGAAATCTCATAGTATCACATTTCTGTTTGCCATTGCACGGTTTTAAGATAGCGAAGTGTGAAACTTCAAAGTTAGTTTTCACTGTACTGTATTTTATATGACATACTGGTCATTTCATAGAAATATAAGGTGACAAATTGTCTGCAGAAGAAATAATTGCCATTATCTCATTGAACCTTGGGTCATTCAAAATTCTTCTCTCCCACTTCATTTGGGAAAGCTTTATTTTCCCCAGCTGCCCACATGTTTCTCTGACCTATCTCTTCTCCAAATGTGCCTTATTGTATACCCCCTCGGGAGTGCTGACTGTTTTTCATCTTGCTTTCGTTGTTTATCTCCAGGGTTTAGTTCAATAAACAAAGTGGCTTGGATCAAACTTTGGGCTCTTATGGGTTTGGATGTGTTCTTTGGTCTCATTTTAGTTCCCCAAAGAGAATGTTGCTTCTGACCTCTTTGACTCTTCTCCTGCTGATTTTACTGTGCCTTTGATACTGGGGAAGGGTGAGATTTCTGTTGCTTTTATTAGAGGTAGTAATGCCTTTTATTGCTTTGTGACTCAAGTTGTGTTCAGTTACAATCATAAACGTGTAAACAAAAAAATCAAACTCAGACTGGCAAAAGTAGAAACTCAGGGTTACGATCTCCAAGGAAACACGCAATTCTTACTATGAACACAGAAATGAGAATTTAGTTGTACAGTATTGTAAAAGGACTCTCAGCTAGATTTAACCTCACCAAGGTTTAGGCAATTCACTGCCTACTACACTCGCATTCACAGCCACTTCTCCCAACACATTTTCAGGGTGCAGGATGCACAAGTGCCAGCCTCCCCTCTCACTCCGTGGTGCACCCCCCCCAAAAAAAATACCTTGTAAGCCAAGAGGCCACAAGCTAAAGAGCTTATAGGGTTAAGCCATATAGTGCAAATGAGTAAGGCAGACTGTCTAAGAAAAACAGGGATTAGTGAGGACTTTGGCAAACTGAAGAGAGCATGCTGTATCTAAAAAGAGCCCCTTTTCAGTACCATCCAAGTGTTGCCATGTGGGACTAGACCTTTTGTGGTCAGATTTGTCACCTTTCAATAGACGTGAGAAATAAAGATATTTGAGTAACATTTCCAATCTTGTGGAATATTTCACATAAAATACCAACACTCTTCAGCCCAAATCACGTGTCAGAGAGCTGGATGTCGCCCCTGATGTGCAACCTCTGATAGAAACTAACTAAGCACATGAACTGTGGGAGACTGAGGGCAGGTCCTGATGAAGGCTGTGCCTGTATCGGGACCAGCATGGGCATAATTCCAGCAGTGGACAAGAGTGCATGGGGCTTGGTGGGACCAGCAGTGCTGCTGTGTGCTCTTGACAGCATAATTGGGCACTAAAAATATGGAGCCTCATGGTGAACAGATTGGCCTCTTTATCTCTCTAGAACCCCAGGGTTTTTAGGCACTTCTGGAAGAGGGACAGAGAAAGAGGGATATCTTAAGAAAGAGATACTGGACTTCCTGTTAATAGATGGGTGGGTATTTGAGTGATTAAATAGAAAATTAAAAAGAGATATGACCATATTTGAGCTCCAGGCTGGTGAGTAATTCATACCGGTTAATTTAATTGAAAATATCAAGTTAAAAATCCACAAATTGGAGTTTTGGAGCAGAGTCACATTTATTAGGTTATTGTTGGACATTGAGGAATGATTATATTGTTGCTTGGGATAACAATAAGAGTAATGATAATAAGGAGCAATAACAATAACAGCTATCATTTATTGAGCATGTATTACATGTCGGGTGCAGTACCAAGCAGTTCACATGTACTAACTTATCTAATACCCATATAAAGTAGCTTCTATGTTGCTTTCATTTGACAGATGAATGAGGTGAGGCACAGAGATCTGAAGCAGCATGCCAGAGGACACACAGACGATGTTCTACAGCTAAGAAGGATCAACCAGATCAGATGACTAGGAAGGTTTAAACATACAGCACTTTCCCTTAGTAGTGAGCCCTTAGGATTGGTTTAAAATTCTATTTTCTTTTATAGTTTATAAACCTACTAACCAAAAATTACTTGCTGTCTTAAGCATTTTTACCTCTCCAAATTCTCTTCTGTTCTTTGTTACTATGTACACATGCTTTTAAAATATGTTAGGATTTGCTGTTTCCATCTGGTAGTGTATGGTTTGCCTTTCTGCAGTTGTAAACTATTTCCTCTTACTACTTATCTACCCTCTGTTTTACATATCATTTTATTTAGTTAAAAAGCAGCATGTGTTTATCCTAGAAATTTTTTAAAATACAGACATATATGAAAAAAATGACTCATAATCCCACCATCCACAGATAATTGCTGTTAACACCTAGATGGGATTCTTTACAGTCTTTTCTGAGCATATAAATTCTATGAAAAAGACTATCCATATAGTAACAATTATTTTTTACTAAATATGAGTTATATACACATGTAACTATAACTTTTGCTTTTTTTCCCGATTAATATTTACCACGAGCAGTTTCCCGTATCACTGCGCTTTGAAAACATTATTTCTATTTTTCACGGCTGCATAACATTCCATCACATGAATTTGTGAGAGTTTATTTTAGAATTTTCATGCTATTAGTTGATTAAATATTTTTTAAATGTTCGCTCACAGATAATATAGTGACAAAATTCTTGAACATAAGTTTTTGACCATATTTTTGTATTTCCTTAGGATAAATTCCTCCAAGTAAAATTAATGAGTCAAAGGCTCTTGACATGTGTTGCTAAACAGATTGTCAGAGGGTGGGCCACTTTGCACCTACTAGCACCCTTAGTTTTTATGAGCTTTATTATATCTTTTTCTCTCTTTAACTTCCTATTGTATTTTCCTTATATGCCTTAGGACTACACCCTTAATGTAGCTTTCTCTTCTCATGGAGGCATCGTATCCAGGGCTGTCAATCCCAGCGGGAAGAAGGCACGTGTGGGGGCTTCCTGCTGGACTCTGCTGGGTGATGGAGCCAATCCAGAGCCCGTCAAGAGGAAACCAGCATTAGGGTCAACTCTGTGGCAAGCCCAGGCCTCTCCAAATGGAGCCAACTCCCCACTCATTTACATACTGGGGCAAGTAGCCAGCTAAGAAATTGCTCAGATTTCACTGGACAACATCAGTCACCAGACGCATGGAAACACATGGGACATGTAGTCTTTGAGAAGGCAAAAATATTTGTCCTGTTCATACGATTTCAGAAGCCATGAAGAGCTCAGGGCAAGGATGAGTTTAAACAATGTGGGACCACTGAGGAGGACAGCAAGGGGAAAATCATGTGCTCCTAAAAACCTCGTTCCCAAAATGCTGAAGGAGAAAAAGAGGCTTGTCTCTATAGAGGCCCAATAGAAAAGGAAATCTGGAACATTTCCTGAGGTTTCTTTGTTTTTTAATGACTTACTTTCTTGTTAATATGTCAGAGAGAAGGAAAGCTCCTGGCTAAGAAATAAAACAGTCCTTCATCCCAGAAATCACAGCCAGGAATATGGATTCTTAAGTGTCCAAAAAAGTACTCTGAATAAGGAAAGAAATGCAGATACATTACTTCTATTATAATAAACAGTTGATTTCCACTCTGGGAGGCCGAGGTGGGCGGATCATTTGAGCTCAGGAGTTCGAAACCAGCCTGAGCAAGAGTGAGACCCCATCTCTACTAAAAAAAATAGAAAGAAATTAATTGGCCAACTAAAATATAGAAAAAAATTAGCCGGGCATGGTGGCGCATGCCTGTAGTCCCGCTACTTGGGAGGCTGAGGCAGAAGGATCGCCTGAGCCCAGGAGTTTGAGGTTGCTGTGAGCCAGGCTGACGCCACGGCACTCACTCTAGCCTGGGCAACACAGTGAGACTCTGTCTCAAAAACAAAACAAAAAAAAAAAAACACTTGATTTCTGTTAATCCCTTGAGTCCAATTATTTTCTTCCTAAACTTAAGGGTACTCACTGCCCTTTGTGAATATGTTGTTACACTTGCTGATGGGTCTGTGTTAGGGGTTATATTTGCCTATTAATTTGGACACTTAAAAATCTCTTTTTCTCTCTTTTCTTCAGCTGCGCTCTATCCCGCAACTTTACATCTAATGAGGGAAGTGATTTCTGTATTTCTTCTCTTTTCCATCCTTTTTGCCTCCAGCTTCTAGAAAAATAGCACAATGGAGGGCAGAGGGAAATTAAGAGGAAGGGTTTCCAAGCAGTGGGAAAGCAGATGAGGAGAGACACGGTAAGTTTATGGGCTGGGGGTGGGTGGGAGTGAGGTAGGGATACAAGAGGGTGGAGGAGGAAGCAGAGCATACAATGGGGTCTCAAAGGCCTTCCAAAGGCATGTTTTCAAAGGCTTTACAGGTACTTTGAGGGTATGTTTTTCTTCATATGGAAAGGAGAAGCAGCATAGAAAGTTTCAAGGAAGTCGGGCGTGGTGGCTCACGCCTGTAATCCTAGCACTCTGGGAGGCCGAGGCTGGAGGATCGCTCAAGGTCAGGAGTTCGAAAGTTTCAAGGAGGAAAAGATATGATTAGATTGTTTTTGTTTTTGTGTTGGTTTGCTTAGTTTTTGTTTTGTTTTGTTTTCTTCCAAGTGAAAAAATCATTCTGTTGCAGTAGGGGAAGATAAATAGGAAAGGGAAGAAGCTAGAGACAGGAACAGTGGTTTGGAGATTGCTGCAAATACAGAAGCCCAGATGTTTGGCTTGGACTCTGGCTGTGGGGATGGGAAGGAACAGATAGACTTACAAGATAATTGGGAGGTATAACTGACTTGACCTTAGGGCTTTTTGAAATGAGAAGAAAAAGATAGAGACACAGAGATGAAAACAGTAAACAAGGATGACTATGATTTCCCATAGTCGATGTCTGGATGATGATGAGGTCATTTACTGAAATGTTCTAAAAAGGCAAATAGAAGGAAGGAGATTTAAAGGGAAGATAAGAAAATTTTCTTTTTTTCTTTAGGATTTACTTGAAGAATGCCCTGCTAAATTTTGTGCTGGCAAATGTTAACAAGTGGCTTTCCAAACAAAAACCAAACCAAAGGAAACCCTGATTTGTGTTGGGGATTTCCAGTGGTGTAAATACTCACGCCCTGGCCAATTTTAAGCTAGCTTGTGAAAGTCACTAACTGAGGAGGTGGGAAGAGATATGCACAATCAGGTCTTGTGAGCTGGTGTGATGTGGCTCCGGCACATCACTGGCACTGCTGTATATTTTACTATGCATTAGGGAGCACAGCCCCATAGCTTGGCAAGGAGATGAGGGCTGGCCATGCAGGGCTTAAATGAATCCAAGGGGGTGAACAACATTGGTTAGGGAGCATGTTGAAATAAAAAGAGAAAACCAAATTAGGAGATTTATAAAGAAACAGGAGTCAGAAAAAGAGTGGTTAGAGGCTGAAGAGCCAGAAAAGAACCAGATTCATGAAATACAAGAGAAGAACTAGTTTCAGGAAGGAAGGTGCAGTCAATAGTGTCAAATACCTGAGATCAAATAGCCTAAGGACTTAAAAGAGGTCATCGGCACTACCAATTAAGCGGTCTTTCTGAGCTTGAGTTATTTTTCTCTGTATTTTTCTACATTAAAAATATTTTTTAAAGAAAAAAATAAAATCACATCTCCCCTCATCCCTCACCTTTAAGGCAGTCTTTTAATGAATTTGGACAGAACAAACTCAGAGCTGTGAGAATGAAAATGTGACTGCAGCAGGCTGAAAAGTTAAGGAAAGGGAGAGGATAGAGGTGAAATCTTTCTAGCAATTTGGCCCTTAAGGGAAGGATAGCTTGAAGGAAGGAAGGTTGGAAGGGTAGCTTTTAAAAAGAGTTATAATTCACTAATCAACTAGACATTCAGAGGAATATACAGTATCTGTCTGTAATCCAGGCTAACCTCTTGATCTCAACGACAAGCAGAACAAACATCTTAGTCAAGTCCAGAAGCAATAATGGTTTTGAATCTCACTGGTCTGTCAACAGGAGTCACATTAATACAGGAGAAGATCACGTTGGTCCAATTAAATTGAATTGACTGAAATCCTATGCGATACATGGTCTACTCCACAAACAACGGTGGTTCCTTGCACTTTTTTATTTGACCACTGATTGCTTGACAATTTGTTTCTGTGTCTAACTATGTATTGGAATTAAGCTGACTCAAATTTGAACTGCAGGTCCTTTTATTTCTCCTTATTTGGAAGATGGTTTACCTATTTTTTTTTTTAAACTTTTGAGGCATCTCTTATCTTCTACAAATTCTCCAAGATTATAGCTATTAGATCTTTTTGATCAAAATAAGTTGATCTTGAAAAATTATTTTAGAATACTTTCTTTTTTATTTTTCATTGATTTTCTGCAATGCTCTATTTTTTTCAGAGTTTCTAGGAACTGAACAGTGGGGGTACCAAGCAAAAACTCATGTGTGTTAAAAAAAATTTATATTTTAGACAATGTTTATATATACATTTGTCTAGGTAACAGATATATAGCAAAGCAACCTCCAAGCAATGCTTTTTCGGTAATCCTTAATTTAAAAGCCTCAAGGGAATGATAAAAGTGAGCTTCTCTGTAGCTCCATGACCTCCAGCAGGGTCTCCAAGGCCACAGCTGCCTGAAGGTCGATTCTGTAATTGGAAGATGCCAGGGTCATCTCAGAATAGAACCTCAAGGCAGGCTACATTTATGGAATCAGCTTCTCCACAGCCACAGCAACAAAGAAGGGCATTACTACTTATTTGAGAGGGGTCACCTAGGGGAGAGGGTTGGGGTTTTGGTGTTGGTGTTAGCAGGCATCAAAAGACTTGGGAATAAGCTCACCGAAGCATACTCAGGAACAAATCAACCTATGACATTCAAGGGCTGGAGGGGGAGGAATTGATACTCGCAAGCTTCTTTCTCAAGGGGGCACATCTCTTAGGCTCTAACTTTTGGAATTTAGTATTTTTGTCATATGAAGCTGTCAAACTTGCAAAGCATGGCCTTGGTGTCAGCAGTCTTATGTCCCTGGCCCAATCACTTAGCCTCTGGGGGTTTGGGCTCTTCTAGCAGTAGAAATTAACAAGACTAGTAAACCTATTTCAAACATTACAGTGTGTTCCTGTATTCACTGAGGGGATGAGCAGATTCTTGACACCACAGTTTAGTTTTAGTTAAACATGATCAAGTTTGGCTTTGGGGCTGTAGACTCATGTATTTAGAATCAATGGCTGTTCTCTCTCTAGGACTCTCATTTCCTTCTTGGGCTCACAACCTTCTCCAGCACCTTATGGCTGTCTTATTTGTAAAGGACTTGCTGTTGCCCATTCCCCTTAGAGCAATCTAAGGGATTACGTTAATAGGGGTGCTCTTTGGAACCATATCCTTTAAAATTCCAAAAAGAATGATTTTGGTGGTGGGATTTTAAGCATTTTACCTATTTTATAATAGGTAGGGGAAGGAGGAGGGAAGAGATGGAGGGTCCGGGAGACCTAATCACTACCTAAGATTACTAGGAGTGGTAATGCCTCCCAGGAGCCTTCCTTTACATACAGAGAGAGAGATTGTTTTTATCTCTTTGCAAGTCCTGGAGTTTTAAAAGTTTGGCATGGGAAAAGACTTTATAGGCTATAAGTGGCACCTGAAAGTGACATTAGTAGTCAGTTAATAATACTCTTTCTGTTTATAGGGTCGTTCTTCCAAGGAGCTCAAAGGTTTCAAGAAAATTCACTTTCAGAAAATCCCTGTGAAGCAGGAAGAACATACATATTCTCTCCATTTTAAAGATAAAGAAACAGAGGCAGAAGGACTTTACCTAAATTGCTCAGCATGTAGTTGGGTCAAGTTTGACCCCAGAACCCAATCTCTTGACCAGGGTTGTCCTTTGAGGCAAAAGGATCCCCTTTCCTGGGCTTGGGTCTGGCCCTGCTCAAACCCCATCCCTTCCCATGGGCAAGCAGTCCACAGGGCAAAAGGGCCATGCCACCCAGAGCTATGAGTACCTGGGACTCCAGAATTCCTTGCCCTTAGGCCCTCATGTGCACTTCCAGGGTCTGCTTGGGCCTCTTCTCTGGGTCCCTCCTGAGTGTTGACAAGACTACGGGTGTGTGTACCTGGGCTTGAGTTGTGGCCCAGAGGTGGCCTATTGACTATAGTGTGGAGGGGTCTCGTATAGCTGGTGGTCCACATGCAGGCAGTGGAAGGTCTGGAATAGGATGGAGCTGGAGGTCTGAAGAGAAGGGGGATGGGGGCAGCTCTCTCACTCCACATTCTTGCCAAAACCCAGGTCCAACTGTGAACCTGTGTCTTTGTCAAGGTAGGAAACATTTATTTTACATTGGCTTGATTTAAGACCTAAATATTTAGACATCTGGTTTGTGGGCCTCCATTTTGTACTCCTGCCTCTGCCCCTCAAATGTTTTGGGAGGTCTTGGTCCTGACTGCCTAAGCCAAAGCCAAGGGGAGAAGCTGGAGAATCAGAGTGGGTTTATAATTTTACACCACTGCGATTCTCTAGCTGCACTTTGCAAACCTATACAAACTAAAATACAAGCACTGCGCATTTATCACAGGGATGCTGACCGATATAATGAAAACAAAAGGGGGGCTGGTTCACATTGTTTTGTTTGTTGTTGTTTTTTGTTTGTTTGCAGACTCCCTCTTCCCAATTTATGAAGCGAAGGAGCAAGATGTTCTTCACCTGTAGTCTGAGGGACTGGGGGTCCAGGCTGGGAATCCCTAGGTTAGCGGTGGGGAACAAAAACAGCCCGTTCTTGAGAGGACTGTTCACCTTCCCCCCACCTTAGGTCTTCGAAATGAAAGAAAGACAAAGGGTTGGCGTCCTGAGGGGTTTCAGCCTTGAAAACTCTCCCCCGCATCCCTCCCACTGACTAAACTAACAGTGGGAAAAAAAAAAAATTGCAGAAGGCGCGAG
>VBSM01003204.1:19617682-19686273 GCA_008086735.1 Cheirogaleus medius
GGCGTTGGGTGCTTCCCTTTGTTAGGAAGCGCTTGAGCCGGCTGGAAACCCCTCTGGTGGCGGTCGGGCCGGCCGGCGCCCACCAGAACAAATGCCAGCTCTGAGTCCCCACTCCGTTCTTAAGCTGGTCTGAGTTGGGCTCTGATCTGGGGATCGGCTCCGGGCGCCCCGAGACTGGAGCGGCGCATCCTTGTCCCCCCAAAACTCGTGTAGGAGGTGTCCCAGATCTGGTCTGTTGTGCTGTTGCTTGCTAGAGGCCTTGGGCTTTGTTTGACCTGGGGGTCCTGCCTACGGTCTGCGTCCGCTCGCTGGAGCTGGTGACCCTGGCGCAGCCGGGGGACGAGTTTTTGGTTCTTTTAGAAACAGAGGACTTAGGAGAGCGTGCAGGGACCCGGAGCTGGGGTGCTCATTCCACACCCCATCCTCCTGCCCTTTGCTGCTCGTCTCTTGGGGCAGCTTCGGGCCGGGCACGGATGGGGAAGCTGGGGCAAGGTGGTGCAGCAGCTTGACCGAGAGTAACCCCGGCGGGCGGTGCAGAACTCGCAGCTCCGCGGCTGGGCCGGGCTCTGCCGTGAGGGCGGGGGAGCTGGGCGCGGGCGGTGGGTGGCCCCAGGAGACTGGCCCGCAGCGCCTCCTGGCCGAGTGACCTAGGAATCGGCCTGGTGGCGGGTCTGGGGCCCGGCTCTGCAAGGCGTCGTCGCTCCGGGTTCCAACTGTGAATCCGGTGAAGACCTGGTGGTTGCAGACTGGGGAGAAACCCTGCGAGTTCAGGCGAAAGCCTGTCTGGCTGTTTTTTTGTTAGCCTGTTTCCCGACTCCCAGGCTAAATTACAAAAGGTTCTCAGGGCGTTGGCCGGTGCTGATCTTTCAAACAAAACTTAAACACAAACTAAAAAAGTATTTAATTTCCCATCTCCCCTTCTATTTCAGCCTATTTTTCTCCTACCTACACAAAAATAATGGAGGCTTTCTTTCATTTTCTTGGGAAACTTCTCCCAGATCAAATAAAGTGTGGAAGCATGGAGAATCCTCCTGAGTAGAACCTCTACAGATAGTGTAATAATTTTCAAGCACAAAGTTTCCATTGTCAGCCTGTTTCTCAAGTGCTTCCATAAACCATTAAAATAATTAATGATAGGGATTTTTGGGAAAACATTGGATACACAGGGGAATCAGTATCTACTTGAGAGCAAGCAGTAGAATCAGAGAGACCAGAGGAGAGGGTCTCCAGCTTTCATGATAGCCACAGTTCATTTAAGGGGCAAGAATTGCTGCTGTAGTCAGAGTAATTAATGAGTCCCTCTGAAAACACCAGCGTCGTGTTCCAGAATGACATATCTGACTGTAATGTGGACACCTGTGACATGTTGTTTCCTCTGCAGATGAGCATTTGAAATCTCAGCCCTTATAAGTATTTCTCTTGATATCTAAATACAGGCCTATAATGAACCCTGGACATGTTTTGGCTTAGATAATATTTATAGTTCCTGTGAAACAATGCATGACTCTAGGATTGGAAAAGAGTGTTCAGGGCTTGGTTGTTTTCAAACTCTGCTCAAGGAAGTCCAAATGCAAACATTATTAAAAATGAATGAAACTGAATGAAACTCAGCAACTCAGCTTTTTCTTATCTTCTGTAGTACTTGCCGTATATGGAGAGAAGTTGGAATATTTTTCCATTTACATTTTTTTGAAGGCCAGGGAAATCTTCTCTCCCATAAATCAAGGACGCTCAGGCTATATTCTTAGTGACTGCAAATTAAGATCTTTGCTAAAATAGTTAAATGGACATTGCCTTAGACTTAAATTATCAAACTTTTGGATATCTAGAAAATACCAAAATACATGTGGTTTTGCATTTCTATAATACCCTTAAATCCAAATACATTTTGATTTTTTCTTTATATATATTCTTTAATATGAAGGGGAAAGTGAGGAGGGGGGTTCAGTTTCCTTTTTTTTATGAGACAGAGTCTCACTCTGTCACCCCAGGTAGAGTGCATTGGCATCATCGTAGCTCACTGCAACCTCAAACTCCTGAGCTCAAGTGATCTTCCCGTCTCAGTCTCTTGAGTAGCTGGGACTATAGGTGCCCACCATGACGCCTGGCTAATTTTTCTGTTTTTAGTGGAGATGAGGTGTCACTCTTGCTCAGGCTGATCTTGAACTTCTGAGCTCAAGCAATCCTCCAGCCTCAGCCTCCCAGAGTGCTAGGATTACAGGTGTGAGCCACGATGCCTGGCCACAAATACATTTTTATTTACTAAACAATTATAATGTTCCTTATGGTCATTTACTCCAGCATCAGATTTTGAAAGATCATTCTGAATGCTTGTTTTATCTAATTATTCTGAGAGAGCCTATTCTAAAAACTGAGACCATCTTCACATCTGCGTGTGGAAATAACCATGAGTGGCCAAAGTTATTACAATGTTTAATCAACACTTATATAGCACTATGTGCCAAGTATTCACATAGTGCTAAATCCTTTTCAAATACTAATTTAATCTCCATAGAAAACTCATTTATTATACATATTTTACAAATTAAGGAACTGAGAGGCTAATTTGTCCCTGGCCACACACCTTGCAAGTGGCAGAGCTGAGATATGAACCCATCAAGTAAGCTCCATAGCTCTTTAACTCTTACACTAAGCAGTGAGCTGGTACATTTCAGCTGCTGCAGACAGGGAACTTTCCAAGGATGCTCACTGTGTTCGTATATTTATCTGCTATAGTGCTTATCAGAATCTACAGCCAGTATCGTATTTCCCTTGTTGGTTTGAGTAGGCCAGCCAAATTCTCTTTAGCTTGCTGAGACCTTGGTTGCACAGGGATTGCAACATCATGGAAAGAACAGACAATAAAATTTACTCAACTCTTATTTTTTTCCCCTTGGTTTAAAATAAAAACTATACTCTTGCTTTAGTCAAATATTTGTGAGTAGATTTGTGATTTCAAAATCTTTTCCTGTGTGATCCGTAGAAAATGGAATGGAAGTATTTGGCTGTGAAAGTATTGGAGCAAAAGAAAAAGGGAAGGGGAACTTTTTAGCTTTAAATCCTAACTTGGGTGAATTCTGTTTGTTATTGGTTATAATATAATATAATATGATTCTTGCTTGTCCTATCCTTAATTGTGTTATGGACCTTTTGAAATAAGCTTTTTCTCTGTTAGTGCTGTTAGTGTCTAGAGATCAAATTTAGCCTTTTCTTTAGGTATATTTATCTAAAAATAAATACAAAGTCTGCTTTATAAAAGTGAAGTAGGATGAGAAACTGCTTTTCTTATTAATTGGTGTAGCAAATTAGAAATTAACCCTTAGAAAACACCTTTTGGTAAAAATAATTACATTTACCGTTGACTTACCACATGCTGGACATAGTTTTAAGCATTTTACATGTAAAAACTCAGTTCATTCCCACAAGAACCACCTGAGATGGATACTGTTACTGCCTTTATAGATGGAGAAACTGAGGTATAGACAAGTAAATGGTTATGGAGTTTGTAAATAGCTGAAGTTGCATCCCAGGCAGTTTGGCTTCCCTGAGTTTACCAACCTCAGTATATATACTTTGTCAAAATATCAAAGTTTTGACCAGTAAAGTGCTAGCAAAAGGCAAAAGGTGTTCCTCTCATTTCATTTGAGTATATTCACCTGAAAATAGTTCCTTGAATAAGTAGTCTGCATAGATGGTACATTGTAAGACTGTACCTCTTACATAGAAAGGCACATTGTAGAAATACATGAAGCCAGAGAATGAAAATCTTAGCTAAATTGTTTTCAGATAGGGCCTTCAGTTACTCTGCATTCTGTTGAAACCATAAACTGTGTTAAAGCAAAGAGCATTTATTCTAACAATGAAAGGGCATCAGATTTGGTTCCTAAAATAAAATAAAGTTTGAAATCCTGTCCTTTTGCATTTTGGGAAAAAAAAAACTTTGGTTAAAAGCTCTATAGCTTTTGCAAACCTACTTTAAGACATGATTTAAATGCTACCATCCTCATGAAGCTCTCCTGCATCTCTCCTCCCTCCCAACACTGATTTAAAAATAATTATCTCTTTTTCACTCCCATAAGACTTGGATTACAGCACTCTTCATGCCATGTATTTAATGTTGTTTTTTATTCTAATTAACATTTATTTGTTTTCCTCTTGAGCCTATGCTTCTCTAGAGGGAGGTCTTTGATTAATTCTCCCCAGGCCTTAATTGATTCTCTTTAATATAAAAGGGGTTTAATAAATGCTGACTTGAACAAATCCTACAAAGAGAATGGGAACTTCATGTTTGCTTCCTGTATTCTAAAAGACTACTTTACTTAAGATAATGGGATAATCATGGAAAAACATTAGAAATAGAATTTTATGAGAAATAACTGTAGTCAAGGCTAGGTTTATGATAGATTGAGAATTTTTAGTGCATACTTAAATTATTTAGGCCAGATCACATTTTGTAGAACAAACAATTCTGTTTCTTCCAGTTTCATTTCCTCTTTTGAGGCAGCTGTGCTTTGAGAAAATGCTGTAGTCTGTGACATTTCACATTCAAGGAGACTTTGAGTTGTAATTAATTTATTTTTATTAGTAAGAATGAGATAACTAAGTAATTTATAAATTTAAGCACTTTTAAAAAAAACAAAATAACCTTATATACACTGAATCTATTCTTTTGTGTGTATGTGTGTGTGTGTGTGTGTATGTGTTTATTTAAAACTCTGCAGTGTTTTCTATGCCAAATCCAACTTCCAAGAAGCAGTTGGAAGTTAAAGCATTTTATCTGGCTAGTCCTGAAGTCAAGATGTTTTCTGATCACTGGTATTTAGGGAGAATTTTCTAGTAGTTCCTCCATTTATAAAAGACTGCTCTGAGGCTACCTTTAGAGTATTTATTTAGTTTTTTCTAAATAAGTAAATAAAACATATTAGTATTAGGACATCTTGAAGTGAAGGTGCAAATATTAGTGAAAAAGAACATGAATATCAGAGTCAAATTAACCTGTATTGGAATTCTGGTCCTGTCTCTGCCACTGTCCTGACCACTGTCACTGGTCCTGTCAGTGGATATTTGACATTAGGCAAGTTGCCAAATTTCTCTTTCCCTCAGTTTCCTCGTCTGTAAAAGAGGTATTTGTGTTATGTATAATGTAAAACATATAATATAGAGATTGGCATATAGTGCTATTTATTTCATTCTAATGTTTCCAGTGATTTTAAAACCTTGATTTTTAGTTTACTTCCACTTCAAATCATTTTTATCCCATGTTACTTGAACTGATATCCCAGATATGCAAAAGATAGATGATGACAATGACAGTTATTGAATTAGGTTCTACTCTTACACGGCATCACTAATTCCTATCACCAGTGGTTCCTAACCTTTTTGGCACCAGGGACTGGTTTCATGAAGGACAATTTTTCCAGGGACTGGCTGGGGTGGAGGTGGGGAGGGAGGCAGCAGTGGAGCTTAGGTGGCAATGCGTGGCCAAGTTCCTAACAGGCCACAGACGGTACTGGGCTTACTGGGCCACAGCCTGGGAGTTGGAGACTGCCGCATATTATTATTCAGCCTTGGAACAATCAGATTTTAGTTCAAATTCTTTTCACATATGCCTATAATGATCAGTGGTTATTATTTTTGGGGGTAGGATTATTGACTTTTTTTAGGATACATTGGAAGCTATGCATTCTCTCTTCAGAAAAAATACACACGGGCTCATATACTCCAAATTTTATGTATAATTTACAGGGTGTTCACGAATGCCCACAAACCCATAGGAGCCATGTGACCTTGGACAAGTCATTTTACTTTTCTGAGATTTAGGTTGTTGGTCTATAAAATGTGACTTTTAAAGAGCTTTTCAAACTTTTATGTCCTCTAACTCTAGGTCTGTGTTTAGGAAAAAGGGGGATCCTTTGATTAGAGCCACCCAGAGATATGGTCTGAGGGACGTGCTGAGCACAGTATGACATACCATGTGGATTTTGAGAGGCAGGGGAGAAACATCCAGAGAGCACATCAGGCATTCCTGATCAGAGTAATGATGGAAGAAAGGAAGATGATGGGAGGAGAGGAAGGTAGAGGAGAGAAAGCTGTTGAAATTTCCTATTTATCTATCTTGGGTGGTTGAAGATGTGAATCATAGAACTGGAAAGGGATTCTCATTTGAAATGCAAAGGAAGGAGGAGTTGGTTCAATTTAGTAAGTTTCAAATAGAGCAAACATGATTAAGTGAGATACTATTCTCGCCTCTGACTCACCATTTGAAAAATCTCTCTGAAATAAAATGTTTATTTGAAATCTCCATCCTGGACATCTCCATTTTGGATATACATTTTGATTCTTATAGTGGAGTCCTGTTGAGTCCATATGTGATCAGAAGAAAAGCTCATCAACGCCTAGGACTCATTTATCTCCCAAGAAAGGAACACCAGTGCCCATCCTTGGAAGAGAACTGGATTCATAAGGATATTTTAAAATATCTCGGAAGACCCTCATTGGGGGTAGACATAAAGCTTTCTAAAGCATTGTCCTGAATTTGCTGTTTCAGAGACCATAACAGATAAGGACTGGAAGGAAGAAGAAAGGACAAAAAGGAGGAATAGGTTTCTGGTCAGGAATGGGGAATGGGGAGGAGCTGCTGAGATGATGTTTGGGTGTCATATCCCCTCCTGTTCACTCCTGCTTTACAAAATCTTATAGGATGCCAGGTTTAGAATAATTGTTTTTGCCAGGAATCAAACCAAGCTTATTTTCTTGAAGAAACAAGTCCTTGGGGGATGGCAGCTTGAAATTGATTGAATCTGGTATTTAGATGATCCAAGATTGATATAAAGGCAACGCTGATGCAAGCAGAAGCTTTCCTTGGAAAGGCAGAGAGAAAGGAAAGGCCCAGACTAATGGAGCATAGACTGACCTGCAGACCCTTCTGTACTCTCAGATACAGGGCCTTGGAGATGGCAAGGTTTACCTTAGCTGGGCTGAGGCTGATCTTTGGTATTGTGAGAGGGAAGGTAGAGGAAGATATAACGTTAACAACAACAACAAAATATATATTTCAAAATTAAGTCTGCTAATATGCAAACACTGCTATTAAACTGAAATCATTAGTTCAGCAAATAAACACCATGTACCGTGTAAGCACAAGGTGCTGAACAAATGTCAAAAGACTTTAAGGGTTTGCCATAATGATCTCTTTTGCTTGTCATTCAGGGCTCTCTGAAATAAGACTCTGATCTGTTTTGACAGCTTTGTCATGGATTGTAAGAGGTATACTTGAAGGAACTATATACCTGGTTTTCTCGTCAGAGTGATTGGCACACAGTATGGCTCAGTAGCTGTTAAGTGAATCTCCTTTTATAGGTTTCTGTCTTTTCTCTGACTTCTACTCTAAGAACCTCTTCCCGCTGTTATTTGGCTCCTCATTGTTCTGGAATCTTACATCATCTTTCATGTTTGCCTTTGTTTACAGTGTACCCTCTACTTATATTCCTCACCTGTTGAAATTTTACCCATCAGGCAGACCGCGAGTAAAGGAGCACAGCATGGCCTTGGGCTCCCCATGCGATATGTCGTTTAGTTTTCCCCAGAACCCCATAGACAGGCAGCAGTTCAGCTAGCTCAGGTTATTTAGATTGACTTACATGTTTGTAATCATCAGTATATTTTTAAAAGTTAACTTTATATTAGTCCTATAAATTGAAAACCACTATCAGTTATCATAAACAGAAGGTAATTTTAAAAGTAATTAGAATGAAAACAAATTATTTTTGTAACAGTCTGTCTTTAACTCTTGCTTTCCAAAGGCCCTCCCTCCCTGTCTCTGAGACTGGCTCTTGCTTTGTTAAAAAGAGAAATGAGCAAGTGTTTCAAGAGGTATCAAAGAGGAGACTAAACGATGACTTTCTCCTTAATGTAATAAAAATTGTATAAAGGTTAAAAAAGTGCAGAAAAGAACAAAATCTTCTCATTATGTGATTCAGTGTTTAATACTGTGCTTGTCCAAAATCCTTTGAATGCCACTTAAATTCATCTTATCTAACTCTCCCATATTTGAAGAAGTATTGAGGGTTGACTATTAGTGGCCCCATTTTTCAGACAATGCACCTGACACAGAGAGAAGTTAAATAACTTGTTTGTGGTTCCCATATTTGGCTAATGGCAGAACTAGGGATTTAAATCCGAGTCCTTCTGACCCAGAGTTTGGGCTTTTTTCACTTAGCTGAATTTCTCTTGTGCTACTTTCCCCACAACCTTTAAGGAATGTGTCTGTCTGTCCTCCCCTAGCACTTTCATCTTCGTCGTCAAAGTGTCCAAGTTTGCACCCCTGCCAGCACTGTGTGAGGAATAGCAACGTATTTTTGATGTTGGGGTTTACTTACGGTTTCTCATGCTCTTTCAGATGTATTTTCCATGGCTACCTGATACCCAAGCCCCAGGCAGTTTTCTTAGACTCAGAAAGTCATCTTTATCACTTCTTTAATTCAGGCTTTTTTCTACTGTACCAGAATTTAGGGTCATCTTTACAGTATCTTTTAGAGGAGAGAAAAAAGAAATTGTGTCTATAAAAGTCTGTTCTTTTCAGCTTGAAATGGACACTGAATCCTTAAATATTGGACTGGTCTCATTTATTTATCCTGTTGATCCAATTTGAATCTTAAAGGGTTTTTCAATTGGAATTTTTTTCTCATTAATAAAAATTGCTCTTTGGTTGTAAGTTTGAATCAGAAAGAAATCTCTGCAGAAATCCTGAACGTTGAAAGTTTCCTATAGACTGTTTCTTTATGCAAAAGTATAAAACCTTGATGCTAACTTGGGCTGGTTAGAATTGATATTGATTCAAGGCAGGGTTGTTTTGTTTTTAGCTTTTATTTTAACGATTATGTTAGTTGTAGTAAGGACCTTGAGTTCAGGATAAAGCCTTTGGTCAAGTATTGTTTATTCAGTTCTCAGTCCTGCTGCAGGATTTGCAAATTTAGTGGAACTAGTGCCGTTTTCCAGTTTGCAACTCCAGTCACATTTCACGTGATCACAGCGTGGCTTTCCCCTCTGTGGAGCAGATGGAGGGTTGTCTGACATTTGGCTCCAGTGGCTTCCATTAAGGGTAGTGAATGTGTCCCTGGAGCCTGCAGAGAGGAGCAGGGCACTCTGTCCCCACATGTAGCTCCATTTGGGGCCAGTGGCTCTCACCTATTATAGACACTTAGCACAGCATTGCTTGGGGGGATTGGATTGTGTGAATTTTTAAAGTTGAAGAAAGGACTCTAGCGGAAATGCCACCCAATAATTTAGTCCCATTTTTCCTTAAGCACCTTTTTCTTTGGCACACAGAATATTTGATTAGTGAAAATCTTAATGACAGTAGCACTTTCTATAAGGAATACTCAGCCTCTTGATAATATTGGAATAATAACAGGTCTGTTTCCTTTGGTATAATCCTCCCAGACCTCAAATAATAGAGTTCAGTTTGCCAATATTTTTCTAAAAAGGCTAACACTTTTAAGTTTTTGTTTTTCAGAATCACAAGTATGTGGATTTAAACTTGTGATCTTATTCCTCTTTCTTCTCTTAATTTAGTGAGGTAGCCAGCAAAATGGTTTGTTTTGGTTATTCTAGAGAAGGAGTTCAGTTATATGTACGATTTGCATGGCAAGACTTAAACCCTGTGCCTCTGTGCCTGCCCTGGAACCCTGATTAAATTCTCACTTGCCTAGTTAGCTGGCCTTCCCTGGGCTGCAGAAACAGAGGTGTCTCGGACACATGGCAGATGATTGCCTCAAGAGCTGGCAGGTGAGAGGACTTTCTGCAGAAGGCTGCTGGTGTCGGTCACATACTCTCTGAACTGAAACTGGACAAGAGCCTGGAGATTGGATAACTTGGTTTGGCAAAAGTAAAGGGAATAAAGCGTTAAAGTGGAAAAATTGTATCTAGGGGTTGTTGTTAGGCTTCATTGGGTGAGTTCGTGACTTGAGCCTGTGGGTTTAGAGTTCAAAGCTCCTGCTTGATGTTGACAGTGTTGTATTCTGGGTTGAGAGCCTAGGGAAAGTGTCCTTGTTAGCTGGCATGTGTACAGGTGTTGTGAGCCTCAGTTGCAGATTCTCTTGTGGTCACATGAAGTTAACGAATTTGAATATCTTTCCCAATAAATTAGAGAGGCTTTTAGGAAAATCAAATTAGACACACTCACATTTGAACTTGTGTTTCTGTGAACACAGCTGGAAATTTTGTCATGGTTTTGGGCTACTTGAACCTTTACTTCTGATTTGTTACTTTAGTGAATCTGCGTTAACTATCTTTAACTATGGCGGAGGTTTTACTTCACAGGCCTTCATTCTGCAAATGTTTATGGATCACCGGTCATCCTGGGCTCAGTGGTGGAGAATGAGATGTTGGGGACATAGTAGCTTGTGGTGCATAGCTTATAGTTTAGCAGGGACCACCTGAAGAATTGGTAGACTAGGGAGGATTGTAGGTAGAGCTGAAAAGGTGGAGGAATTATAAGGTCTAGATTTCCATTGTGTAATTGACATAGAGGCTGGAGGAAATGGAAATGGAGAGGAAAACAGCCAGGGACTGAAGACTTGTAGGAAGGTGGCAGTGTGGAAATAGGAGCTGACTCGCATGGGATGTGGAGAGAACAGTTAAGTGGTTGTTGGGGACCCCCGTGGTAAAACAATGGTCAGAAGTGGCACTAGGATATTAGGGTAACTCTTTCATCTCTCCCAGTGAGCTGGGCACTGGAGAGAGCTCCACTTTGCCCTGGAAAGGTCCTTGAGGGAAATAGTATCGTCTGTGGACAAAGAGAGCAGAGAGATTGCTTTAATAAACTACCCACTCTGTGCCCCACCCTAGATGAAAGCTTTACTCTGTGAAGTTGGCAGCAATAATCATTATAATGGCTACTGTGTACTTACTTTGTTCCAGGAACTGGATAAATGTTTTACATATGTTATCAGCTCTATTTTATGGAGAGGATAGAGGGGCTCAGAGTCCCTAGGGTCCCAGAACTGGTGAGTAGCAGCGTTAGAATTCAAACCCTGCTTTTTCTGACTCCAAAGTTTCCCTTCTTCCTACTGGACCATTTAATTCAAGAAAACAAAGGAGTTAAGGATTTGGGGAGTTTGCTGAATAGTAAAATAGGCCCAAAGGAAAGGAAGACAGTTCGGTTTGTCTGTCCCCCAAATCCTTTGAGCACTTTTATAAATATAAACCCTTTAGGTTGGGAGAAAGTTGAACATCTGAAGATGTTGATCCTCCAGAGATGTAAGCAAAAAAAAAAAAAATTTTTTTTCTGCTGATACAGTCACTAAACCATTTTTCCTAAAATTCTTTTGGAAAACCCTCCTATAACAACAGGGAACATTAAACAATCAAGTTTTTCTGCAAATAAAAGATGGCTGTTGGAGTCTTGCTTGCTTGTGTTTCTGTATCTCAGGGTGTTTATGAATTCAGTAGTCCCTTCCTTTCAGCTTCCTTTTATTCTGGCATTATGATTGTGGTTGAAAAAATGTGATTTTTTTTTCTATGACATATAATGTTGACAGGCTGATATCTTTTCAAGGGGAAAGGACCTATGTGCTATACCCCCCACCAGGGAAAAGGCAAATAATCGTATTGTTTGCTGAAGTCTTCTTTTGAAGGTTGCTCTGTGTTTGCTTAGCAGACATCAGCAGGGAAAGGGGGGACATCTCTAACATTTTGTTAGAATTTCTCCATAATTCTACAGGGTTGAAATAAGGACTTGGGTATAGGACAGGTCTGCTTTCAGAAATCCTGGCTGTTGAGAGTTTCAGAAGTCCTGAGAACATTTAGCTAGTGGCAACTGGACTGTTAAGGGTGTTAAATAGGATCTTTGGTTGTCCAAGTAACAGTGACATGATAGAAATAGATTTAAACCTTTAGGATCTCCTTTAAAATAGAATTGTTGATAACATGAGGAAATAATGCTTCTAAAGGCTTGGTACAGATTTATGTAGAATTCACAGACTTCTTTCATTTTTTTCTATGTATTCATTTCATATCTCTCATTTTGAAAATTAGGTATTAGCAAATAATTTTATCTGGGAAAGTGGATATGTATTCCAAGGTGAAAGAGGGATGTGCAGTTATCTATAATCTTCTTGTTGCTAATAATCAAGTATGTATGATGCATTTGGCACTTTTAAAAAACTCACCCCAAGTTATAGATGGTTGGAATTGATAAAATTTAATGGATCTATATATTTTTAAATAAGCAGTGTGATGGCAGAGCATCTTTTAGAATGCCAGAATTGTTCAGGACTGATAGAATGACTTCGTTTCATCCTTGACTTTTACCTCAGAGGATTTTTTATGCTCTTTTGTTTTCTCAAATTTGAATATTAAAATGTTAAGTGGGAACACAGTTTCAGGGGTGGCTGAGTAGTAGCCTGTGAGCCTTTTGCAGGCCTTTCCAACTAAGGCCAGTTTCACTGGGGTTGTAGTCTACAGGATGGCTGGGGAGCGTGAGGGGGTGCAATTTAGGGGACACTAGCAAGGATACGTTTAAGGATAGAGAGCCCAGTAGCATCTGGAGGCCAGAAAAGTTCAACCCAGGCAGTCAGATTATCTTCGGGCTTCATAAAGCTGATGGGTCAGCCTGGGAGAAATCACAGGATGACTCAAAATCCCCTCCTACTCCCACAGCGGCCACGTGCTGTCTTCAGTCATGGGTGCAGCCAGGTCTTTCTGGCCTTTAGTGACCTCTTTAGGCTTTTCCCTCCTTTTGCTATGGATCCAGTGACATAGGCTCAGAGAGGCAATCGGAGAACAGACCCTTTCCAAAGCAAGAATGCTCTGTTGGGCTTGTAAGTTTCATATCCTAACATTATAGGGCCCTGCATATCTCTCTGGAGATGAGGCACATGAGTCACATCTGTGATTCTTGCATTTGCATCAACATCTCATGAATAGGCAATCAGTTGAGCCTTAGCACCAAGACATTTTCAGTTCCTTTCTGATATAGTTAAGTCTGCCTCCTGCTTTGCAGTTTTACTGCCTAGCTGCTTAGTGATATAAGACATCTAGGATACTGTGAATACATATATAATTTTTATGTGTCCATCATGCCTCAATTAAGAAAAAGACATCTAGAAGCAATTTCATCAAAAGAGATACTGATAGCTGTTATCAGAAATTTCAACTTCCATCTCACTTCTGGTAACTGGAAATTTATATAGCAAAGCAGAACACACACACACACACACATATATGCACAGACCTCTTTTATTTTTTTAATGTAAGAAAGAAGTTTATTTATTTTAAGTTTGGAGAAATAGCTGTCCTATAACCACTGTTTTTGAAAGATGAAAATTAGTTGCTGACTGCACATTCTGGGTATGCGAAGTCATTGGGTAGAACTCATAAGAGAAATGTGTTTAGAAGAACAAACAAACTTGTAGAAGAAATAGGTTAGTGGGAAGGAGCATGTAACTGCTGTTGAAAAAGTTATTTCTTAAGAAACCCAGGGGCCAGCTCCAACTCTAGGCAAGTCACTTGCTTTTTGGGGTCTTGGCTTCTCATAGATTGCAGCAGGGGTGTGGTGGAAGTGGGTCTCCCATGGGACCCTATCTACTAATACAACAATCAAATGGAGCATGGCCTTGTGAAAGACTGGCCTTTCTTGCCCAGAGGGGCCAACTTCTCTGTCCCAGTGAGACATGGCATCTTGTGTGGTCCCTGCTTGGAAACCCTCCTCTTCTGGAACATGCCCTGGCTAAGGCATGTGGGCTGACTCTCGCCCTTAGCTGGGAGCCCAGCCCTAAAGCTCATGTGCTGACAATGTTCTTGCAGGAAGGAAAAAGACCAGCCCACCCTTTCATTACTGCACAGGCGAACAGTTCCTAGTAGCCGTGCAAACGTGTGCACTTTCCCCCTCACTACGTTTTGTAAACAGATTTAAAGCTGTAGAAGGGCAGAGGGCTGTCACGGAAAGAAGTTCCTGTTTTTCTTTTGGTTGCACCAAATGGGAAAAAAATCCTCCTATTTTGTCTTTTTGGTTTGTCTTCCTCTCTCCTCCTCTCTTCTTTATAGTTCTGTTCTCTCATCTCTTTTTGAAACGTGCATATCAGGTTCAAAGGGGCACAACGTTTTGTTGAGCAAGGGGTGGGGAGCAGGTGCTAGGTGCTGAGTAGGGTCATTATTTTCCCCTTTCCACCTACCTTCCTATGAATGCATATTTTTTTTTTCTTTTGTCAGCACTACGGAGTCTGTCTGGCATCCAGGTTTTGGTTTAGGGAAAAGTGAAAAGAATTTATAATCCCAGCTGTCACTTAAGTGAGCCCTTTGTGGGTAGCATATGGTCTACTCTCTCACTTCACTGTCCTAAAGATGTTTCATCAGAAAGGAGTGACTTCCTTCCCTGTTACTCTCTGTCCTCTTAATCTGCCTTATTCTGCGTTACTCCTGCCACCCACCACTTTAACAACCCGCTGCTATTTGTCTGTTTTCCACCTCTGCTAGAATAGACGCCCAGCAACCCAGGAACTTTGCCTCTTGTTCACTGCTGAATCTCCAGGGTCTGAAACAGCACCTGGTACGTGATAGGCCCTTAATAAATATTTGTTGTGGCTCATGGGAGCCTTGCAGAGTTAAGGCTGCACTTGTTTGTGGAATTAATAAGTGATGATGACTGTCTACTAACTATTCCCCTTCTGAGGGGTTCACACTATAGTCAGGCTTTATACTATGCAGTTCTTGGGTCTTCTAGGGAATAATTTGACTTGTGGTATATGTTGATTATTATAATAGAAGGCAGATTTTTTTATATGTGTCAGATTTATCAATGTATAATTTACATATAGTAAAATTTACGCTTTCAAAACATGTACAGTTTGATGAGTTTTGACAAATGTATACACGTGTGTAACTACCCTGATACACACTATTTCCATGTTGTTCTGTAGTCTGTCCTCTGCCCCAACCCATGACCACTGGCAAGCACTGCACTGACTTATGTCCCTTCTGTGTCATCTTTCCCAGAATGTCCCATAAATGGAATCATACAGTACGTAGTCTTTTGTGTCCAGCTTATTTTTTTAGTGTAAGGCTTTTGAGATTCATCCATGTTGTTGCATGTGTCAGAAGTTTGCTCCTTTCTATTGCTAAGTCGTATTTCATTTGAATTTATTCACCAGGTGATGTGCATTTGGGTTGTTTCCAGTTTTTGGCTATTCTGTCTGAGGCTTCTGTGACCATTCACATACAGGTCTTTGTGTAGACATATGCTCTCATTTCTTTTGGGTAAATACCTCAGAGGAGATGGCTGGGCCATATCATAAGTGAATGTATAACTTTACCAGAAATTGCCAAACTGTTTTCCGAAGTGGCTCTTACATTGTACATTCCCACAATCAGTGTATTCAGTTCCAGTGGCCTCACATACTCAGCAGCACTTCTAAATTTTTTACTTTAGTGGATGTGTAGTGATGTCTCATTGTTTTAATTTGCATTTTTCAGCAACTAGTGGTTTGGAGCATTTTTGCTTATTTGGGAAGGTTATATGTTAGCAGTCTGTTGTAGTCTATAGATATTAATAACTTTCAAATAGTGGCATTTGAAGTAGAAATTTCTAAGGAAAATTGGTCAGAGATTTGAGCAGTTACTTCCACCAGGCTCATACTGTACAAGTACAAACAAGGTTGGGATGTGGAGATTATCGAATTTTGGCAAGGGGTGATTAACCTGGGTGAGATAGGTCGAAACCCAGGGAGAATGCCCCAGGACTCAGGCGTGAGGATTGGCAGAAAGCTGATTTCATGGCCTGCTGGGCCTGGGAGGGCTGCTCAGTTCTTAGCTAAACCTGGTATCCATGGGAAGTGGACTTAGATTCAATCACACTTTCCGGGACGCCCCAGGAGTCACCTAGGAAGCTCAGCAGTCCTTTGTGACCCTCTGGAGTGTGTGGCGGATGCCTGCTGAACACAGAGCCCTCTCTGGGGACAGTTTGCCTAAATCAATTAATCAAGCTTGAGGAATCAGTTACCAAAGGCCCAGGAGTGCCACCACCCTTCCATTCTAACACCCTGTTTCTCATGTCTATCTCTAGTTAATTAATTAAACAAATGTCCCCTGAGTGGTTACTATAAGTCAGGACAGTTTTGAAAACAGGAATGGTCCCTGCCCTGATGCAGAAGGTGGGAGAAGCCTTACAAAGGAAAGCAGGGGCTGCCCTGGGAGCACCTGGGCAGAGCTCCTAACTCACGTGTCAGTGAAGGGGAGGTGATCAGGAAAGGACTCCCAAGGACCTGACAGCTAAGTGGAGACCTAAGGTTGAGGAGTGATTTAGGACAAGGGAACACGGCAGTGAAGTCCCAGTGGTAGGAGACGAGTGCAGCACATTCAGAGCCTGTAAGTTCTCCTCCAGGACATTGCTTAGGCAGGTGGGGAGTGGCAAGAAAGTAGGCTGGAGTCCCACCGGGGAGGCCAGGTAAACCTTGGTGGAGACTGGATGCTGTCCTCAGGGTGGTGGGGAGCTGGCAGAAGATTTTAAGTGGGGGAGTGGCATCATCAGGTATTTGGTTTAGTAGAATAACTTTGGGTGCTCTGTAGCAAGTAGAGGGGAGAGGGGCAAGACTGGAGGCATGGAGGCCACAGAAGAGGCTGTCATGGTCATCCAGGAGCAGGAGGAGAGTGGCCTATTGACTGGCGATGATTGGGAAATGAGATCCTTTGCAGCCAGTAACTGGAAATATGTATGAGGGCAGAAGTGAGTGTGCTACGCTTTGAAACATTGAGAAATCTGGTACACAGTACTGCTTTTTTCTCCTTTTTTTGTATTTGGTTTGTTTGTTCACTTCCTTGGAAAACTGATGTGGAAATGTCCCTTTGGCTTAGTTACCTGAGCAGAAGGGCTCAGGCATTGCCAAACCCTCCTCTTTGGGACGGAGTGCTCTCGGCATTGATCATTGTGTTCTGAGGTGGGGGGAGCGGATTGTGCAGGAGGCCAGGGCGATGCCAAGGTGGGTGGGAGGAATTGGGGTAGGCAGCTTGCCTGTTTGCACCCAGCAAAGCCAAAGTAGAACTTTCTGCAGCTGCTCTGTGCTACTTCTTGCTCACATTCTCTGTGTGTTTCCTGGAGGGTCCCTGGCTCAAAACCCATTTTTGGAGACCCAGAAATTCTACTTTTAGGAAGATATTCTCCAAGAAAACTCCTCCTGGCCTTTCCCTTCTCTTCTCATGAATGTTGTGTGGAGGTATGTCTTCTCTTCCTCTGAGCTTCTCCACTCAGGTATTAGGGGAGGCAATTCTGTACTTGGGTCTGGCCCCGGGCATTCCAACACTAGGCTATTCAGATTTCATCCTTCCTGCTTTCCCCTCCCATCTTTCCAGAAACCCACAATGGATTTTCTGGAAATGATGGAATGTCCTATTTGGCCAGGATATAACCATTTCTTTGCTAGAGGGTACTGATGGAATGAAGAAAGATACGTGGGAAGAAGGGAACTCATACTTACATTATGCCATGTATTGTGTTGGGGACTTATTTGTATTATATCATTTAATCCTTAGAACATCACACAAAGTAGGCATTGTCATCCTCATTCTATCATGAGGAAATCGGCGCTCAGAGAGCGTAAAGCCTCAGCCAAGGGCACATGGTTGGGGATCTGGGGCTAATTCACGCCTGAGCTCTTTCTGCTAGTTTCCTTTTTTATTAATAACTCCAGCCTTAGTGTTACCTTGGGGATCTGAAAGCATTCATGTAGCTTGTAAATCAACTAAGTGATCCCTGGAGAGCAGCTTTTGTATGTGAAAAATCTAGCTAATTATTTATTTCAGTGTTTCTGGAATGCAAACCCTATCCTAAGCCACTGACAACACAATTTAGGATTACAAGCATGTGTTTCACAATGCTGTTCTAGCTGTCAGTGCTGTGATGCCAGTTGTCACCTTTCGACGAACTGATACAGTGCCAGTTTAACTCTTCCTCTTTTTGGAGTGAGAAACTTTGGGGGTCTGTGTCCTTCAAGAGGTTTGCTGAGCCAATGATAAAGAAAAGAAATGGGTCCTAAGGCTTGCATATCTCAGAGGAATTCCTGATTTATTGAATTGTCAGTGAATGAATTAGAATACATAATGGTGGGTCATCCTTCCTGTCAGACACTGCAAATTCCCTCCAATCTCTTTTCTTTTCTAAAAGTTTTAAATCCAAGTCCTCCTGAGGTGGGGGACAAAAGGGTACTATCCTACTAGAGGTTGACCTTCGCAGTAAGATCTCATTTGAACTCACAGTTTTTTAGTTCAGAACTTGGTTTTGTATCCATCAGTGGTTACTATAATACCTTCTTAGCTCCTTCTGCTGTTTGTTTCTCATGCCTAGTGCCTCACCTAGTGTCTCACCTACTCCACTGGAGGCCACGGTGATTAATTGAGCCATTTTATAAGTAAAGCAAGTTTCTGGTTTCTGCAGAGGGTGCATGACTGTCAGATGCCAACAGAGCCTAACTTTCACCTGTGTATCCTCCCTTCTTCCACTTTCTATTTTCTACCCCCCTCCCCAGCTTTGATTTTAGTATCACTACTTGGGACTATTCCAGCATTAAATAAGTACAGCTTTTGGGTAGACAGCTGGGAAACATGAAATGTTGTACCCCTGTTCATGAGAACCCCTTCTTGCTCCAGCAGAGCAAAAAGTCCTCCAAGGAGGCACATGTGACGCGAGACAAGGAGCAGTGGGTCGCGTGTTCAGGTGCAGGCAGAGCACAGCCAGACGCGTGCATATGTCCCAACCGTGGGAGCGCATCTGTTTCACAGACGATGTGCTGAGCCGGCCTTAGCAGACTTGTTACTGCGTGGGATGTTGTTTTTTCCCACAGAGACACAGCACTCGGATTGTCCTCATCACCTGAGAGCCAGGTGTCCGTGGGTTTTCCTTGGTGTTTACTCACAGTCATCTAAGGCATGCCGTGGCTCTCCAGATGGGGAAACTGCTTTATCAATGGTGCCATTTGTCATTTGAAGGACCTCACTTTGTAACTTGTTGAAAATTTAGTCTGCAGCGCGTTTCAGGGAATAGCAGAAGTCATTCTAGGCTTGAGGCAAAATTTACAAATGCTGCTGACATTTTATGTAAGGGGAGGCACTTTCTTAGAGAAGAGAGGCAGGTCTCTGGGCTTCTAATGTGTCATTTCCATCCTCCGCGTTTTGGCTACCTAAGAGTGCTTGCTCTGTTTTCATAAGTGCATTTTCATTCCCAAATGATCACACTCATGGAGCTAAAATGATTAGGACTCTAATGATTAGCTCCCAGGCTACTGCCAGAAAACCTCTCGAAGCCCTGTTTGCTGGTGCACCCAGAGGCTGGAATTCGGGAACTCAAGAGCCATTGAGGAGAAGTCATGATGCAGACCTGGGTGTTGGAGGGCTCAGGTGAGAGGCTGGAGCAACAGCCCTCATTGGCGTATGGCTTTGCAGTAACAACTCACAGCTATCTCCCTCCTGCTTTATCTTTCAGTTAATGACCAGCCACAGTGTCCCTGCTGTGAGCTCTGGCCACTGCCTTCCAGGGCTCCCGAGCCACACGCTGTGGGTGCTGGCCGAGGTGACATGGCTTGTTGGCCCCAGCTGAGGTTGCTGCTGTGGAAGAACCTCACTTTCAGAAGAAGACAAACAGTAAGCCTGGGTTTCTCAGGGGCGGGGGGTTCTCCCGTGCTTTTCTCCATGGTTTTGAGTTGGGGGTTGGAGGAGGGAGGGAAGGGGGCTCTCTTGGTTTTCACACAGGGATTGAATGCATCTGGTTCTCATGGACACAGGACTGTGTGGTCCCATTAGAGCCCAGTGGCTTATCATAGAGGGCAGAGTTGCAGCCAGGCAGAAAGGTTAGCTTTGGTTTGTGCTAGTGCTGGACATGAGTTCTGATCTCTGGAACCTGGCACCGAGTTGCCCTGACCACCCCCCTTTTTCCTTTTGCTGCAGCCCTGGGAACCGTGCGGCTCTGCAGAAGCACCTCATGGACTCCTGTGTTTTTGGGAGTTGTGGGTGAAGTGAGTTGATGGCCTGGCTCTTAGAGACCAAGGCCTGGATCTCTCGGTGTTGGTCTGGACCTGCTCCTTACAGCTTTGACTCTGGGCCTGGAGGAATATAATAACTGAGGCTTGTTTTATTTCTTTGGAAGGTTCTAAGCCATTCGCTTCCCAGATGGGCCAATAATGCTTTGGGTAATCCAGAGAAGATCACCTTTAATGCAAAGGGGAATGGCATTTTTCCACAGAAGGATATAAGGGCTGTGAAGCAGGGTGAACTCCCTGAAGCTCAGATATCAGCTGTTTGCTTTTCTCTCTCTGAACATGTTGCACATTTCCTTAGAGATACCATCTCTGGGTTTAGCTGCTCCTCTCTGTAGTTCATTTCTAAATGCTTTTCCTGTCCTGCCTTTTTTCCTGAATTCTAAGCCAGCGTCTTCACTTGGCTGTCTTAATGAAGCTCAACATGTCTATAACCTAAATGATTATTTTTCTGAAACTCAAAGAACTATAAGGGATCTTGGAGAGAATTTAATTCAGTCTTCCTCAAACTAGAATAATGCTTGGACTTTCTTTAAGAGAACAAAAATGGAAAAGTTACCCCTGTGTTTACTAAATTTCTTTTTGTTATAATGTTACTTAAATACTCACATATGTAAAACTAGATATAAACCCTTTATAGGCTATTATACAGCTATATGACCCATGCATATTTACAAATTCAATGCAAACAAAATTGCAAAATCAATACAATTCAAATTAACACCGTAAATGTGGTGAGACAGCTGACGTTGGTTGGCTGAAACCAAATTATGCGTCGCAAGGTGACGATGGTAGTGAATGCTCTAGACCGATCCTTTTCAGTTTAGCCAGTCTATATATTACTATGTGTTAATGATTCAATTCTCCATCCATTTTTCTACTTAAACTACCTTAATTTGATGCCATTTGGCTTTCATTTGGTCCAGTCTTATCATTCATAAGTCAAGTCTGCATCTGTTCTGTCCTCATTAGCCTGCTACAATTACACTGGTGCCAACACAGTCACAAACACAAACAGAAACCTGGGCTTTGAAATCTTGTGCTAGAACTTGGTTCTAAAGTAACCATTCAGAAAATCCATTTATGCTGATTAGAATTTGTTTAGATGACCATTCTAATGAAAACACAAAATGTTTAAAATCCTCATAGGGAACTCAGATATAATCCTTCAACAGTATGTATAAAGATTCTAGTTTGACAAACACTGATTTTGTTCGGCCTTTCCCATGTTATAAATGAGGAAGCTACATCCTAAGGTCACGAGTGAGAGAGCAGGGACTAGAATCTATGGATCTTATTTGTTTTAGTAATTATTATTACTAAAGTAAAATATAATATATGATGGTAAAATATAATATATGATGTTATAGTGATATAGTAAAAGCAAACACTTAGAATGAGCTTCTATGTGCTAGGCATTAAATTATTCGGCATTATTGACTGGATTATTCTTTGTAAGGCCCTCATGACATGACATACCGCTATTTCCTCATGTTATACCTGGGAAACGTGATGCACAGAGAGGCTACATAATTTGTCTGAGGACCACACTGCTAGTAAGGAGTACAGGAAGGGTTCAAATCCACACAATCTGACTCCGAAGTCGGTACTCTACTATGTCAAATTGACTTGCATCATTATTTTTCCTAGCCTCCATCTCAAATCTAGAAGTTTCTGACTTCTTCCTTCCCTTTCTCCTGCCTCCCACAGTTGTTTCCAAGTCCTGGTGTTCCCTGGTCTTCTGTGGTCATCCTTATCCTCATTTCCTAGCTACTGTGTGGTCCAGGTCCCCTGCCCCTTCTCAGCTTGGTGGCAGTGGCCCACTTGGTGGGAAAGTGTCTCTGCCATGGTTTGGCCGTGCTGTGTGTCTAGTAGTGAGTAGTGGAAAGAATCGTACCATCCTGACAATGAGAGGGGGGCTCAAGGGTGGTCCAGTTCAAACCTGATATTTTACAGATGAGAAAGCAGAGGCAAAAATCAGGGAAGGCATTTCTCCAACGTCCTCCAACCAGCAAGAGAGCTGGGACAAGAGGCTGAGATCTCAGAGACTTAGGCCAGGCCTTGTTCCATCCCATCGCAGTGACTTTTCTTCCCTCTCCCAAATTCTTTGCTGCTGCACGACAGTGCCCAGCTTGGAGGTGGAGGAAATGGCAGAGAAGAGCTTTTCTGTGCTTACCCAGGGAAGGAATCAGGAGCACAGGGTCCTGGCGCAGGGTGTGGGGTTGGGTCATTCAGACGGGGCCAGTCTCCACTAGTCTTGAGCTTCTTGCTTCTTGCTCAGTCTTGCTTATGCGTTTAAAAGTGTTAAGATTAGAGAGATAGGTGGGCTTAGCCAAAGGCAACTTGGATCCCTGGAGCAGAGTTGAAGAAGGAAGCAGGGACACAGAAATGCTGATTTAGATGCTACACCGCGGCTGCTAGCCTGTGTTAGTGACCTCCCTTCCTGATTTCTAACGGAAGTGTACTTTGCTGAATCAGAAAGAAAGGTGGTTTATTTCAGGTCACTGATGCTTAGATTGTCAGAGTGGGAAAGATCTGGCCTGCCCCTTGTACAGTTGACAGAAGTGGGGTTCAGAGGGGCACAGAGGTCCAGGGTGGATCAGTCATGAAAGTAGTGCTAGACTTGATGTCCAGGTGCGGGCCCTTTTTAGCAGGCTTTGCTGTAACTGCATGAAAGGTTTTATGTCATTGATACTTAAGTTCTGACTGGTAGCTACTTCCCAATTCACCTGGCTTAGATTTCTAGATTGTATCGTTTAGGCATTGGAACCTGTTAAGGGTTTTGGTGCCACGTTGTTAGCTCACACAGTCAGAACCAGCCCCACCCATTAGGTAGGGGAAGGAGTCAGCAGCCCCGCAAGATAGCTCTTGCCCATGATGCATGGAAATTCATTGCTTGTGTCCCTTCTCCTGAGATCCTGGAGTGTATATACTTGGCCCTGGAGCCCAGTACAGAGCCTGGCACTTGGGAAATGCTTAATAATGTGCTGAATGAGTGGTAAATGTGTTAATGGTCCATTAGTTTGCAGGTCTTGAGGAAGCTCCCCTGCTCTAGGAAGAATAGAAAGAATATGTAAAAGCCTGTATGCTGCTGCCGGGGAGGTGAGGAAGGCTATGTAAAAGCACGGGGCTGAGCGTATACCCCAGAGCAACCGTGTTGAAAGACAGTGTTGCCCTTTCACCCTATGTCCTTGTCTGCTGGTGACTCTGAAGGACCCCTCTCCTGGGCCCCCTTTGTGCAGGCTCAGAGGGGCCCATGAGTCCCTACGAGTTAGTTTTCCACTGTTTCTGTTGGGCAAAGAATACATTGAATTGAGTTGCGAAAGTTGGGTGCAAAGCTCAGTTTGGGTCCAAAGTAACAGTTAACTTGTATGGGTGGTAGGCATTCAGTACAAACAGGGCTGGGGACAGTATGGGGGAGGGACTTCAGAGTTTTTGGGATTCTCCTCTGGTTTTAGGCTGAGCCAGAGGCCAAGGTCCCTGTGGAACAGATGGGACAAAGTGAGAGTGGCCATATGGCTTCTTTTCTTTTGCCTTTGCTATTCATTTTCTCAAATAGATCTGCCTAGCCATGTGGCTGGGAAAATAGCTAATTGTAATTTTTGTATAAATTAGAGTACTACTATTTGAATATTGTTTAAGGATGAGAAATAAGGTATGAAAAAAAATTAAAACTCCTCATTTATTAGCGTTTAGAGAATTTTGCAGGGTAGATGGAACCTCTTTGCATCCCTTCCCCACTTCCAGTTTCATCTGACACATTCCTTTCCTTTCCTTAGTCCTGGGCCGGCTGCAATAGTTATCATTCTAATCCTGGCTTGGCCACTGGGCACCTCAGTGGCCTAGGAAAACTCTTTCCTCCTGAGCTTTAGTTTGCCCTTCTATAAAAATGAAGAAAGTGAAAATAAATAGCCATTTATTATTACATGTGGGTAAAGATTTACTGAACATCTATTACTTGTGGGATGGTGTGCTGGGTAGATATTAGTGAACCAGTCTGGCATGATCCCTGCCCCCAGGGAGCTTGCATAGGAAACACATCACCGCATAAGTAAAAATATCATCATAAACTGTGATAAAGGATATGAAGAAAAAACAGACATACCATAGTACTGTGTTAGATCCTAACAAATGCAGATTCGGACTTCATTTGGAATGGCAGGTCATGACGTTTAAGCTGAGAGCCCTGACGTTCAAATAGCAGTGAGCTCGGGGAAGATCAGAGGCTCAGAGATTGGGGGCATCCATTCTAGACAGAGACTGGGGTGCATGTTCCTGGGTTGAGGAACGTCTAGAAGTCAGTGGCACTGATGGAGTGGATGACAACTGCCTGGGGAGGAGTTGGGAGTAGACAGGGCCAGATCATGTGGGCCCTTGCAGCTGGGGAAGGGCAGTGGAATTTTATTTTCTGTGCAGAAGGAGTTGCTGAAGTAGGTGGGCCACAGTCCCGAGCATCAGTCTTGTGTTTCTTGGCACTGAGGGAACTTGAATGACGACAGTCCAAGGAACCAGCTATAATCATTATGTACATACGTACCATTTTATACTCTTTTTTCTTCCATTTAACATTATTTGGTGTGTATGTTTCCATATTTCCAAGTAATCTTCTTATTTATAATAATGATCCCTGATGTGTAGGCTGTGTTCTGTAGTTTTGAAAGTAGCACTTTTATATTCATTATCTTTCTGTTTCCCATAGCAATGCTGAGAGGTATGTATTACAATTTCTGCTTCACAGGTGAAGAAAGTATTGTTAGTAAGTTAATAAGAGGAGATCCTAGATCTTTTGGCTCCATTTCTACCATGGGACGATGCCATTGCCATTCCTGATGGCTTTGCTGTAATCCATCAACACCATTTTCATAAGGTCAAACCCTATTGCCAACATTGCCCAGTGTTTGCTGTTTGCTGTTACGAATGAATTACAATAAAGATTTCATACATACAGTCTTTTCTTACTTTTGTATTATTTCCTTAGGCCAAATATCTCAGGATTAGGATTACTAGGTCAAAGGGAAATGGCCCTTGAAGTGTATGACCAGATGTCCTTCCAAAGGATCCAGCCAACTTAAAGAGCCACCATCAATGCATGAGGCTTTGTAGTTCCGGGATGGCAGGCCTGGTTTTTAAAGATGGTTTCCCCTCCCCCTACCATTTCTCTGATTTGATCTTTAAGATTTCACTTATAGTTTTCCCAGGTCTAATTGAGGGGTGTGGTGCCAGGCATGGGTCTAAAATTAATTTTTCTTCACATTAATATCATGTCATTCCAGCAGCTTCTATTAATAGTGATTCCTTTTCTAATTATTTTTGGGACATTTGTTAAGATCTTATCGGTGTAAAGGGCTGTTTTGGAGTTATTCATTTGGTCGTTTGATAAGTATTTTTTATTTTGGTGCTCATAAAGCCCAGAGTGTGCTCTTACTTTGAGGAATATTTTGGGGGAGCTCAGTGTCTCCCACTCTCTTTTTGCCTCTCAGAATATCTTTTGATGTTTTCATCTATGTCTTTTTCCCATTGAATCTTATCACCTTACTGAGCTCTAAAAAGTATTCCATCACTATTTTAAGTGAAATTGTGTTAAATTTATAGAAGTTAGCTTGGGAAATTTGAATATTAAATGTTCCATTGGCATCTTACTAAAGTTCTACGGTTTTCTTTTATATAAGAAGCACATATTGGACATTAAGCTAATACCTAAGGTGTTTTGTTTGCTTATGTGTCTGTTCTCGCTGTAAGTAGTATTATTCTATCCTCCCCACATGATATTAATTTAACTGATTTTCACAAGCGTATATAGCAGCTCTGTTATTTAGGAGAACTTACCCTGGGTCTGATTAATTCACCCATATTTTCAAATCACTTGCAGCTTTCTAGTTAATTTTGTGGGTCTTCTTAGATTTTTGACCGTGCTGTGAACAGAAAATATTTTCATCTCTTCCTTTCTGGTGTTTTTATTCTTGTTTCTTTCTTCATGCTCCATTGTAATCTCAACTATCTTCAGCTCAATCCTAAGAAATGACCACTTGTTTTTTTTGGCATGAACTGAATTATTTTGGCTACTATTATTCAGAAGACTCTTGCCCATGGCCAAATTTTATTCTGTTGGTTTTCTGTGTTTTTTTTTAACATGGTCCTTGCCCTGCCCCCACCTTGAATTAACAGGGATAAATTTCCAGGATTTAAGAGCACAATGACTGTATCCTCAGGGTAGGTAGCTGAATGCATTCGTAGAGTGACTAGATTGTGGTATATGAAATTCTGCAGCCAGCAGGGAAAGTCAGGGATGAATAGTGAAGTGGACAGTGAACATCTGTGGTTTGTGAATTTGGCACGGCTCTGAATGATTATCCAAAAATGGTTTGATGCATACTGGATAACACGATGATAGTGATGATAATGACACCTTATGGTGGGCTGCACTCCGTGCTAAGCCTTTTATATGAAATGACATTTAATCCTCACAAAACTCTAGTACGGTGGTTCTTAACTGGGGGGAATTCTTCCCCTACCCCCCAGGGGCATTTGGTAATGTCTGGAGACATTTTTAGTTTTTACCATCCTGGAGGTATATATGCTGCTGGTAGCTAGAGGCAGAGGCCAGAGATGCTGCTAAACATCCTACAGTTCGGAGGAGAGGCCCCCACAACAATTATCTGGCTCAAAATGTCGATAGTGCTGCTAATGAGAAAACCTGCTCTAGAGGTGCTTGCTTATATTATCCCTGTGTTACAGCTGACGAGTAATGAGATGGGAAGTGCATAGTGATGCTTTGGTGCTCTCCAGAGCAGCTTTGATTTTGGTGAGAAATCACCAAAACCCCTTTTGAAAATGGTGTTCCTCCCTATCTTCCTAACCCATGGTGGGGGGCAGTGTGGAGTGGGGTCTGTAGGGACCAAAGCAAGATTTAGAAGCATTTTCTATAGGAGTTGATAATGGTAAAGAATCAACCTTATTTCCAAGCTGTTTATGAGGGCCTATGTTTAGGAAAAGAGCTAAGCTTAGAGAGGGAGGAGAAATCTGGTTTTGTTCATGAGTGTAGCCAGAATGGCATTTCTGGAAGAAGTCAAGTTAGGTTTCTTGAGGGAGGTTATTAGGAAAAGAAATATCTAGAACATTCTCTGAGTATGGAACGTGCGTTCTTTGTTCAATGATGGAAATCATTTTAGAGGTCCGAGGTAAAAGGTATAAATTAAATTTTATCTCTCATGAGTTGTCTGGTTTGGGCATTGTAAACTTTGGAGGTGGTCTCTTCATTCATTCATTCATTCATTTATTCATGTTAGTGTCTCACTCAGCAAGGACTTTGAAAGATCAAGAGTCTACATTCTTTGGTCAGTGAGTGCAGAGGGCATTAGGAGGTTGGGTGCTTAATGGCTAAGATCAGGGACCCTTGGGTCAGACTGGCTTTGAACCCTGCCTCTGCCAGTTAACCAGTCTTGTATCTTTGGGCAATTTATTAACTCTTCGAGTCTCCGTTTCCTGATCTATAAAATGTGTGTAGTAATAGTACTAATTAGAGTTTGAAGATTAAATGAGTTAATGTTTATAAAGCACTTAGAACACTGGGACAAAGTAAGACCTTTTTAAGTATTAGCCATTATTATTATTAGCACTCTTTTTCTTACCTCTTTCCCTGATCTGCTTATACCCACTAGCTTCAGCTGCTGGAAGTGGTTTCTGAGATTTTCTTTATGTCCTTTGCTGTCAGCGTCTTGGGGAAGATCTTTCATTTTTTCAGCCCACCAACATTTTTTCAGCATCTGCTGCCCTGCAGGCCCCTAGATGTGGGGGCTGCAGAGATGTCTGAAACATAAGCAATTGAGTCAGATCAGCGCTCAACAGGGCTGGCAAGTGTTAAGTTTCACTTAAGTGGCATATCTTAAAAGATATATGTCCCAAACATAGCTTTGTGAGAGGCAGCATGATGGGTACAAAGGAACAAATTTAGGGGTCAGTAGATCTAGGTTCAAACGTTGGTGCAGTCTCTTATGGCTCATAAGTTTTCCAAACCTCAGTTTCTTTGCTTCCAAAATGGTAATGATACAACCTATCTCGTGGTGTTATTATGAATTAGATATAGGAGATGAGATATACAAAACTCCCTGAGTACACAGTAGGTGCTTAGCATTGGCTGCAACTATTATAAATCTATAGGCCATGAGTTCATCTTACCTCTATGGAATCTGTTGATATTTTTAGACCATGACACCTTAGAGGGGCCATTTCCTACCTGAGCTTCCTGATGTGTCAAATAGAATTTCATGTGGCCTCCTGAATTGGGCAGACCTGGCTGCTAATTTCAGCCCTGCCACTAATTGTGTGATCTACCGTTTCTGGAGTCTTAGCCTTGCCACATATAAAATGGAGACAATAGTGGTTCCTACCTCACTGGGTTGTTCTGAGGATTAAATGACGTAATCCTTACAAAATGTGCCTAGTACACATTGGGCTCTAAATAAATGGTAGCTACTATTTATCCTGAAATAATAAATGCAAATGATAGTTTCGGAGCTTGAAGGTTGATGACTATTTATCTTACTCATACTCTTCATTTTATTTTGTGGTTTTTTCCTGAGTTCATTATTTTCTGAATTCATTTACAGTTGTGCCATTTGTAAAAAGTTTTATTCCTGTCTCTGTTAATATTTGTAAGTGATTTTATTTAGTTGAAAGCTTGGGACGCACACAATTTTGCATTCTGCTTTTTTCACTTAATGTTATATGGTTAACAGTGTCTGTGTCTCATAAACATTGTTGTAATGACTGCATAATATATTGTCGAGTCTTGTACCATAATTTAATCATTTCCCTATTGCCGAGCAATTAAGTTGTTTCCGATATTTTGCAATTATAATGTTTCAATGAGTGAATAACTTCATGCATATTGCTTTTTGATATTTTAAATTTAGTTCCCTAGGATGAATTCCCGGGAAGATTACTTGGGCAAAGGGGATAAACATGACTTTTGAATACATATTGCCAAATTGCTTTCCCAAAGGGCTCAACTGATTTCTATTTCCATGTTCATTATTTTATTCCCTTACCCAACAAAACATTTTTAAGCGCTTATCATGTGGCAGGCTCAGTGAGAAGAGAGTGACCCTAGGGGAGAAGCTCATAGATAAATAGGGCCCCTGCTGTGCCAAGTGCTGATAAAGACATAGAGAACCCAGGGAGCTCAGAGGAGGCAGTCCCAGCTCCACTGGTAGAGAAGTTTGTTTTCATAGAGTCATGGTTGTATTCTTTGGCAGAAAGGAAATTGCATTTCTCCCCTCCACCCCGCCCACCTTTATTGAGGTATAATTGAAAAATAAAAATTGTATGTATTTAAGGTGTACAACATGATATTTTGAAATATATACATATCAACTTAAAAATGTTACAGAACCAAAAGATGTTCTCAACTGAAAAAAAAAAAAAACAAGAAGGAAAAGGCTGAGTGTCATTTGCAAACTTGGAGATTTCAGTGTATGTTGACTCTTTGGGATTATTTACTGAAATATTAGCAAGACCAGCCAGCCCCATCTTTTTTCTTGAGGACCTCATTGTAGGCATGCTTTCTTCCAGAGAGGGATCCATTTGCCTTTTTTTTTTTACTTCCTCATGCACTGTCTACACAAATTATTCTTCCCAGTTTTATGGTAACAGTGTATTTTTTGTTCCATGAGAGAAGTAATACTTGCTCATTATGGAAAATTTAGAAAACACAGGAAAGTATTAAAAACATTACCTATGTTCTTATCCTAGTACATCCTCTGTTATTATCTTGACATATTGCCTTCCAAAAAGATCTTTAAAAAAGAGTTTAAGGTAGAATGAAAGTCTTTGGAAATTATAAATGGTTATTTAAAATATCAGAAATCAAAGAGCAAATAAACAAAAAAATCCCCCAACAATCTGAAACACCAGCAATAGCAGAAGGGTTAAATTATGATCAGTCATAGAGTGAAATATCCAGTGCCCATTAAAAGTCATATTTTAAGAGAATATTTTATGTCCTGGAAAATGCTCTTGGTATGATGTTAAATGGGAAAGCAGGATACAATATTATATATGCTGTATAATCTCAGTTTTGTAGAGAAAAAGTTACTTATGTATGCATAAAAAAGACAAAGGATATTAACAGAGAACCATTGTTAATTCAATTTACTGGGAATTATCTTTGACAGATAGGATTAAGAGTGATTTATATTTACCTTTTTAAAAAATATTTCTGCATTTTTTTAATTTTCAAATTTTTCACAATAAAAATACATGGGCTTGAAGATCAAGAAAACCTTCTGCTTTAGAAAAAAAGAAGAAAAAAGAGATTTGATACCAGTGTGTTCTTTGGCTTTGTGACTCTGAAGCCACAGTTAAAACTGCTATTAAACACAAGGCCCCATGACTCTTTATGGGCTCTTTGGTGTTCCTCCTAATTAGAATGTTGGAATCTAGAAATGAAAGGAGTGGGAGAAGTGAGAGACTTCAGGCAGTGTGACTAGTTGTCCGAACACCACTGGTTCCATTAAATTATGTCTAGTGATTTCCATCTTGTTCCTCTGCCAATGTAGCACCTGGTAACTCATTGAGGCAGGGTGTTCCTTGAGAGAAACCTCATTGTTTTAACCAGTGGATCCTACTTGGCCTTTTAACTCGCTGGAGAAGATGGCAGCCGGTCCTGGATGGCTGGGGAAGGACTTCGCACTCTTCCCAGCTCTTTCTGGTCCTGAGTGGTGCACACAGGTCAATGTGGAACAGCGTGTGAATTTCCATTGTCCTTTGAAATCTTCTCAGCCCCACAGGGAGCAACTTTGTGTGCGGTTGAAGGAGCAGGGTGGTGTGTATTTAGCACAGCACGTTACCTTGGTCCTTTCCCTTCAGCAACAGTGTTACACACCTGGCACTGGGCTAAGGCTGGGAATGCAAAGGTGCCTACCTTCAGGGTGCTGTTAGTGCAGTGAGGAAGCCAGGGGTAAGAAACAGATGGTTTCGGGGCTCAAGGCAAATGCCATGGGAGGGGTGTGCATGGGTTACTGTGGAGCACAGGAGAAGGGCTTTCACCTCAGGCTGAGGTTAAAGGAAATTATGCCTGAAGGAATTTTGAAGAATGTGAATAAAAGTGAGCCAGAGGAAACGGGGTGGGAAGCAGCTTCCCTTACTTAAGGAAGGCACAGGGGGAAGGAAAGTATGTTACAGGGTGAGAATGCAAACAATTCAATGCTATTAAAGCTTAGAGAGTGATGGGAGAGACTGGAGAAGTTTGATCAATTGTGAAAGGAACTTTTCTTTGGATTTCCCAAAGTCCAGTGGCATTAAGCATCCATGTTATTTTTTAAATTCACGATATTGTTTTATTTTCCACTCAGTGTCAGCTGCTGCTGGAAGTGGCCTGGCCTCTGTTTATCTTCCTGATCCTGATCTCTGTTCGGCTGAGCTACCCACCCTATGAACAACATGAATGTGAGTAACCGTGGATGCCGCCTGAGAACATCAGCAGGGGAAATCTAGGCAGTGAACATGGGCTTAATTTGACTTTTCCAAAGACTGTCTCTTTAGGAAATGCCACAAATGATTTGGAACAGAAAATCTAGGTTTCTGGTTTTCTGAGAAGGTGTGAACTCAGGAGACTATTTTCAGTGCTAACGAATGGTGATAATAGTAATTATAACAATAGCCAACATCTGTTTCACACATTTTAAATGATGAAGATAAAATAACCTTACTGATAGTTCAGAAAGTGTGATTAAAGAGCACCCTTAAGGCAGTGGCTCAACACCCAGTCTTTTCCATATGCATTATGTCTTCATCGCACCGTTGCGCATTTTGGAACACATAATTTTAAGCAGCATTTGTGTAGAACGTCTCAGTTTGACTAATATTTTATTTGATCCTCATAGAAACATTGAATAGTAGACTTTATTATTATTATCATTTGCTTACTTTCTTGATAAGTAAATGGGGGCTCAGAGAGGTGCAGGGACTTTTCCAAGGTCACACATCTAGTGAGTGACAGAGATGAAATAAAACTCAGGTCGCTGACTCTCAATCACGTGTTTTGGTGATGATCTTTACAGTGAGCATAGAAAGTACAGTAGTGGCTACGAACACAAGCTCTAGATGTTGGGTTATCCAGGTTCAAATCCTGGCTCTGGCATTCACTAGTTATATTACCTTGGACAAGTGACTTCAGCTTCTTTTAAAAAAGGGAATAGTAATACCTACCTCATTTAATTATTGTCGCTGTTAGCATCCTACCGTCACAGTCTTTCTTTTATGACTGGGCTCAATGGATGGATTGTCACTGAAGAAATGTCCAAATTGAAGGGATCAACATTTATGAGGAGATTTAGGTGGGACCCCAGATTCACTGCCCTGGTGATTTTTTTCTCGCCACTAACCAGCTCTGCCCCCCACCCCCACCAGACCCATAGGCTTACGGGATACTGTTCTTCCAGGAAAGCAATGGGCTGGGTTCCAGGAAAGCAATGGGCTGGGCCACCCATTAATTGTGTTTCTTGGTCAGATTGCTGCTCTCTTACAGCACATAGCAGCAGTTATTTACACGCTAATTTGCTAATACACGCCATACATTTCAAGTTAAACATACACACACACACAACCTCAAAACACTCCCCCAGATGTGATTTTCTGATTTCACGAAAAAGGAAAGGACTGTGAGGGAATTCTGTTTTCTTTTTTGGAACCCCAAAGAGATTTTGTTGATTGATGAACAAATGCATATTTGATTTTATTTAAACATTGCTCCAAGCCCCACTGGAGTAAATGTTTTATGGCAAACTCAGCTTTTTCATCCACTAGTCTATTTTCCTTCTGGAATGATCACAAGCAGGTGAGATAGTGTAGTGGAAAAAGCTTAGACTTTGGCATCAGACAAATTGGGGTTTGTTTGAATCTTACCTCTGCCCCTCACTGAGTTTGTGATCTTGGGCAAGTTGTTGGGTTTTGATCCAGATTTCTCTGACTCCATACCATGGATTTTCAGGTATGTTGTGAAATTCCTGTGTGTGTAGGAGGCAGATAAGACCTTTTTCCTGTATATCTGTGCACTTTTTGCAACCTGACCTTCTGTTCTCATTACCATCCAGGGACTTAGTTGGAAGGGCAGAGTTGAAAGCTAAGGTGAAGCTTGCAGAGGTGTCTTGTGTCTGGGAACAAAGGACTGGTATAAAATTCTTCCCCATAAATCTTTTCCAGTTCAGATTAGAATGATCAAGGTTGTAATAACTTTCCTGGGTCACAGGAGTCTATCATGGTATTTGATTGTCATCCTCTGCACCCAGCGCTATTCCTCATCCTGCTTTTGTTTGCAAATAAGATGGGCACAACATACGAGGAAGAGCCTTTGCTTCTGCTACCAAGGAATAGCCTGAAATACCTTCACCATCACTGCTCTGTGCTGCCTTTGACCTACACCACCCTGTCCACAGTGCCAGTATCTCCTGGCATTGAAAGGGGAGAATCTTTTGGTCCTTCAAGTATTTGGTTGGGTTACATAAATATCCCCTGAATGAGGAACAGCTGACTTAGGCAAGAGGCCTTGTTTGGTTTTCCTTGAACTATTAACAGGGAGATAAGGAGATTAACTGAGTAAATGTTCAATAAGCCAGAGTCCCTGCAGATCAGATCTTGTCACATCCTTGCTTTGGATGTTGCCCCTCTGGTTGAAAAAGATAGAAGGGCTCCAATACTGAAATGCAAAGTGCAGCAAGACATGGCTTTGGGTTAACTTCTGGGGAAGACTCTGCTTGCACATTTGCATGAAAATAGAAAGATGAGTAAAACAAGGTTCCTGCTTTGGAGGAAGGTGGTAGCCGTGAGATAGAAGGAATGTTCCGGCTGGACAACAGTAGAGTGAGAACGATTATAGCCTCATCACGCTCGTGCCTGAAATATAGGGCCATTCACCGAGCCATTGTCCTGTGCCAGGCACTCTGCAAAAGTGCTTTGCCTGTAAGAGCTCATGCTGGACTCACCACAGCCCTATGCAGTTGATTGTATTTTTATCACCATTTTACAGATGAGAAAACTGAGAGTTAGGGGGTCAGTGAGTTGGCCAGAGTTACTGCTTAGCAGGTTGCAGGGACTGGACAGGAATCCCAATGGGCTTGACCCCAAAGCTGTTGGAGCTGCTTGCTCTTCACCACCGAGAGCTGTGGTTCTTCATGGCTGTTAACTCTTTTGGGGTCACAGGCAACCCTGAGAATACGAGGAAAGGCTATGGCCTTTCTGTCCAAACATGAACAGGCCCGTGGGTTAAGAGCCCCTGGCCTGGGGCACATTTATCTCTATCCTCATAAACAACACCCACGAATGACTGCCACAGACCAAAAGGTGCCAAACTGAATCCTAGGACCCAGCCCAAATATACCCAATCATTCTGTTTGGAAGAAGCTCATAATAAAGAAGGGAGAGGAGAGCAAGGAGAAGCCCTAGTGGATGGGGCCTCACTGCGTGCGTTTTTCTTTTTTTTTTGAGACAACGTCTCACTCTGTTACTTGAGCTAGAGTATCATGGCATCAGCCTAGCTCACAGCAACTTCAAACTCCTGGGCTCAAGCAATCCTTCTGCCTCAACCTCCTGAGTAGCTGGAACTTCAGGCACTCACCACAATGCCCGGCTAATTTTTTGTTTCTATTTTTAGTTGCCCAACTAATTTTTTCTATTTTTAGTAGAAAAAGGTCTTTTTTTTTTTTTTTTTTTTTTTTTTTTTTTTAGAAAAAGGTCTTGCTCTTGCTCAGGCTGGTCTCAAACTCCTCTGACCTCAAGTGATCCTCCCACCTCAGCCTCCCAGAGTGCTAGGATTGCAGGTGTGAGCTACCATGCCCAGCCAGGGCCTCATTGTTTTGAAGAATGACAGAACATAAGAAAACACATGAAGGTTCACTGATGACATCTGATGCCAGATGTTTTTAGGTGCCCTTGGGGAACTTTTGAGCTAGCTGAGGAGGTGAAACTAACAGATGTTTGGAAAACCAATGAGAGGAGAGTAACTGGGGGGATTGAGAAGAGCTGGCTTAGAAAGGAGGCTGCAGGTGTGAGGAAGGGGCTTGGACTGGGATCCTGGAGATGTGGGTTCTACTCCCAGTCCTGCCTGCTGAATCCCTGAGTGTCCTTTATCGGCCACTGTACTGTAGTTTCCTCCTTGGAGTGTGAAGGAATTGTTTTAGCACTCTCTGTGTCTCTGAGAGGTGAGGCTGGTGGTGGCAGATGAACTGATGGTGACCAAGCACCTGCTGCAAGCCAGGTTTCTGTACATGGTCTAATCTAAGACCCCTCTCGTCACTTCTCCAAGGTTAATGTCATGAACTCTGTTCTCCAGATGATGTCAAGTACATTAAGCATTGCTATCTGATGCCAAGTTTTCAACTCTGGGTTGAATGAGTCCAGAGGAGGCAGGAATCTGGGATGTGTAGAATGGGACAGACATATTTGGGATGAAGCATTGTATGGGTAGAGTCTTTAAAAAACTAATGTTTTCCCCTGTTTTTTTTTTCTTATTCTTGATTTTAACAGGCCACTTTCCAAATAAAGCCATGCCCTCTGCAGGGACCCTTCCCTGGGTTCAGGGGATCATCTGCAATGCTAACAACCCCTGTTTCCGTTACCCAACTCCTGGTGAGGCTCCTGGGGTCGTTGGCAACTTTAACAAATCCATGTAAGTACCAGATCAGGTTTTCTTCCCCAAACTTGTCAGCCAATATTTTTCCTCCCTTTCTTCTCTGGAGGATTTTGAATGGCTGGATTTGAGTGAAGTTGCCTTTGTAAAAGTTGTGTGATAAAGTCTGCAGAATGAAGGGAGGGAGAATTGCCACCAGGATTTAAGACTGTGGGACCTTACTTTGGTGGGTTTTAGGAGTATTGATGATACGTAGCCAACAGCCATGTGGTTGGGGGACGTTCCTCCAAACACTGGCTGGAAGCAGGGGAGAGGGACACAGCACTTGAGCTCCATCTGTCAATCAGTCGACTCATGCAGCAGACATTTACTGCATGTCTGAATCGGCTGGTTCTAGGAGCCAAGGGGCAGAGGCGGGTACAAAGATGCATGCTGGAAGGGTTCCTGCCCTCAAAGGAGCACATAGCCAAGGTTGGGAGAATCCTGTCCTCTTTCCATCAGGTCACCTCTGTTGCTGCCCCTTCCAGACTGCAACGTCTGCAGGTCTTTCTGTTCCCTGGGTGTGAGCTCCTTGAGCAGGGCAGGATGCTGCTTTTATTGTGTTTTATTCTTGGCTACTGGCTTCAATACTCCACATAAGTGTGGGCTTAATAAGTGTCTGCCAAATGAGACATTGAAGATTCTTCAAATGCACAAAACCATGACGTGAGTTAGAATGGACTAAGGATAGTGGGATATGTCTCGGCAATTCCAAGGGAGCTGCAGCTGGGGCAGGCCGGGCCACGTTATAATTTTCGTGCACCGTAGACTTTGTAGCATTCCTGGGCCTCTTCTTCCATATAAAAATGTTAAAATTGTATTTTATGACTGTGTTGGTATAAAGATGAATATAATCCAGGCAAGATTCATTATGTATGCATTTTATTATATTAATTTTTAGTTCTGATTTTAAGAGAAATTAAAACATTTTTGTGTGCCCCTGGGAGTATCGTGGGCTCTAAGCCTACTCTGCTCCATGGATAAGTCGGTCCTCGGGGCATGTATTATATGTGTGTGTGCGTGTGTGTGCATGTAAGTGTGTGTGTTTGATGGGCCAGGCCTTGAAGAGTGGTAAGATTTGGGTGTGTAGACACATGGGAAGGGCATTTGGAGCAGGGATGATGGGTGGGTGGCTAGGAGCATAGGTTATCTGTGATGTGGGTTGTGGGGAGCCGTGGGCCAGGGCCTGCCCCTGGAGGGCCTGGAAGCCAGGCTGGGGTATGTGCACCTGGCAGTCATTTTCTTAAAGTGGGAGAGGCAGCTGGCCTAACTAGAGCTTTTCTTCTTTTTGTGCACCCTTTACAGTGTGTCTCGCCTGTTCTCAGATGCCCGGAGGCTTCTTTTATATAGCCAGAAAGACACCAGCATGAAGGACGTACACAAAGTTCTGAGAACATTGCAGCAGATTGAGAATTCCACCTCAAGTAAGCAAAAGCCTTCTGTGTGTTGGTTTGTAATTGGCAATGGACCTGCACCAGGGAGAGAGGGCGGCCCAGGTGGCCGGGTGCTTGTTCCCTTTAGCTCCTCTATATGGGGTTTTCCTCCTCGGTGGCAGGGCTGTGGAGCCCCTCTGAAGGAGCTATTGCAGAAGAAACTAGGGGAAATGGTTGCCACAGTGATGTACTAATCTCTTTCTGGGGAGGCAGAGGAAAAATCCCCAGAGAGGAACAGCACAGGCTTGGCCTTAGGGTACAACTGCATTTTTTTTGGAGTTGGCCATATGGTTGCAGTGAATGAACAAATTTATAGACAGGATACTTCTGTGCTTATAAAAGCAATTAAAGTTGCAATTTGATGTGGATAAGTGAAAGTTAAGCATTTATTTCTAAAAAAGAAAATGCAATTCATCTTGCCCTAGTCATTTGATTTAGTCTGATGGGCATTTGAACTCTGATCTTTAAAAGTGAAATCTTTACCTGAGATGTGGTAAGTACCTAGGCAATTTATTGCATGCCATCGAGGAAGCATCTGAGGAGAGGCGATTTGCTGACTGAGACATTGGCTGCCGAAGTCGCTGAGCAACCTCCCAGGCAGTGGCCTGCCAAGGGGACAGAGGCTGGCGCGAGCAGTCCACTGGTGCAGTCAATAATGGCGCGAATGGTCTGTAAAGAATTTAAAAAAGTAATGCAGCCAACTAAAAGTCGGTGTGCTTCTTATTATCACCATGCACCGGTGGTTCTAAATAGTGTCAGTGATAAATTACTCCTCCTTGTCATGGGCCAACTACCGCCACTGCTCCAGGGAAGTACTTTTTGTTCAGTATGGTGTTTGGGGAGGGATGGAGTGGGCTGGTCTTTGCTGAAAGGCCACTCCATTTGGCAAAAGAAGGAATGGTATAAAATGCTAGAGTTTAAACCGGACTCAGATTAGAGCTTTTTCTTGGGCAGACAGAACTGTGCTTTCTTTCCTCGGGCAGGAAAAAAGGCAATGGGCAACGTGGGGTCTGATGACAAAGGGGAGTGAAGATGTGTTGGGGGTGGCACAGCGGAGGTGTCTCTGCACAGCAGAGAGAGGTGTGGCTGTGCCTGGAGCTCCCAGTTGGGCCACTCCAGGCTGCATGTCCAGGCCATCTGGTTGCCCTGCACTCGAGTGTCAGTTCCAGTACGGTACACAGAGCGGTAGCAACCACTGATCAAAGCCTCAGTCCTTCCTGATCTACTGGAGAGCCCCTGTCTGGTTGACCAGGGACAGAGCCCAGGGTATTTCCTCTGTCACAGAGAGACAGTGTGATGCAGTAGAAAGAGTGCCAGCCTATGTTGCTTTATAGTTGCGTGACTTTGTGAATGATTCCTCAGCACCCTTTGAGCCACCTCTTCTTATCTATGAAATGGGGATAATAGGAGAACCTATTTGGATTGTTATGAGGAATAAATGAGATAAAGCATTTCATTGCTTAACCAGCATTTGGCATGTAGGAGGCACTTAGTGAACGTGAACTGGGATTATTTTGGTGTGGTGACATTTTAGCAAAGCCATTTAACCTCTCTGAGCCTTCATATCCTCAGCTATAAACTAATAGCTAACTTGCAATGTAAAAAACCCAATGCAGTGTCTGGTACACAGTAGATGCTCTGTAAATGGGGGCCGATATTCATCTACGACAGCGAAGCTTTTCTGAATGTCCTGCCTTGTTTGTCTGCCTCTCACCGCGTTGGCTGTTGAAATAGACTGGCTCATGGTGGAGAGTTATCAGGCAGAGTTTCAGATCTTCCTGGAGGCTGCCTTAGAAACATCACTATTTTCGTTGACCAACTGGAGACATGCATTAAGGTGGGGAAGAAAAGTCAAACCTGTGTACAAAAACCACGCACCTGTGTGCATAGCTCTGAGGAGAGAAGGTCTTTCTGATTTTGACTGTGTCATACCAGTGCTTGTTTCACATCTCTTTCTTCACCTGGTATATTCCCTTTTCTGCCTTGCAACTATTTTTTAAATTCCTTCTTGTTTTGCAATACAAAGCCTGGCTTCACTTTAGAAGGAAATGAATAGAAATGCTGCTTCTTCCTGCAGGAAATCTGTAACCTTTTGCTGATATTGATTAGCACTCTGTCAATTTCAGAGAGAATCTGAGGCTGGGGTATATCATAATAGATCCTACTTACTGACCTAAGTTTATCTGCACTGACATACTCACCTCCCTGGGCAGGGATCTACCTCTTACAAGGTAGCTTATCCTGGGTGTTGACAGCTCTAATTGTCAGAAAATATTTGCTACCTTGCTATACTTTCTAGAGAATGAGTCTAATTCTATTGCCTTTGAAAGAAGACAGCTCTTGTGTTTTTTCCCTCTTTTTGCGAAGTCTGTGATTTTTCTAGGCTAAATGTCCTCCATTCGTCTTAGGGAATGTTTTTCCTCTCAATTTCTGCCTCTCCTCTGATTGGATTTCAGTGCGTCTATGTGAGTCTTGAAGTTTCCCGGAAATTACAAAAGTATTCTAGCACAGAGGAGAAAGGGACTTTTGCCTCCCTTGCTCCGTGAGCGCTATATTTCTGTTAATGCAATCTCAGATTGCATTAGGCTTTTTGGCATTCACGTCACCCTCTTGACTCATGCCATGTGCCGTGAACCAACATCACAGATTCTTTTAAACACACAGAATTAAAAGTTACTTGTTCTCCATTTCTTAATAGTGCTATTGGCTTTTTGAACTAAAGGGAAAATGTCTCTTTTTTATTTTACATTTTTAGACACTCTATACCATCTCATCCTACCCAAACCATTTTAGATTCTGATTTTGCTGTGTATTATATCTGCTGGTTCTTTCCTGTCTTCTAGGAATTTGATAAATAACTCTCTTTGTTCTCATCCAAGTCGTTGGGGACCAAGGCTGGAGGCTCAGATCCGCCCAGTCCAATAGAGATTAATGACCCCTGTGGACACCACCCCTCAGGCTCTTAGAGATCCCGCAGCCTGTGTGCTTATCAGTGCTGGGCCATTGGGCTCCTGCTTCTGCGATCCCGTTGGAGGATTTATCTTGTTCTTTCTTTCACCTTGTATCTGCTAAGTCCCGTGGACTATCCACAGATGTTTTTTGGATATGGGGCTTTCTACTTAAAGACTCTCTTCTAGTCTCACAGTTTGTGGGGCTAGAACATTGTTTTATTTCCACTTACTGGAAGAGATATTACAGACCATTTAGTCCATTCATAGATAAATGGGTTGATTGATTTAATCATTGCACCAGTGTTTATTGAACACCTCACATGTGCCAACCACGGTTCTAAAGTGCTGAGACACACAGGTGTACAAAACAAATATGGCCCCTGTCCATATGGAACTTCTACTCTAGAGAAGAATCGATCCAGAAGGGGGAAGTGACTGTTTCAAGTTTATACAACCATGGGAGGGATATTCTGGGAATACAACACAGCTCAATTCCTCCTCATGATGTTCTCTTTCTACAGTGCTCTCTTGTGCTGTTTTAATAATCTTCCAACTGGGGAGGCCTCTGGTTGTAGGAATTAAGTCATGCGCAAATCTAATTATCCTTGAAGTCATCCCGATGAGAAATCCAAGGAGGAAGCCTTACAGAGCTGCCTCACCCAGTTTTCTCATGCCTGGCATTTTTTTGAACATTTTATTATTTTCTTCTTAAGCCAGAGTATGAGTACACAGGTTGAGTGGTGGCTACATTAATACTCAGGAGTCATTGTGAGGAGCATTTGTTCTTCTTAAATCCCTATCATGACTGCAACTCAAAGGAAATGTAAAAGTTGGATAAATCCTCAGAAACCCTAGAATGACTTGTCTATGTTCTGTCTGTGTGAGATGCAGACTGGCAACAGTGTCTTTCCAAGTGACGTTTGTGTGTTATCTGAGATGATTCCAGGCAGTACATGAATGATAACTTTAATTTTAACCCATATAAAATTGCAGTTTCATAGATATTTCTTAGGAGGATGTTTCATAGGAAAAAAAATAAAGTTAAGTTAAAGGAAACATTTTATGTGAATATGGGAAAACTTGTGAAGCTGTGTGTAAATGACTGAAGATTGGAAAACACGGTATAAGAATAAGAATTTTGGGCTTTGTGTTAAGATTCATTTTGGGAACAAATTCAGGCTTTGTCCCTTATGTAGTGTGAATCGCGGGCAAGGGTTGATTCTTTCTGGTCCTCAGTTTACCTGAAATAAGGAGGTTGACTGCCCTGTGGGTCATTGAGCATTCAATCCGAGGATGCCTGTGGATAACTAATGTGGAGCTCATGACACACAGTTGGCGCAGAACACATCTGAGTTGCTTTGCTTCCCCTCTGTTTCTGCTGGACTGGCCTTGGCTATCTGTTCCACCTCTCTGGGCCTCAAGTTTCCATGCCGTGAAATTGGGACTTTGGAAAACAACCTGAAAATGCTCCACCTTGGAAACTTGGTCAGTCCTTGGATGGGGGGTCACCTAGGACTAACTGGTCTGTACCCCGTGAGGGCAGGATGGGGCCTTGTTCGTGGTTCTGTCCCAAGCTAGTATCAGCATGGTAGCGGGCACTAGGTAAGCCATCGGTGGATCTTTGCAGAATGAAGGTGAGAGAAAATAAAAGTGAGTACATGTAATTATAGAGTTGATTCCCTTGTGTGAGCCCAGGTCAACAGACAGAAGTGCTTAAAACAGTTTTGGCTTTCTTCCATATAGTTTGCCTTCCAGAATTTCACTGGAAGGGCAGCCCTGAACCCAGAGGCCTAAAGTGGATTTCCTGGGAACCTAAAAACATTTCACTTTCATAGCTCCTTTCAAGGCCCTCTGAGGGGTCTTAGCAATGTGTTTACACAGTGATATATATTTGTAAAGTTTGCAAAAGTAGGATTTTTAAAAAATAATCTTTTTCAGCTGGGTGTAATCCTAGCACTCTGGGAGGCCAAGGTGGGAGGATCACTTGAGGCCAGGAGTTTGAGACCTCATCTCTACAAAAAAAAAAAATAGAAAAATTTGCCAGGTATGGTGGCACACACCTGTAGTCCCAACTCCTCAGCAGGCTGAGGCAGGAAGATTGCTTGAGCCCAGGCATTTGAGGTTGCAGGGAGCTATGATGATGCCGCTGCACTCTGGCCCGGGCAACAGAATGAGATCCTGTCTCTCTCAAAAAAAATTCTTTTTCTTAAATCCCCCTACCCTCCGGCCAATTCTGTCAGCTACAGGTCTCGTGAAGCTACACACGCTCCTGCCAGGGCACAGGGGGACGGGAAGTCTGCTTCCTTCCTCAGACCGTGCCTCACTCCCCACTCTGAGCCACCTGCAGTACCCATTTGGTGAATCTGGCATTGTCAGGTGGGACGACTGCAACTGGCCTCAGCTAAGGCCTCCCTGTTGGGGTTGGTGCTGCTCAGAATCAGGGTCGGGCTGGATAAGGTGTCCCTTTGCTGTCTTCTTTGTCTTTACCATTTATTTCCTTTTCAGCGACTTAAAATGCATTGCTTAGTGATACCTAACAGCTTCCTGCTGAACATTTCCACCCAGACATCTGTCTTGTCCTGATGTCTACCCCTCTCCCAAATCCTGGAGTCTTGACTACAGACTCTCCTTCAGCTCCAGGTGGCACCATGGAGAGAGGCCATCCTGAGAGGGTGCCTCTGTGTGGTGGCCGGGCTTCCCACTGGGCTGGCAGTTGGGAAGTGCATCTGTAGGGGCTGACACCTCTTGCCTTCCTGGGGTAGACCATCTCTAATCCCCTCTAAGGAGTCCCCCAGTGCCCCTCTGCCCCCCATTTCCATAGATAGCTAGGCCCTTGTCCACTGCAACATCCCCCATGGCTGCTCTCTCTGCCTTGCCATTGCTTATGCTGGTCTGGGGACAATTCCTAGGCTTGTGCAGTGTCCTGTGGAAGTTCTCCATCTTTTTTAGCTGTGCTGTGACCCAAATGGTGTGGACAGGGCTGTGGATTCTGTGGTGCGGCTGGAAGCCAGATAGCCAGTCTCCCCTGTGCATGGGTCCTCAGCCAAGATCCGAGCTCTCCAGGTATTTGGGCCTGTCCCATGTTACAGCCACACCAACGCCTTTTAACTACTGAAGCCCAGTGGGTGCTCTGTGGGCCTGCAGGAGATCATTTTCTGGACCTGCTGAATTCGGCCAGGACAGGTAAGTGAGACAGCTGAGGGATGGCTTTCAGGCTGTACCTAGGGCTGCCAAGTGTCACATTTCTGGGATGTGTGTACACCATGGTCCATGTGCATGGCATCCCCATGAGAATTGGGCTCTTTAGAGTTGGGTAGTACACAGCCTACATGGCTCGTTGCCACGGCCTGGGGTACCTTGTCTCAGCCTCCTCCAGTGAGGACTAGGCCTGCAGCTGGTCCACAGCCCCGGGTCAGGGGCTTTTGAAATGCCTTCTCTGCAGGATGTAGAGCCCTCCGAACTTACGAGGACGTTGCCAGGAAAGAACAAGGAGGAACTTTGGGCAAAGGCCAGAGATGTGCCTTTGGAGGACATCCTACACTGTTGAGATGAAGGGTCTGAGCAGGACAGGACAGGGGAGAGACTAGGGCAGAGCTGCGAGTACCTGCCAGCCCGACTCCAGGCATGAGCTTCTGTCTCCCCTCAGCTGGACTTGTGTGTAGGGTCAGCAGCTTGGCCGCCGTTTCTTACACATTCATTGTACAAATCTGGTTTGTTTGGCCTTTCTGATGTGGCTCTGACCAAGACTTTTGGGAAATGAGTACTGAGGGTTATGCTGGACTTTACTTATGGAAAAGGGTCATGCCTCTCTGGCTGTCAGAATTACTAGTAATACCGAGGACTCTCTGTGTGGACCTTTGATTCTTCTTTGATTTTTGAAAATCAAAACATGAGCTCCAGGGACGGAGTGGCTTTGGTGACCTAGCAAAATAGTTGGCTGTGGCAGGGAGTTGAGGGAAGGGGGTGTAAAATTAACATCTTGTAAATATTCCCAGGGCAGTACAATTTGGTGTTAAGAGAGCAGACTCGGCAGCCAGACTGCCTGGGTTCAAATCTCGGCTCTCCTGCTTACCAGCTGTTTGACTTTGGATAATGCTGTAATATCTCTGTGCCTCAGTCTTCTCAAAATGGGCTAACAATATCACCTCCTTCAGGACTGTTGTGCAAAGGAACTAATAAGGGCAAAGCACTTAGTATAGTGCCTGGCACATAATAAGTACCAGGCTTGTCCCTTAGTTCACTGCATTTTTATAACCATCATATAACGTAGGGGATTTTATCCTTTTTTATGCACATCAAGGAACTGAAGTTCAGAGAGGCTAAGTAACTTGCCTAAGAAAGCAGAGCCAGCAAGGGGAAGTAATAGAACTAGAACTCCAGTTTTTTTATGCTCTGCTGCTGTTAAATCCTAAAGAGAGCAGCCCTGGGTTGCCAGAAACTTCCTGAGGTCACAGGGCACTGGGCATGGATGGGCTGGGATGACAAAGGAGACAAGAGGGCTTCCGAGAGAAATGCCAGACTTCCTCCACTTCCTGGCTTCAGGCACAGGTGGAATGTTTCCCAAGGCCCATCTAGAAAGAATATCCTGTGACTCACAGCCAATTCTCCTTTCCCGTCTGAACCCCCTCATCCTTTTAGGGCAGCCACTGGAGTGGAGGTTGCAGCCCCAAGCTTTGTTTTCTGTTCTTGTGGGCCCCTAGTGTCATCTTGTTTGGAGATCTGATGACATATGTGTCAACATTATGTCATCCAAGTGGAAGTTCTTTGAAATCTTTGGATGATTACAATTCACGTGCTGTATGCACTTGTCAAAAGTTTTGATTTGGGGCCTTGCAGTTTCATATTTTGAAACCTTTCTACCTACCATGAGTTTTCCCAGACCTGTCAAAGCCAGGCTGAGTCTCAGAGCCTAGGCTGTTGGTTTCCATCCAGGGCAGGGGCCTGGCCCCAGCGGGGCTGTAATCAGGAGGGTGCAATGCTTTACTGCAGTGTTGAAATATTGCTTGAACTAAATCAAATCAAAGGTCAGCTTTATCCAGACAAGAATAAAAAAAACACAGTTGCATTCAATTGCAGAACAGCATGTACCCCACAAATATCAGACTGCCTTTAAAAAAGTTTTGAATTGTTAACATCAAGAATAGTGTTGCATGTCTACTGCTTTTCCAGTATAAGTTTTATTTACCCTGTGGGTGGCAAAGAGCACTTTTAGAGTCCAGTTTGTTTCTCATTGAAAGCTTCCAATTTTTGGCCCTCTTATCGCTGTTGCGTTGAGACACAGAAAGGCAATTTTAGAGTGACACTGTCCAACAGACTAAGTTGCACCAGGTAAGGATGCTATTTTGCATTTTTAATATAGTATTATATTCAAGGCCTCAAACAGCACTAGCAAGTTGGTATTATTATCTCCATTTCATGGAGGAGGAAACTGAGGCTCGAAAGGGTGATGTCCATTGCCCAAGGTCACAGAGCAAAGCTGTAAATTGAATCCAGGTCTGACTCCAAGGCTCAGTGTTTTTGTGCCATACTCTGATGCCATGTTGCCTTCTTCCAATACCAATGGCTCTTTTGGGGTCTGGTTACCATTCAGGTTCTTATCAGCTGACCTCAGTCCTTATTCCAGGGGATTCCAGCAACCTCTCCCACCTTCCCTCTTCTCAGTAAGATATGAGTATTGTTCCATTCTGTTTGTGCTGCTATAACAAAATAGCTGACACTGGGTAATTTATACACAATAAAATTTATTTCTCACAGTTATGGAGGGTGGGAAATCGAAGATCAAGGTGCTGGCAGGTTTGGTGTCTGCTGAGGGATGCTCTCTGTTTCCAAGGTGGCACCTTGTTGCCGCATCCTCTGGAGGGGACAAATGCCATGTCCTCATGTGGTGGAAGGGATGGAAGGGGACAATTCCACTCTCTCAAGCCCTCTTATGAGGGCCCTAATCACACCAATGAGAGCTCTGCCCTCGTGACTTAATCACAAAGGCCCCACCTCACATTTGTGATTAAGTTTCAACACATAAATTTAGAGAGGGGACCCAAACAGTCAAATCATAGCAGGTGTGCTACTGCCTTAGAAGATGAATCTGGGGAAGGAGGAGTGATGTCTCTTTCTGCTCCTGATTTCACTGATGACTGATTCTGGAGAGGCAGAGAGGGTTGGAGGTCACCACTCGGCCCACCCAGCCCTCTGGCCTTCTCCTCTTGGAAGGCTGGGGCAGGGATTGTGTCTTCACACTGCACCTCTTTTGTTACAGGATCCTGCCTTCAACATGCACCGAGAAAAGTATTACTTTTTTGAACGACAGCACTGGTGTTTTGGGTATAGTAACCATTTAGAAGTTTGTTGAATTGGCTGGGCACGGTGGCTCACGCCTGTAATCCTAGCAGTCTGGGAGGCTGAGGCAGGAGGACTCGAGACCAGCCTGAGCAAGAGTGAGACCCCCATCTCTACCAAAAATAGAAAAATTAGCCGGACATGGTGGCATGTACCTGTAGTTCCAGCTACTTGGGAGGCTGAGGCAGGAGGATCACTTGAGCCAGGGAGTCTGAGGTTGCAGTGAACTGTGATGATGCAACTGCACTCTACCCAGGGTGACAGAGTTTGACTGTCTCAAAAACAAAAAAAAAAGATAAAAAGTTTGTTGAACTAATACAAGTTCATGTTACATGTAAAACACTTGAAGGAATATGTGGTTCCTAAAGTTAGAGTATTCCCTCGGTCTCAAGAGAAGACTCTGGCTTCCCTAGTGCCTGCCTCAAAGGGTTCTGGGGTGGGGGGCCGGGCACAGTGGCTCATGCCTGTAATCCTAGCACTCTGGGAGGCCTAGACAGGCGGATTGTTTGAGCTCAGGAGTTCGAGACCAGCCTGAGCAAGAGCGAGACACCGTCTCTACTAAAAATAGAAAAAAATTAATTGGACAACTAAGAATATATAGAAAAAATTAGCCGGGCATGGTGGCACATGCCTGTAGTCCCAGCTACTCAGGAGGCTGAGGCGGGGAGATCGCTTGAGCCCAGGAGTTTGAGGTTGCTGTGAGCTAGGCTGATGCCACGGCACTCTAGCCCGGGCAACAAGAGTGAGACTCTGTCTCCAAAAAAAAAAAGTTCAGGGGGCATAACTATTCTGGTTCTGGTTTCTCTTGGGAACTCTTCACTGATTGTCATCCATGACTTTATCAACATTTACTTTGGACATGTTTAATGTTAAACTTGTATTTTCTCTTGGATGGTGTGTGAATCAGTATTCTGGGTACTTAACGTGCACTTAAGTGTCATTAGTGCTTATTTAACCCATACTCCTAGGAAGGTAGACCTCCATTTATGGAAAAATGGAGGCTCAGAGAGTCTAAGTGACTTTTCCAAGGCCACATAACTGGAAAATTCTGGAACTGAGATTTGAGCCTGGTTAACTAGGCTCCAAAACCTGAGCTCTTTCGGGTATGTCCCTCAGCAAGCCTTCATGGTAGAGAAGGAAACTTCTGCTGGGGTGGGAAGCCCAGGTGCAGGTGAACGGCAGGAAGTCCTGAGGCTGTGTGCACCCCACACCCAGGCCTGCTGTAGTGGCTTTAAGGAGTCACTGGCCTTACCCTCCCTTCCCAAGCTCTGAACAACAGGCCTTCCCAAAGAGGGCTCAGCCATGTGGGAGAGCAGTCAGCACCTATGCTTCAAGGGGAAAGTGGAGCCCCAGCATCAGGAAAACAAAGCAAAACAATAACAATACCCTGGGACACCGGGGAATGTGTTTGTTATCAGCCCTTTTATAGCAAAGAAATATTGCAAGGTCCTGCTATAAGTCTGGGTGAGTTCAGGCTGAGTAAATCCATGAGTCAGAGTTTGTCCCCTTTTTCTTCCTCCCCTTACCGCTTGCCCATCTTGGGGTCCGTTTAAGAGTCTCAGGTCCCAGGGTGCTGACGTGATCTCTTTCTCTACTTCTCCTTTTTCTTCCTTTGCCTCCTCCACCCACTTCTAAAGCAGCTGATTGCTGTGGGTCCTTTTCTTGTAGAGCAAAAGAGACTATAGAGATCTTGAAACCCGAGCTGGGGACTGGAGGGCACTGACCGCGAGTAACCCCAGCCAGCTCACGCGGAGGGCTTCCCTCCTCCGCCTTCCTTCGCCGCCCTCCTTCCTCCCTCCCCCTTTCCTCTCCCTCTTCCCTGCTCCCTCCTGCCTCCCTCCTGCCCCTCCTTTCTCCTTCTTCTTCCCTTCCCCTGCCTCCCGCCTCCCGCCTGCCTCCTCCCTCCTCCCTCGTCCTCTGCTCCCTACTTGGATCTGGTGCGGTTGTGCTCTGGCCGGCGGGCCCCTGCAGGCTGGAGGGAAGCGCCAGAAGGCTGCTGAGTGTCTGTGAAAGCACCCCCTGGGGCAGGCCGCTCCCTGCCACACCCCCTACCTGCCTGTGGGAGTGTTTTCCTCCGCTTGGTCACAGGGGCCAGGCCCAGATGCCAAGGCACTAAGGAAGGATTTCGTCTCTCTCTTCTTCAGCCATAAACACACATTTCTCCTGTTTCATTCTTTTTAGACTCCAAGCTCTTGAATTTTTTTCTCCTTTCCTTTTGTCCTGCCTTACCGTGCCCAGGGCAAAGCTCTTGGGAAATTGGTGGGTCACTCCAGTTTGCTCCTCCAGGCAAAACCAAGGCTGCTGAGCTCAGCAGATCAAGGATTTTGGTCTGTGTTGAAGAGATTGTGGGAGGAAAGCTCTCTTGGGCTTTTGCTGGGTGGTGGCTTTCAGTTTTCCCTGCTGGCAGCAGGGACCCACATTGAACTGAGTGAGTAGAGCAGCTCCTTGTCTTGTGACAATGGTCATACCTTCTCCATCACCTGAGCGAATAATTGAAACTAGTCAGCTCTTTGCCCTGGAAGAGCACTTTCACATGCTTGAGCTTTGGTTTGCACAACAACCTATGAATGTTATTAGCCTCACTTTACATCCAAGGAAACTGAGGCCAGAGAGACTAAGAAAAGTAAGGTTCATGGATACGCAGTCAGGAAACAGCAGAGCTGGGACTTGAATTCAGGTCTTCTGATGCTACATCCAGTGATTTTGCTTTACCTCTTAATTCCTTTCAATATCGTGAGTAAGAAGACCTCAGAGACCATCTTCTCTAACCCACACATTTTACAGATTGTAAAATCCAGGTCCACGTTAACTCATTTGGCCAAAGTTAGATGACTGAGTGACTGTCCTGTCCACTGAGTGTTCCCTGCCTTGTCCGGAATGACTGATCTTACAGGTCATCTTCTACCCACACCTATCATTGCAATGACTGACAAATGTGATCATTCCTGTTGATTCTCTGTAAAATGCCAGGTTCATTTATTCTTTTATAAAGTTCTGAATAGACAGTCAATCAGCTTCAGCCTTTCCTTCACCTTATAGACAGTATCAGCAGAAAGAACTCAGTGATTCTGACTCAGGAACTCAGTCAGGCAAAGACGTAATACCCATGTACATATGCACACACATACACACATGTGCACCCCTTAGATCTCAACATCTCCATGTAGTTGGCAGAGTCACTCCTGTGTTCTTATTGCTTCTGAATATACTTTAGGGTTAAATTAGCAGTGAAGCTAATGAGACCAGTCATCCCTAAAAATGAGCGCCTTACTCAGTGCCAGGCATTATACTGGATCTGCAGGGATGTTTTCTCATTTAACTCCTAGCTCAGCCCAGTGAGGTAGATGCCATCGTCATCTCCATTTCATCATTTAATTGACTCAGCCTCTCCACTCTGCTCCCAGCCATCACTTACCTGCATCTGCTCTTGACCTGGGCTGATGCAGCAAGTGGGCTTGGCGGAACCCTTGTGTCATCACGACCTGGTTTGTTTCACATTCATGTCCTGCTTCATCTTTTCCCTAACCCACTGCAAGGTGAATTTACTTCTCCACAACTGGCAATTTCCCAGATCACATCATGTCATTACTTTGTTTACTCATTTGTGCTCATTCATTCATTCATACCTCCAGCATTTACTGAGTACCTCCTCTGTGCCAGGCGCTGCTGTCTTTGTAGGTACCAATCCTGGCCCTCGAGACATTTCTGTTCTTCTGGGGGAAGGATGTGTACACAGACAGCTGCAGCTTGATCTGTGTAGTACTCGAGGGAAAAATAGTATGTTGTCTGGGCACAGAAGAGGCCTACCTAACACAGCTTGGGGGTAGGAAGGTGAAGGCAGGCTTCCTGGAGGAGGTGACTGCTGGGCTAAGTAGTGAAGATCAGGTAAGAGGAGGGAGAAGGGCTGTTTCAGATATCTGGCTTTCTCAATATTTTTGGCTTCTCCACCCATCTTCCTGCCAGCAGGTACAAAGCCACCCTGCTCTGTCCTCACAACCACCCACCCTTTCTTTTCCTACTACCAAACGCTTAGGTTTTGAAGAGTCTCCTCTCTATTAATGTGCTTGTTCACTTATTTATTCATTCACGAACATTTGTTGAAATCCTAATATGTGCATAGTGTTACGACTGCAGGATGTCCTGGTCATTGCCCCCATGGAAGGTCTTACCCTCTCCTCACCAGCCACGGCTTCTGGGGATTTTTGGCTTTCTGTTCTTTTCCAGAACTTAGCTCTAGCCTGATTTCTCCCGGTGAAGCACTTGCAGATAAACCTCTTCTTGGGCAAATGCTTCCATGCACTGACTTTTTTTGCTTTCTTATTCCTCTTTCTGTGTTCTTCAGTTGATTTTCCTCTTCATCTCCCTTCTCATCCCTGAAAGTTCCTTGCTGGCAGGGACCGTGTCCTCATCTCTGTGTATACTGCATTGTCGTACACTGTTGAAGTTGAGTGAAAAAACCTTTTCAATAGAAACAAAATTGTTTCCCTTTATTGAGTACCTATCAAGATGAGTATCTCTAGTCCTCATATCTTGGGAAGGGTGATACTGTCATCTTCACTTCATAGGTAAGAAGACTGTGCTCAGCAAGGCAGAGTGACTTTCTCGCAGTCACGCAGCTAATTGACAGCAGAGTACAGCATCAAATTTAGGTTTTTCTGGTCCCAAATCTTGATCTTTTCCCCATGCCATTGTTTCTCAAACTCAAGCTGAGAATCACTGGGACAGTTTAAAAAAATTCTGATGCCTGCGTCTTACCCCTGGCAGTTCCGATTCGTTGTTCCAGGGCGTGGCCTGGGCTTTGGGAGTTTTGTAAAGCTCCCGGCTGGCTGAGTCTAACAGGCAGCCATGGTGGAGAACCCGTGTACTGCACGAGATTGCCTTCCTGCATCCACACGGGTGGTGCTGTCTGATCTAAGTCCACACGTGTGCATGTCCATGTGATTGGACTGCAAGTTCTTTGTAGCCAGGGCTCTTTGGTCCTCCCTGCTGCTTCCCCACCCGGCGGTCCTACCACACCATGCACGTGCGCTGCCAAGGCTTGTTGACTGTTGAATCAGCTTGGTTCTTGTGTCTCATCCAGGGGATTCACTGATAGGTGGTTGGAGTTTGATCACATCCAGCTGTTCTCATCCTCCGATCCTGTTGACATAACGGAAGAGCCTTATAAACACACAGAGCACACTCACTGATGTTGCTGGGTGACCTTGGCCCGTTGCAAGTGCAGCCTGCATTGGCCTTCCACACTTCCTTGCTGCTGCCCTGCTTGGGAACGAGGGAGCTGTTTCGAAGTTCCCTAGTGCAGTGTTGTGTACTGCACTGGCTCTGCTCAGGAGGGATTTGTGGCTCCCCTAGTCAGTGAGGGTTGTCATATATATATATATCTTGTTTCTCTCAAGGGTTCACAGAGGCTTTTTTGACCCTTCATTTTATAGGCAAGGCAGTGGAGGCGCAACTAGGCGAAATGACCTGGCAAATAAATGGATATAGAACCTGTTTCTACCCATTGATACCTTCTATATCAGAGGCAGGCTTCTGACTCTCAGTGTGGTGCTTTTTCCTTGTTGTACAATAGTCGGTGTATGCCTTTTCCCACCAGCCTCAACTGAAGCCACCAGCTTACCTTCCTTCTCCCCTGTTTACACCTACCGTAGGGTTACTGGGACGCCCCGGATGCCACTTTCTGTCCGTGGGAAGACAGTTCTATTGTCTACGGGTTCTGTTTACTCCTAGGGTATGGCTTGGGGATGGTTGTCACATACCTGGGCTATTTATTCCTGGACCTGCTCAGTTGAAAGAAAATTTCCTGGGATGCTGCTCAGATACTTCTGGAATCTTCTGAGCCCCAATCCATCTCCTAGTATTTAGTATTCTGCTTTCATTCACTGAACTGTAATTCTGTGCCAGGCTCTGAGCTGGGCATTGGTGATATTATGATAAAACACATATTGTGTATCCTATGGGCATAGTCTAGTGGAGATAATAATATGCAAGTAAAACAACGTTCTTTCAGATATGGCCCCCAGACCCCCTGCATTAGAAGTACAAGGGATGCTTATTAAAAATGTAGGTCCATGGGTCCCTGTTCTAGAGTCACTATTTCAGAATCTCTGGGGATTAGGCCCAAGAAACTGCATTTTAGCATGATCCCTAAGTGAATCTTAGATGCTCTGAGGTTTGGCAACTACAGAAGTGAGCCTGATGGTAACAGTGTAATGTCATATGTGATGGGACATGCCAGGCAGGTGGCAGTTTGCAGGAGCACGGATCCTGAGAACAGACAGGCACTGGGTCTAGGAGCAGCTTGTAGGTTCATGAGGCCTAACTAAGGAGCTAGCCACATGGGTGTAGTGGAGAATCCTTTCTCTAGAGATGTGAATGAATCTTGCTTAATTTATTCTTTCTGTAACTCTATATGACTGAAGTTTGCTTAACACAGAATACATCTGGATCATGCAGCATTGATGGGAATCTGGTTGGGCTGTAGGGGTCCTCCTGCTACTTTAGCTACACGCATGACCTGCTTAGCTCCCTGGGTTAACTCCTGTCTTCATTAGGCTCCTCACACTGGAGCCCCGGCCTCAGAGCAGACCTCTATTTCTCTTAAGGTAAAATGACTTGGGTTTGCAAAGTTTGCCCCCTAGAGGTTGGTTAGTGGCTGGCCCGTAGGCCTCAGGTCTGTGAATGAGGACTGCCTGGCCAGGTGGTCATGATGAGCTGGTTTTATCTTTAGTGCAAGAAAGAAGTTAGGTTATTAGGTGGGTGGGTGGAAGGAGAAAAGATAGACAGTCAAAGGAAATAAGGCCGGGAAAGCTATGGTATTTCGGAGTCAGAGGGCTCCTACCAAGCATCTGGTCTCAGAAACCTCTCATTTTGGAGATGAAGAAAGTGAAGTTCAGAGAGGTGATATGAAATACCCAAGTGATGACACCAGACGCAGCCTCCAACTCTAGGGACTAAAATTCTGGATTTCTGAGAAGTGCTTTTTCTGTTTCACTGCACTGATTGAAGCCTTTTCTAACTGTACCCAGAGGGCTTGTCATTTAAAGGGATTCTATGTGCAATCCTTTAGCAATCAAATCATTTAGTAGGGCTGATTTTTTAATGTATGCTTTTGTATTCCCCTAAAGCATGACAGAACTGAGTTTTAGAGCTTCATATCACATGTTTTATGTTTGAAATTAAAATGAGACCCTGTCTGTGAAAGCACTTGGCATGACGCGCTATACCCGTGGTTTTTAAGGTGTGATCGCAAGACTAGCAGCATCAGCATTACCTGGAGTGTGTTACAAATGCAGATTTGCCAGGCCCATGCCAGGCCCACTGAATCAGAAACTCTGGGGGTGGTGTCCTGCAGTCTGTGTTTTAACAAGCCCGTCAGGTGATTCTGTTGCACATTCAAGTAAGTTTGAGAACCGTTGTTGGCTCTGCATGAACAGATCAGCCCCTGCGGCTTGCGGGAATAAGGCTTTCAATCTCTCCGATCTTATAGCTGTGTAAGACGGCACTGGGGAGACAGGAGTGGTGGGATTAGTGTCACAAGTCTCAGGTGGGACGGGCAAGATTGTCTTAAAGGTTTGACTTTTTGCTTGAAGAGCAAGGAAAGGTTGTGTGTGTATAACAGCCCTGGCGCACCACTTGAGTTTAGGAGCACACACTGCGTGTGGCTCAACATGTTATTAGTATCAGAAAGCAGTCTTTTCATGCCTCTCCTGATAAAGCCATGCTCCCTCATCTCATTTCTTTGTGTGCTTAAACCGGAAGCCTTGTGGTTAGCAATATTATACTACTTTTCTCCACCTTCCTCATTGTGCTGACTTTTTTTTTTTTTTTTTTGGAGTTACTTATTAAATAAAAATAAAACACTGTTTCTCGACAGGCTTGAAGCTTCAGGATTTCCTGGTGGACAATGAAACCTTCTCTGGGTTCCTGTATCACAACCTGTCTCTCCCAAGGCCTACTGTGGACAAAATGCTGAAGGCTGGTGTCAGTCTCCGCAAGGTAAGTGCCGCCTTCAGCTTTCTCAGCAGGACTGATGGCAATGACATTGTTCAAGCACTTGGAAAGAAAAGACTAAACCCCTCTCCTTGTAATGGCAGTGAAGGAGGTAGTTAGCTCAAGCTCCACCTAATTTCATATCCCAGCTAAGGCTGGAATAGCCGAACCATCCGTAGAGTGGAATGTACGACCTGGCATCATGGGCCAGCTGGTTGAAATAAAATTGATTTCCTGCCTGTCCATTGGCATTTGTGGTGACTTCCTCCTAAAAGGGTTCCATTTTAAGTTGAGTTAAACTTTTTTTAAACGAATTTCCCAGTTCTGAGACAATAACCAGGGATTACTGCTTTGGAGCAGCGCTCTCTATAAAGTCTAAGACAGAAGATTTAAAAACTTACGGCTTCTTTTTAAAGATAGATAAAGCTATATAAGGAAAATTTTTAAAAATTTATAAAATCAGGAAGTAATATTAGTGTTTATATAGAATTTTAACCTTAGAGTCTTAAAAGACTTCCCCTGGCATTGCTAATTATCATACAGCTCCTGTGCAGTGGGCAGCAGACCCAGATTGCATGGTTATTGATTTTTCAGAGGTGCTTCTCAAGTTTATTCTCTGGCAGAAAGGGGAACTTCTTCCTCCCCCTATCTCATGTCTATATACTTGATTGTCTTTACAATAAGCAGAAGTAGTGGAAATGTTTATACTTGCAAATAAGGTTTTTGCTTCACATGATCTAGAGTTTTTAAAATTAGAAAAATGTGCTTACTGCTTACCCTTCCGAAACTAGGAAAATATGCCTTGTGTTTACCAATTGTGTGGTTGGGAAATGGGCCAAAGGCAGCAGGCTTTTTGAAAATAGTTGCATTTAGCATAATTTCCATTGCCCCCTGCCAATTTCATATCTGTCACATCTGATCAGTTTAAAATAAGGGGTATCCTAAGCACGGAGGTGGTCCTTGCATGGTAATTAGAGTTTCTGTGTTGTCAGTGTTTTTAAACACAGATACTAAAGGTAGGCTGACAGTCTGGCAGCAAGGGCTAGTTACAGAAAGGGGTAAAACTGAAGTGTTTTTGAGTATCTGGCAGTACGTGAAAATTTAATGGAAGCCGTGGTAGGTCAAATGCTCTGTAGTGTTTAGAAAGCTGCATGGGTTTTGAGAGGGTTTTGGTCCATTACTCATATTAAGTTGTTCTGCAAGCAGTTCAGGCTGTATCAGTTTAACAGGGGAATAGTAATGATATAATAAAGAGTCTGCATCATTCATTCATTAATTCAACAAATAATTACTGTCTATAATATTCCAGCACTGTGGATACAAAGTGAGCAGAATAAACAAGGGCTTCTCTTCTTATAAAGCTTGCTGTCTGTTGGTAAGGACCATATATGAAGAAGCACAGTTTATTTAGGCCCTGAAAGGCAATTGAGTAAAGGAAAGATGACCAACAAGAGGCTCTCTAGTGGGTTCTCTAAGGGAATAGATGAGAATATGTAGCATTGGCCTATCGATGGGATGATAAGAGGCCTGGCTTTATAGCCCTCTGCTCTGGGGCAAGAACTTCAAATTGCAAATGGACAAAACAAGATGTGAGTGACTGACCCTAAAGAGAGAAATGTATGAGCTCTCAGACCAAGAATTCAAAAACAGCTGTTTTAAGGAAACACAGCAAACTCAAAAAAAGAAAAAATTAGAGAAACAATTCAGAAATGTACCAGAGAAATTTAACAAAGATAGCTAAAATAATAAAAGAATCAAACAGAAATATTGGAGCTGAAAAATACAAGAAAAAAAATGTAATAGAGAGCCCCAATGACAAAATTGATCAAGCAGAAGAAAGAATCAGTGAGCTCAAAGACTAGCATAGTTCTGTGCATCAGTTAAAATAGTTCTGTGCATCAGTTAAAATATCTGTACCAACAGATAAATAGCATAAAGACATTTTTTCAGAATTCAGCCCAATCCCAGTTTAAGATATAAATTTCAAAATAATAAGGATGCTCTTCCTCTAATAAAAGTGGTTTCAGGAGTTCAGACTCTGGATTTCTATTTGCTGAATCATGTGTCCCACTATTGAGAAAAAGAGCTGGACTCAGGGTTTCCCTTTGCAAGAGGAACAAGAGCGTGAGAGGTATCTTGTCAAATACAACATGCAGATTTGAAAGGTCCTGTGGTTATGCCTTGTGCCTTGATACATTTCAAAGTTCAGTAAGGAGAAACAATGTATTGGACTGCTACAATGCTGCCTGTTTTAAGATCTTCAAAACTATATCGATGTGAAGCTCCCCAAAAGGCTTCAAGGACCCAGCTTCCCATCTTTGTAATCCTGTTTTGCTTGTTTCTCTCTTTCCATGAAATGCTTCCAGGTAGTTGTGCAAGGCTACCAGTTACATTTGACCAATCTGTGCAATGGATCAAAATTAGGAGAAGTGATTCAGCTTGGTGATCAAGAAGTTTCCGAGCTTTGTGGTCTACCAAGGGAGAAACTGGATGCAGCAGACCGTGTGCTTCGTTCCAACGTGGACATCCTGAAGCCAGTCGTGGTGAGTAGACTTGTTCTGTGGAGAAACGTCAAGCTCTAATGCTTTTGGAATGTGAGATTTTTTTCTTGGACAACATGACTTTGTTTTTGTAGAAAATAGGGCTGGATGAGAGTTTGTGATATAATTTAGCTCAGTGGTATTCTAAGTGTTCTTTCAAACTTTTAGTCCATTTCCCGAGGGGTAAATGGGGGAAGAATGAACTGAGTGTAGCCGAGTTCAAGCCCAAAGTCCATGGTGCCTGTTTCAATCAGAAAATACCTACTTTTTCATGTTTTTTATATTATAATTCTAAGTAAGAGTTCATCTGAAGAAAGAGTTCCCCAGATTTCAAAAAAATGCTCTTGAAACCATTGATGGGAAGATAGATATCTACTCATGTTTAAAAGCCCATCAGAAAGGAGACATTATGGGCTTTCATAGTTGGAAAACCCTGGAATTGGTTGGGACCGCACCCAGTAACTAGCTTCATTAATGACAAAATTGCATTCAAAGAAAAAAAAATCCCACAAAGTTTGATGGGAGTCAGCCTAGGAGTCAGTAGTTCAGAGAAGCACTCCATGAGAATACCCATTCATTCTTAATCAAAGAATCTAGGCGAGCCTGCGGATTTTGAAGATCGGAGTGTTGTATGGAGTTCTAAAACACATATGTCTCTGAGTTTTCTGAGTGCTCTAGGGAAAGTTCCCTCCAGCAGTATCATTTAACACCCAGCATTCTGGTTTTCTGTTGCCCACATAGCACTCTGATTTGTCAGGTTCTCTTAAAACCAGGGAAAGAGCCCTGAAGGAAGGATGTACCTGGAAAGAGACGTTCTTCATCATGATACAATAAAACTGTAATCCTTTTGGACTTTGTGCAGCATGACTTCTTTAGAGAGAGTTGAGTTCTTACAGGGGTTACTGAGAATGTTTGGTTTCTGGACTCCGTGCCTAGATCGTATTATGTGACCTTAAAAACACATCTTAGGGTTTATACTCTTGACTGACCATCAAGTTCTTATGTTCTGTGTGATTCTGTGATGCTGCAGCTGCTGCTTGAGATGAAGGTAATAGAGAACTGTGTGTGGTGCCTCTGTGGTGGGCACCGAAGTCGGCCAGTGTGAAGGGCTTAGGCATAATGCTTAAGATCTGCTTTTGTTTTAGTCCAGAAGTTTCAGTAATTCTGTTTCAGTTTTTTTTTTTAACCCTAAGTGCTTTGTTCAACAGTCTTGGATTCTTTTGGTTAATGCTTCTGTGTTATAATTTCAAGTAAGATATTAATATATTTATGTATGGGGATGTTTGTAACCCTAAGTAACTAACCTATAAAGTTAGATAAGCTCACTTGTGCAGACACTTGCCTCCTGTTGGCACTTTTTGCATTGTGTGAGACATAGAAAGTCAAGGTTATTACAAATGGTACAAAAGGTTATTACAGAACCATTTCCTTGGACTGTTTTGGGTTGCTTTACTTCACTACAAGACACAAATGCTCACCTTCTCAATCAGAACGACTCAAATTTTGGAAAGATGGGTGTTTTTAGAAGACACAGTAATGTATTCTGGTGCCCACTCATTCTTTTTCACTTCTGTTTACTCATTAGATACCTGTTGTGTACATGACCCAGCAAAATCTCTCCACTCACATGATGTCTGAATTACACTCAGAGTAGAAGGACAGTTTAGCCCTCATCATCTGACAATTAACAGCCCAGGTTTCAACCTGAAAATATCTCTCTGTTTGGGAGGACTAGCTAGCACCACGAGGAGTGCATAGCAGTGCATCTTCAGAACTGTCACCCACATCACATCTCATCCTGTTGTGTTGTGGCTGTGCCTTGTGGATCAGCTGGTTCACACCAGGTGTTTACTGAGGTGGCTGCCACATGCTTCCTACACATCTCTTGGGTTTGCGGAGCATCTCAGGTTCTGCCCCTGCCCCTCTGCTGTTGCTGAGGGACCTGTCTCCATAAAGTCAGAAAATGAGGCTCTTGGATTAGAATATAGTGAGTGCCCAGGATTGTTCTGTGTAAAAATGATTTTGGAGGATGCCTTTGAGATGAAATAACTTCCAAACATTTTGAAATGTGACTCTTATTTATTGAATTAAGCAGAGCCTTAATTGGAGTACTGGGACTGATATTTGATTTGCGTTAAACAGATTTTTTTCTCCAGCCACTTGGTTGCAGTTCCCACATTTGTGATCGTAGATGGATGTGACATGTGATGACATTGCATATGGGCATTTAATTGTGCCAAGAACTGCGTCAGGAGCAGCAACCAGATGTCAGGCCCAACATCATGGGGAGAGAAACAGCCCTGTCAATATATATTTCTCTACCAAAAGTGGATCTCAGAAGAGACATTTTTTGAGATGTTTTCCCTCTTTTTTTTTTTTTTGGTGTGGGTATTTACCTGTTTTTCAGCCAAGGGTATTGTGACTCTTTTTCCTGGGATGACCTCTGGCTAATAGTGTTTTGACAATGTGGGGAAGGTGTGGCAGGGTGGACCTGTCAGCTGGATCTGGGTTCAAATATTGCCTCAGCATTTTACACATTGACCTTGGATATTTAGCCTCTGTAAACCTCACTTTCCTCTTTTACACACAGATAATACATTCAGCCCTTTGTTGTGATTATTAGTCATATATATGGAAAGCCTCATATAGGGTCTGGCATACATCAGGTGCTCCATAAATAGAATTTGATAGTTTAATTGACACGAGTAATAGAAATTATATGTTGAAAACAATTGCCGGCAAGATAGTTTTCTTCTATGGACCAATGTTAGACCTTTCAGAGTCATACCAAGCAAAGGGGTCCTGGGGAATATTTCAGTGAAAAACTGAATCCTTTGCCCAGATACTACCAAGGCCTCAGACCCTACAGATTCTTATTTATATCTATGCCTCAATCCATACCTCACATGAAAATTAATACTGGATGTCAGAATGCTATTGCATCCTAAAGTTCGCTCCGCTGGGAGCTCTAAGGCCTCCAGTCTTGGAGGGTCGGAAAGCATCCTCTAAGTTGGGACCCAAAGACTAGATGTTTGCCAAGTAAAGAACAGGGAGTGGAATGTACCAGACAAAGGACATGGTTTGTGTATTGGCCCAGAGGGGAGAGGGAGGAGAAGGTGGTATTTAGGGGAACTGAGCGTGATTGAGATAGTTCAGTGTGGAGCAGGTGGAGCTGTCGGGGCTTGGATGGGGGAAGGAACAGTGAGCTATGACGCTGCAGAGGTGGGCAGAGGTCAGCTGAGGCTGGGGCAAACCTTCGCCAGCCATGTGAAGACACTGGGCCTCAGCCTAGAGCAAGGGGAGCCCCGGAAAGGCAGCAGAGGCTGAGCGGCTTCATGAGGTGGTTACAAAACACAGAGTATTTCTGTGAATTCGAATGGCCTTTGGAGCAGGACCCATCCCAGTCCATGTCTCTCGCCACTCTCATGTGCATCTCCCTTTTAGTTTTTCTTCTACAAACTTTTACTGGGTGCTTAGTTGTTATGTAAACAGAACTGTGCTAGACACTGAATTGGAATAAGAATTAAAATTAAATTGACTTCGCCAGGTTACTGCCCTTTTGATTTTTCAGTCGTTCATGACTTAACTATTAAGCTAGTGAGGATAGAGGAATATAATGAAGTCGTCTGCTAGACCCCAGGAGGAATGGGGCACCATGGTCTTTTTCATTCTGGGGCCAGTGCCCTAGAATGTCATGCTTTTAGGAAATGTCGCTAGGTTGTGATTAACACATTTTGCAGAAGTGGGTGGGAGCTTTTGAGTAATACAGTATGCATTTGTCTGTTCTTCCTCAAATGACATAGTATTAGTTATGATCTAAAAATATGAATAATACATGAATTCCTGTTAGCTTAACACAGAAAGTACAGTCCCTCACTAAAGCTTTTATTTTCCCTCTTTTTCCTCCTTTCTTTCCTTCATGCAAGAAAATCATTGCCTCTTGTGTGCAGTGGGGACCTATATGAGTTCATAGCCAAGATAATATTTTTGTCTAGGAAAAATAGTAGCAGGAATTCCAAGCTGTGAATTGCTCTTTGGAAATATGATTTGGCAAGCTTTGTCTGCCTTTGTCAAGTATGTATGAGCAGGAGACCATAGTTAATAGTAGGTGCACACACATGATTCTCAGACTATATTTTGTGGTCTAGTTTCAAGGCTTGAATTATTTCCTGGGCTTAATTTTATTCAAGGAAGTTACCTGTCTTTTGGATCTGATATGTACTCAAGCCAATGTAGATTCCTTACCCTTCCTTTCTTCCTGCCCAGCTATCCTTCCTCTCTTGCCTTTCATTGAATTAAAAAGAAAATTATGAGATCATTCAAACATACAAAGAGGTACAGAGAGTAACATGGAGAAAACTCATGAACCGTCATCCATCATTCTGCCATGCTGACTTTAGATTCTATTCAAGAAATAAAACATTGCAGGTATAGCTGATGTCACCAGTGTATGCCTGGCTCTTTCCTCAGAGACAACGTCTATCCAGAGCTGTGTGTTTTTATACTTTATGCCACATATATCTACATCTGCCACTTCTCTTTTTCATTCAACATTGTTTTTTTGAAATTTATCAAAATTGATACATGTGACATCTGGTTAATTTTTTTCCTCATAGCCGTTTGTCAGAGCACTGGTTAATTTTAATTGCTGCATAGTATGCCATTTTTATACTAAAGTTTTAAAAATGTATCCTTTTAGTCTTTGGCTTTTTTTTTCAGGATGTTTATGGTATCTTTTGAGGTACAGTTTTTACTTTTAAAAGTTGGATTTTTTTTTTTCCATTTTGGTTTGAGTTTTTATGTTTTGTTTGAGAAGTCCTTTCCTACCTCAAATTCCTAAGTATATTTTCTCCTATATGTTTTAAATTTTGATTTTTACTTTTAGCTTATAAACTACCAAGAATTTATTTTTGTTCAGTGGTGTGAGATGGCAAATTTATTTTTTCTTACATGAATAGCCTCTTGTCCCAGCAACAGTTATTGAGTGGCCCATCCTTTCCCTACTAATTTGTAATATTAATTATGCTGATTTGCATCCGCCTCTTCTCTGTATTTTATAATGTCCAAGCACAGAAAGGTAAACTGAAATCTTGAGCAAAATATCTGGATAATCCAAGCCTTAAATTTGAATTAATTATGTGTGCTTTTTTAACCCTGCGTGGTGTCAATCCCTGCCTGTTTGTGCAACTCCAACCAGCACTCCTTTGAAAATAGAAATTTGTTTGTATTGACTACGGGTTGCCAATATTGTTAAAGAATACTGAGTATTTAATCTCAAATAAAGGACTAGTTTACAAAGGATCCTGATAATATCATTAAGTGTTCTACCTTATTACTTATAGATAGGTTCAGCCAATGTTTCTGTTAGAGACCAAAACCAAAATCAGTCAGTTAAACAAGCAAATAAACCCAAAACGCAGACTATTGACAACAAAGTCATAGCATAAAATATGGTATAGATTTGGTGTCTGCTTATGTAAAGGTCTGATACCCACAGCAGATTTAACAAGGTGCTTACATTTATGTCCTGATCAACTACATTCATGGGTTAAATAGCCATGCAGTTGGCCCTGCTCTGTGCATGGAGTGTTGCTGAATTGTGAAGCTTTTAAAACAAGAAGAATAAGCTTGCTGCAGAGTTAAATCATTTAAATTGAAAAACCTGAAGGAAAAATGATTACCTATGAAGGTGTAAATTTATTCAGATGGAGAAGACATATTCTAAGAACAACAGGAACTGCTTACTGATTTGTACCCTTCAGGGGACAGATGACTGGGAATGGTGACAATGGGCCAGTGTTGGGTCTGGGGTTTTTAGAAACATCTTTTGCACTTGGCAACTAGTGTACCTAATTGGCATAACACCATCTTGGAGCCTAGCCAGGGCCAGGCGAATTGACTGTCTCCCTTCACTGCTCCCCCATCTGAAGCAGATGGTCGTGTGGGGACCAGACATGGAATGCACAAGCACTTTGTGCAAAGCGCACTGTGAAGAGAGGCTTTGCAAACATTGTCCAAGTGCCGTGTCTCAGTGGTTCTCAAACTTCAGTGTGCAAGAGAATCCCTTGAGGGTTCCTGGATCACTCTCTTAGCTTCTGATTCAGTAGGCCTCAGGTGGCTGAGAACCTGCATATTTAACAAGCACCACAGGTGGTTGTGATGCAGGAGCTCCCCAAACCACACCTGTGAGTGAAACCTGATCATTCACAACTCTCTGCCATGATTTTGGCTGTATTCAAGTGCAGCAGGTACCATTTTTAGTTAATATTTTCTTTTAATAAACTCACTTCTTTTGGATAAATAAATTTAATTAGCAAAGAAATGATATCATTGCTGTAAAAGTAAAATCAACATCACTTGCTGAAAATAGAAGTTACACATGAATATACATTAAGATAAAGATGTGTATATACACATATGTGCTTATATATACACATACTCACATAGAGTTAATGAGTTTTTCTTCAGGTTTTTCAATTTAAATGTCAACTTTGGGGCAAGTTAATGTGTGTAAGATATATATGTATATATATTTTATACATTTATGCATATACACATAGTATATAGACATATATACTATATTATACATATTCATAATATATTATATAGTATATATAATATATTATATAGTATATATAATATATATCCACTTAGCATTATCTTGAGAAAAAGAAAGGAGTTATAGGGGAGGCAAGGTGTTTTATCCCAAGCCTTCAGAAATTAGGATGAGGATGTCTTAACCCTGTAGTGAGGAATATTTTTAATTTTAGAAATGGCACATTGGAGTGTGGCTAAAGTGCTGTGGGCTGATAACTCTAGCTCTCTGCCTAGCAGAAGGAGGACATCCCCACAGGAGGGAAAGTTTGAGAGCTCACCAAGAAACAGAGGAAGTTTGTTTGTCTTTTTAAGAACTGGAAAATCCTGTTTGCAGACAAAAGACTTCCAGTTTTGACAGTAAACTTTCAGGGAAGGGAAGAAAATGGCAGGGGATGAAATTGTTGATAATTGTGGGGACTTAGTATGTGCCAGGCACTGTGCAAGGGGCGTTGTACATGTCCTTTAATGTTCATGACAACTCTGTGATCTGTGCACAGCCTTTAAACTCTGCTGTATAGCTGAGAGCATGGAGGCGTGGGGAATTTGAGTCATCGCCTAGGGCCATCCCAGGTCCCTATGACCACAGAATTGGTGGGGGAGGGTGAATGATAGAAATATAAGAATCTTATTTCCATTCAAATTTTATAAAAGAAAGGGATTAATTACATTTAAAATTTTTTAAATGTACATTAAGTTTATTTGCCATTTTTTGTTTTGTCTGGTTTGCTTTGTTTTAGGTGTATAATCCTGAACATCTGTCATATTGTAGGTCTCATGGAAAACACAAAAACACTTTACCTCCTGTAGCTTTCAATTAAGACTTCTCAGTTTGTAATAGTTTTCCTTACTGCAGGTTCTCTGTAGGTTCAACTGCTAGCGTAGTAACCATTAGTTATAGTGAACCCAGGCTGGGCACAGTGGCTCATGCCCATAATCTCAGCACTTTGGGAGGCCAAAGTGGGAGGACTGCTTGAGCTCAGGAGTTTGAGACCAGCCTTGGCAACACAGTGAGACTTCTGTCTCTACCAAAAATAAGAAAAATTAGCCAGGTGTGGTGGCACACGCCTGTAGTCCCAGCTACTGGGGAGCCTGAGCCAGAGGGATCACTTGAGCCCAGGAGTTTGAGGCTGCTGTAAGCTATGATGGTGCCACTATACTCTAGCCTGGTGACAGTGAGAAACTCTATCTCTATTAAAAAATATATTTAATAAAATGAAGCCAAGAGAGAAAATAAAAACAAAACACTCCATATGTTTTGCTCATGAATTACTCTCCATGGAATGAACAATCATTTGCACGATCAGCATGTTACATCATAGAGACCTACCTGAGTACAGAGTTTAAGGGAGACCATGTAGTTCCTTTCGAGGACTGCGAGTGTGAGAATACTGGGACTCTTATGGATAAAAGCCATTCAGGGAGAGCTGATGCATCAGGCTGGACAAGTTCTTCCATAGAACCTTCGAGCAGATTTTCTCAGAAATGCACATTCAGGATTATGTTTGGATGTTATGATGATCATGATGATTCTTAATCTTCTGCATTTGGAGTATTTTTTTAAAAAGAAAATATCCCAGGCTGCTATTTCTCAGAGACAGTGAGTCCCATGCCCTTCCAGACATTTTCTGTGTAGTCTACCTTTTAATTTCACAGCAATCTCTGATATGACAAATGTCAAAATAGCCCAAACTTCTCTACACTTCAGGTATGTCTGATAGGACATTGCCCTTAGAAACAACAAGGAAAGATTGGATTTTCCCTAAAGACTTTGGTTTTTTTTGTTTTTTCCCTATTTGACAAATAAGAATGATGAAATTGACCCTATATATTTTTCTCTTTGGAAGCATAAAACCTAAGACCAAATTTGAGGCTCCTCAGCTATAGCAATTCGGCCTCAGAGTCTGTGCATCCTTGTTCTTTTTCTTCTTTAGCTTCTCTAGCTTAGGCTTTCCACCCTCATTTATCTTTTTTTCTGGGCCTAATTATTTTTTTATATTTGCTATGCAGTTAGGGGGCATATAACAACAACTAAATATGTATAAAGATTTGACTAAATCTAGACATAAAAAGAAGTATTCTACATTAAATTTCCAGTGTTGGAAACAGTGCTGACTTGAACAGAGGGAAAGAATTCCTCGTTTCCCTGCATTTGACAGCTTTAAACTTTACATTTTCTTCCTTTCTTAGGAGCCGTCACAAACTTGTTCCTCAAGGCCATTCCCTTATTACCTGCCTTGCAGAATCATCATAGACAGATTTGAAAATTTGTGGTCAGAATTGTATTGGACACATACAGTCCCCTCCCCTCCCCCGAGATATTTTTTTTTATCTATTGCATATTAGCTAGTTTTAAGTAATATATATTCCTAAACCATTCATCAAAAAATTAGTAATTCTTGTCTGGAGGAAACAAAATGCAAACTTACAGTTAGAAGAATTGTTGTTTCTTTTATTTTGGTTAGGAGCTGGTTTCTTGTTAAAACTCAAGATTGTTAACAGTTTTAATTAACTTTTGCATTTTCAGTAGAGGTTTCACGTTTACATTTGAACTCATGAACAAAGTCTTTTTTCTCTTCCAGATAGGACTAAACTCTACATCTCCCTTCCTGAGCAGGGAGCTGAGTGAAGCCACAAAAACTCTGCTGGACAGTCTCGGGGCTCTGGCCCAGGAGGTAAGTTGTATCCTTCTAGCAGCAGAAAGTGGACCATCCACTGTATCACTTTTTTAAATTCTGAGTTTGCCAAGAGAATCCTTTTGATTTGAATATCATATGAGATGTAATATCAGTTTTAGAAGCATAAGTGATCTGTTTTGATTTCCCATCAACAGATGAATGGATAAAGAAAATGTGGTGTATATACACAATGGAATATTATTCAGCCATAAAAAGAATGAAATCCTGTCATTTGCAGCAACATGGATAGAACTGGAGGTCATTCATTACATTAAGTGAAATAATCCAAGCACAGAAAGACAAGTATCACATGTTCTCTTATATGAAGGAGTTAAAAGTGGATCTTATGAAGGTAGAGAGTGGATTGGTGGTTACCAGAGGCTGAGAAGGAAGTAAGGAGGGGAAGAGGAAGAGAAGTTGATTAATGGGTACAAATATACTGCTCGATAGGTAAAATAAGACCTAGTGTTAGACAGATCAGTAGGGTGACTATAGTTCACAATAATCTATTATATATTTCAAAATAGAACAGAAGAGTTCGAATAGTTCTAGCATAAAGAAAAGACAAATATTTAAGGTGATGGATATCCCAAGTACATTAATCTTTACGAATTATATGAAGGTATTACATTATCGCATGTACCCCAATCTGTGTACATTTATTGTAAAAAATTCCTTACTTTAGAGATGAAGAAACCAAGACTTATAGATGTCTCAAAGCTAATTAGTTAATGGCTAAAGGCCTAGTATCTAGTCTAGAACTTTCTCCACTGTTTCTCTCTGCCCTAGGTAATCACATATTTGTAAAGAGGAGAGAATTCTTTCTCTCACCCCTAATGCACTGCTTTTGTCTGACCAGCAATTTCTCCATATTGCGTCTTCAGTAGCAAGGCCAATCATTTCCCCAAAACACACAGTTGCCAACTAAAGGGAATAACATGGTAACCCTAGTCCAGCTCTTCCCTGTGTAAATATCTGGTCTCTGAGGTTCAACTTGGGGAATATGGTCTCTTATTGAACATTCAGTTGAGTTTACTTTTTAGGTCCACATGTTAACAAATGTATCAGTGTAATCTTTGTCTTTTAAGGAATCAGAAGGCCTGTAGGTGCTTGCAAAAGCAGTTAACCTTTCCTCTGAGTCCCAGCCAGAGTGTGCTCTGCCTGTCTGCCTCCCAGCCTTGTTTCAAATTAGGCTTGGAAAGGAGGAACTGGCTGAAGCCCCTGTGCTTAAGGAGCTGAGCCAGGGGGCAGTTGTCACCAGCAATGCATGCCTTAATGTATAGGACATGGGAAAATAATAATTTGTGGGGAAATTTTCTCAGACTTGATCCAACCTTATTTTTAGCTGTTCCTCTAACTCATTTTTTTGGTGTTTTCTATCTAACTCACCGATTTTTTTGTGCTGACATCATTTTTTCAATATCGAAATTGACTTTGTTTTCTGACAAGAAAAGTATTGCGTGTTCACTGTGGAAAGTACAGAACATTTGGAAAATACAGGAAACACCAAGATGAAACACAGTTGACACTTTAGTGTATTTCTTTCTGTCCTGTTTTCTTTCTTTTAATTCTTCTCATGTGTCTCTGACTGAAGAGGCAGACTTGACTTCCAGGTCCCCTTTCAGGAGGAGAAGCCATCTTCCAGCGTGTCATTTGGGACTCTGGTTATGAAGGCTGGTGACCTTTTACTAGTTGGAGATGCTAGACCAACCAGGGTTCTTCCAAGAAGAGAAAGGGAAAGAGAAACCGTGCGGAGCTATTTCTCCAGGGCCCTGTTAGCTGACATTACTGTGCCCTGCCCTGCCCTGGCACGTTCCCTCCCTGACTTCCTCCCCCTTGTGCATTTTCAACCTTAGAGAAAGCAAAGCAGAGACTATAACGTGGGAAGCTGCCTCTGCACTCAGGGTTTGGTTACAGCTGTTTTCTCTTACATCACTGGCCCTGCCTTTTGTCTGGGGTAAAACAGTAATTGAAAGCATATGATGTCCCTGTTGCTTATGTGGTGGAAACTCTCCAGCTGAACAATATACATTTTTCTTGGCAGCTGCTTCTTGTGCCCTGCCTGCTCCTGGTCCAGGACAAGCAAGGACCACCCACTTCTCTCCATAGAACACCTTCAAGTCACTTTGATCATGGGTCACTCATTGTCTAACTTGCCATTTCTGTGAGACAAATGGGAGAAGACAAATAAATGCACTTGCATGTTTGGTCAGTATTTGGAGAGAAAGTTGGTTGTTTTGATCAAAGCACAACCCTTGAAAGGAAAAGTAAAAGGGAGCCACCAATTTGGTGCAGGCAGCTTCACCCCATTTCCCTGTGTAATCTGCAGGACAAACCTGAGGTGGATCTTATTGTGCCCATTTTACAGATAGCTTTTTTTTTTTTTTT
>VBSM01003204.1:19687398-19733064 GCA_008086735.1 Cheirogaleus medius
AAAAAAAAAAAAAAAAAAAACCAGAGAGGAGGTCGGTGTGACCAGAAGAAAGTGGGCAAGTGCGAGGGGGGCCGGAGGTGAGTTCAGAGAAGGAGGTGAGCACCGTGCAGGCCTGGTCAGATTTTGGATTTGCTCCAGGTGAGATCAGAAGCCAAGGGAGGGTTTGGAGCGGAGGTGGGTATGATGTGACCTAGAGTTCATGGACTGTTCACACTCTGGTTGTTGGATTGAGATGAGACTGGAGGGGGAGCAAGGGAGGACTAAGACCATCGCAGTGGATTGAGAAAGTGCCAAGTCAGTTACCCCTTTGTTCACTCAGCAAATGGTAGTCAATCACCACCCACACTCATGGGCTGGAAGACGAAGGGCCGCCCCTCCCCGGAAGTCAGAGAGCACATCACAGATGAAGTCCGGAGCGTGAGCTGAGGTGTAGGAGAATGAGTAGGAGTTTGCCCCTAAGACAGGTGCTGGGAAGAACCACCAGTTTAACTCAGTCATTTATGGTGCCACGGTTGGCTTTACGTGGGTAGGAGTTTGTTTTTGTGACTGGGGTGTGGTGGGTTGGTGTACAGGCAGCCTGTGGAAAAAGAAGTCAGTGGCTTTTACTCATTATGGTTTAAAAATCTCCAGGGCTGTTGCATTAACCAACAAAAGGGAAGGTGGTCTGGCTATCTGTCCGTATATCCCTTACAGGTTATGAAAAGATTAAGTAAGGAAAAGCTGTCCACACGGTTGTGTTCTTGTGGACTGTGCTAGATGCTCCCTCTCTGGAGAGAGAAATCTTTGTGACATCTGACCCTCCCCTGGAGAGCCTGGTTTCTGTCTGGAGGCAGAAGGCGAAGGTTAGGACCTAGAGTGTCAGGACTGTGTTACTCACAGGAACCAGCAGGCTTTGTGGGAGAAAACCTGGAACACAGGGTTTTTCCAGGGTGGGTGCAGGGCCCCTGCCACTCATCCCCTTGGCCGCCCGTGGCTCGGTCTTCCCAGGTGGTAAGAACATGCAGTGTATTCAAGGAATGTAGGGATTTATTAATGATTTATTGTGAAATGTGTGTAAATACAAAGTGCTCTATAAATATTTAATAATAGTGATTGGGCCAAGAACTCCACAAAGCGCTGGAGTACATTTGTATGCGAGACAAAGCACTGTCCGTATCATTGACGCTTGTTGAGTGTAAGTCGCAGACACAGCCTGGCTGCCTGGGGCTTCACAGTCACCTGCTGGGGCTGTCATGTGCAGGGCACCCTCACACGCAGCGTGCGATTTACTCCTCGCCATGCGCTGTTTTAGCTTCATCGTCTCGATGGGAAGTGGGGCCCTCAGAGGTGTAATGGTACTTAACACCTTAAGGACCGCTCACGAGTTTTCTCCTGTTTCGTGAGTCATCTGTTAAGGACCGCTGACAAGTTTTCTCGTTTTTCACTGTAGTTATAATGATTTAAATAACCTGCAGTTTGCCCCAAAACGTGCAGTCCCTGGCATATGTCTTAGAGATTTCTATGCGGTACGAAAGGTGTTAAGGCTGTAAGCTCGAGGGGATGTAGCTAGGATTGAGACTCAGGTCTCTCACCTTACACTTTTTCCATTGCCTGACACTTTCCTGAGACCAGGACGTCACACACAGTACCTTTGCTCCCAAGGGAGAGAGAGGGCTGCTCAATTTCCTCACTGAAGTTTGAGTTATTTTAGAAGTGAGTCCATGAGGAAGGAAGGGAGCAGTCAGCGCTATTCAGAGAAAGCATTCTCTTCTACAAGGAAGAAGAGAATCCCAATGAAACAGAGCCCACATAGGGGGCTCTCCTGACTTCGAAGCTGAGCTTCTCCAACTTGTGGTGGGCACAGGTCTGCAGAGGGGCCTCAGAATCTGCATTTCGAGCAGTCTCTCAGATCATGCTGATGCTGCTTGTCCTTGTACCGCCAACCGGATAGCCAGGTTCTGGCAAGCCCGTTGTCGCAGGACTTGGAGATGACATCAGACAAAATAAGTTCTGGGACATGTGGCTTTTCAGAGGTCAAGAAAATAAGATGTTTCTTTCTCTTTTTTGTCCCCAACCCTTGCTCTGCCATTTTCTCCCTCCCCTCCCCCGCTTCCCTTCTTCTCCTGTCCTGACGCCAGCTGTTCAGCATGCGGAGCTGGAGTGACATGCGGCAGGAGGTGATGTTTCTGACCAACGTGAACAGCTCCAGTTCCTCCACCCAGATATACCAGGCCGTGTCTCGCATCGTCTGTGGCCATCCCGAGGGTGGGGGCCTGAAGATCAAGTCCCTCAACTGGTATGAGGACAACAACTACAAGGCCCTCTTTGGAGGCAACGGCACCGAGGAAGATGCTGACACCTTCTATGACAACTCTACTAGTGAGTGTCTGTGCTGACCGAGCCCCATCCCCAACCCTGCCTTCGTTCTGGACCCTGCCTGTGTCACCTCCTCCCTTGGTAGCAGTGTTAGACGTCTACTTGCCTGTTTGCCACCCGACCAAGCTCCTCCTGGAGCAGAGAGGCTTTTTGCAATCTGCTGGCTGTCCCTGGTTGTTTGAATGCAGCCTGGCCCGTCTCAGGGGCACACTAGTGTTTATGAACTGAATGCGTGATTGAAAGCTGCTCTCTTGGTTTTCTGGGGGAGGTGGGAAGGTGGCTCCCAGAGTAATTAAGGATGAGACACTGGCTGAAGGACAAATCCTGCATGATCTCACTTATATGTGGAATCTAAAAACAATTGAGCTCATAAAAGCAGAGTGTAGAATGGCGGTTGCCAAGGGCTGTGGGTAGGGGAAATGGGGAGATGTTGGTCAAAAGGTACAAAGTGTCAGTTATACGTGATGAATAAGTTCTGGAGAGCTAATGTACAGTGTCGTGACTGTAGTTTGTAATGCTGTATAGTGTACTTAAAATATGCTAAGTAAGTCTTAAGTGCTCTCATTGCAAAAAAAAGAGGTAACTGTGAGGTGATAGATATATTAATAGCTTGGTTGAGATAATCATTTTACAATATGTAAATATATCAAAACACATTGTATACTTTAAATATATACAATTTTTATTTCTCAATTATAATTCAGTAGCAGTAGAAAAAGACTTTGTAAAAAGGTTATTATTATTACTACCATTAGGGTAAGCTGTATAATAAAAACTTAAATAATAGTAATAACAACAGCTGACATTTGGGTAAAATTTCCTATATACTGTGCATTCTGTTTAAGTTATCTCATTTTGCCCTCATGATAATCCTGCAAGGAAGGTTGTATAACCCCACATTTCGTAGGTTCAGGGAGGTTAAGTGGCTTGTCAAAGCTACATCATAGTTAATCCACAAGCGCTAGGATTCAGGCCCAAATCTGTCTGGCTTTTTCGGTCTGGTGAACCACACTGTGTCTAAAATACCTGTTAATGGTGTCGTGTGTGTACCATCACACTCCATCACACCAGGGCATTTGATCTGCTGTTTGTTTCCCGTTCTTAGCTGTAAGGCAGTGTTACAGAAACTTGTAACTCTAGATCCACTCCCCACACTTAAGCAGGTTTGTGGGGATGTGTGTCCTGTGCTTAGTGGCAGAAGGGATCCAGTGTTGCAGTTTTAGACAATGGCATCCTTTTCCTTGAAAACACGATGCAGGTGAGCCTTTCTCTGTTTCCAACTTTAGGTGTGTCTTTCAGACACGGAGTGAGGCAGCTTTTTGTGCATTACTGTAACACAAGAACGTTTTATTCTTCTCTGAAGTAAAGCACTCCAGACATTTCCAAATTGCTTTACAAGCCCGAAGGAGGGTGGCATTGCAGGCAGCTTTATGAAATGTCATCTTCTCCTCTCCCCTAACTTATAAGTCGACCTAAAGGAGCCTTCATTTGCACAACAGATACAATTGTGAGCAAATCCTCTTTAAAAAAAAATTATATTATCTTTGCAGCACATAGGGAATACTTGGTATCTAAAATAGCCTGAAAAGTCCTGCATGAAATTCAATAAAATCAGGGATCTTTCCTTCTTTATAATCAAACGCATTTGTCTGTTGTAACTTTGGATTTGGGTTTTTATTAAATATAAATATACTAGTGATGAGATTTATTAATCAAAGAGAAAATTTTGGTTTTTGCTTGAAAACTGAAGTCTGAATTCAGCCCTCTGGTTGTCCCTCAAAAGTCCTGTTTGTTTTCAGTGAAAACAGAGTAGAGAGGCTGGCATGAGAGTATGAATCTGGAATTATGAGGGCATGTGCATAGTAAAAACAGTTTTCTACATTAGCTCAGTTGTGAGTAATCAGCGTTATTATAAGCCAATTATTTATCAAGCATCATTCTGGAGGCTTTATAGATAACATCTCAGTTAATCCTCTCCATATCCCTGCCAAAGAGATGTTATGAACTTTACTTTTACAGAGGAGCAAACTGAGACTCAGATAAGTACATGACTATTCAGTGGTATAGGTGGGATTTGAACCCAGGACTGTCTGTCTGCTCCAAAGCCCTGGTAAGTTTCCACTAGTATATCACCATGCATATGAATATTTGTCTGCCATCTCCTTTGTAGCTCCTTACTGCAATGATTTGATGAAGAACTTGGAGTCTAGTCCTCTTTCCCGCATTATTTGGAAAGCTCTCAAGCCTCTACTTCTTGGGAAGATCCTGTATACACCTGACACTCCAGCCACAAGGCAGGTTATGGCTGAGGTAAGCTGTCCCAGCCCAAGACGCCCTCCCCAGAGTCTTCCCAGACTTAGAGGCAAAAAAGTACAGGTAGCTTCAGATGAAGTATGCTGAGTATATTCATGGCTCTTCTGGGATTCCCAAAGAGTGAAAACCTCATCTGATCCAGACCAGAACTGACAGTTGAGGGCCAGTGCCCCATCCCTGAGTATTTGAATCATAGCTACATGCAAGCATTTCTTAGGGATGGGGGCGGGGGATTGGCACAGGGCTGCTGCGATGGGGTATTTTCAGGGTGAAGCTAAATTGCTCATTGTCTCTGCCTCTCTCCCATTTTCTGTGGCCCCGGATCCCCACCTGACTCCAGGTGAATAAGACCTTCCAAGAACTGTCTGTGTTCCATGATCTGGAAGGCATGTGGGAAGAACTCAGCCCCAAGATCTGGACCTTCATGGAGAAGAGCCAAGAAATGGATCTTGTCCGGGTGAGTGTCCCTCTGATTACCATGTGCCTGCTTGATACTGGAAGGGTGAGTTTCTGGTCACTTTCCCAGAAGTGACTGAGATGAGAATTCTTTAAGCTTCCCCAGGGCTGCCACCTGTCCGGAAGTACAGGCCGTGGTGCATAGATTACACTGTGCCTATGAGCATCAGTGCCTCTCATAGTCAAGTGTCAGTTTTCTACAAACTTAGTGAGGGCTGGTGTTTGGAAGTAGAGTTAGGTGATTGCAGGACCCTATTTTCATTTCTGGCTCCAGCCCCTGACCCAGCCAGAGCATCTTCTTTAGCCTCCCTATGTCTTAGGAGGTCTTGGAAGGAGGTGTGGGAGCAAAAGTGTGATCTGGCACGTAGACGGGTCTGAGATCCTCATTCCCAAGGCGTTGCCTGAGTGCCGAGCTGCCTGCCGTGCTTCCGAGCCACTTGAAAGGGATAAATACTCTGAAGACAGTTGGATGCAAATGCAGAGCAGTCTGAGCAAGAACAGAATGTCTCCTCTGCCTGAGCCTGAGTGCAGTTTAATCACATCTTCCTTGCTTCGGGCTAAGTCAGAGAATCATTAGACTAGTTCCTATTTCCGTAGTAAGGGAGGCCTCTTCTTTTTGTCTCTGCTGCCATGAAGAAGCAAGAGAGAATTTTGCCATCTTGAACCTCACTGATTCTATGGGTGGCTGGGTTTTAGAGGCTGTTCCTACCTGGAGAGAACTCTTCTGAACTTTAGGACTGTCCCCTTACCCCATGGGAGGCAGATTGCTGAAGAGGAAGACTTTGGTGATAGAGAAGCCGGTTTCCTTTGCTGCACTAGTCCTGTTACACATATGCAGAATTCTCTAACTGGGGCCTTTAAAAACAAGAAACTTTAGTGAGAAAAGCATGAACAGTAATTTGTATGGATTTACACTGACTAATAGTGACAGCTCATGCCCTTCAAGTGTGGGTCTCTGTTGGGCTCCAGTGTCTCCTCCATCAGGGGTTCATGTGATCTAGCCACAGATAGCATCATAGACCTAAGTGGTCTGAGGCCTTCCTCCTGGTCTTCTCCTCGGAATCTATATTTCTACTAGTTGGACTTTTTCTCTTTGTCTGGGTCTCAGAGTATGTTAAGGGGCCCTGTTGAAAGGGCTTAGTGAGTTTTGATTTGTGGGCAAATAGATGCTTCCCTACTCTTAAATTGAGAGTTTGCCTTGGATGCTTTGACTACTTACAGTTCTTAGGGGACAAGGCCCTTGCAAACATGCTAGTGGTATTCATTAGGAATCTAGCTGGAGAACCCAGGGTGTATGATAGGAAGTGGGGACCCTGAAAGGGTTTTTTAGCAAGAGGACATGTAGATGCATTATTCTGACAGGACAGATGAATTGGAGACGGAAGAGGGATGGCTGAAGGCAGAGACCAGGGAGGAGGCTATCCAGGTGGCCAAGGCATAATGCAAGAGGTGAGGCCTGGTGCCTGCTTGGTTGTGGGGCAGTGAAAGAGAGGGAGGCATCAGGATGATTCTTGATTTCTAGCTGAGTGGATGGTGGGGACGCCCAGTAGCCCGATGGCTATAGGGATCTGCAGTGCAGGAGGGTGGTCAAGCTGGAGACGCAGACCAGGGAGTTGTCAGCCTGTGGGTAGAAGAAAGGGAGCCTCCTCCAACTGCTTTCTTCCCTTTCTTTAGAATTGCTTATTTAACTCCATATACATGGCATGGGCTTCTTACCCCCTGCAGCCTGTCATCTGGTACATGAGGCGATGCGGAGACTTCTGCTTCTGCTGGGGTGGCTCTTACCTTTCTGCTGTCTCTGGCTCTGTCTATACCCATTGCTTCACCCCACGGATCCAGAGGCACCTCTCTCTGTCGAGTCCTGGAACCCTCTGATACCAGTTTGCTCTCTTTTCTGAGCTCCTCTTGGCATTCCCAAGGGCAGTCTTAGGTCTCCTGGTCCTCTCAAGTACCCTAGAGTGGCCACGTGGTCAGTGATCTCACTGGGCACGTCGCTCTGGTCTTGCTGGCATTGGCCGTATTGCTCAGAAGCCACACTTGGTAGGGCAGGCCTCACGTCTTCCCTCTGATCTCAATCTTCTTTGTTCAGTTCAAGTATCCAAATAAAGTAGTTTCAGAATTGCTAACCCTTGCCTCTGTGTACTTTTGTGAGGTATGATTTTTATATCTGTTACATTAACAAAAATACAGATACATCTTACTGATGACAGTATAAATTGTTATTCCCTATAAGAAAACAATTTAGAATGAAAATTTCAAGAACCATAAAAAATGTGCTATCCTGTGTACCTCCATTCTGCACACCCCCAGGGATGCATCCCACGGAAATAATTTTAAAGAAGTCACCATGTGAGAGACAATGTTATTGCTGTATTAATTGTTACTGTGAGAAATTAGAAATAGACTAAATGCTCAGTAGTACAGGAATTATTAATGAAATTATAGTATAAATACTCTATAAAGTCATGATGCTTCCATTAAAATAATTAAATGAAACCACAAGGGGGAAAAGGCTTATAATGTTAGTGAAAATAAGACTGATTTTAAAAAGTAGCAGTTTTCAGACTCTCAGAGACTCCAGTTCGGTCGAGTCAGGGCTTCATCTTCCCTGTTGAAGCTGTGGCAGGAGTTGCAGCTGCTTCTCCTTTCTGCTGAGTTGGCAGCGGCTGTTTTTCTGGTGGCACATCTGTGCCGGCCTTTGGATCTGCTAGTGGAGCCCCAGATCGATTCATCCTTCTCTTTCACGTTGGCCCACGTGAGGAACCAACCAGGAAGGGAACAAGAATCGGAAAATAGGCCATCTCTGCATCATGGCCCATGCGTCCTGCAACTGGAAAAGAGTGTACTTTACTTGGTTAACCAGTAGCATTATTTTCCTAAACTAAGCAGTAAAAGTAGGTTCAGTCTAGAGATAGGGTTTTTACGTGGGATCTTCAGACTGGGACTCAAAAGAGGAAGGTGGTATAATGCAGTGGGGGGATGGACTGGAATCAGAGGGCCTGTGCTTCGTATCATGGCTTTGCTACTTATTAGCTGTGTGACTTTGTATTAGAGACTTAACTTCTCTGAACCTCAGTTTTCCCCTCTGTAAAATGGGACATATCAAAGGTACCCCTTTCATGGAGTTCTGTGAGGTCAGCCATGTAAATTATTCAACATAGTAACTAAACAGAGCAAGGATTATTCTTGCTACTAAATGCCATTAAGTGAGCTGTTTGGTATAGTGGAAAGCACGTGGCTTCTAAATTTAGATTGGCCTGACTTTGAGTCTCAACTCTATAGCTCCACACCTATTAGCATATGACTCAGCCTTGGTTAAAATCACATTCTTTTTTTTATTCCAACCTCAGTCTTCTCACCTGTAAAATGGGACATTTATCTGCCTCACAATTCTCTGTGAAGATTAAAATAAGAGGCAATATATGTGAAAGGATTTTGTACTTTATATAGTTCTTGTCAAGATGTGGTTGATATTTACTGCTTGTCCTTGCTTGTTGGAATGGCAGATGCTGTTGGAGAGCAGAGGCAATGACCACTTTTGGGAACAGCAGCTGGACGGCTTAGATTGGACAGCCCAAGACATTGTGGCATTTTTGGCCAAGTACCCAGAGGACGTGCAGTCTGCTAATGGCTCTGTGTACACCTGGAGAGAAGCTTTCAATGAGACCAACCAGGCCATCCAGACCATATCTCGCTTCATGGAGGTGGGGATCTGTCACGTGGGTCATTTAGAAAAGGCTTGTGGCTTCTTTCTCTGAGATGTTCCAGTCAGGTTCAGGGAGGAGGAAAGTTTAGAAATAATGTATGATCTCATTCACAGCAGTATTGTCAAGCTTAACAGGGGGCTTGGTGTACAAAAGGTGCTCAATAAATGTTAGTTGAATGGTTAAATGAGTAAATAAACAAACCTAACTCTAGCTTTATTCTATATTGACCCAAGAGTGTTTCTATTCATTATCTTCTAGGTTTTCCTATGTTACGATATCCTAATGCCTAAATGCACCAAAGCATTCCTTTTAACCACTTCGGTACCGGGCTCACCGGCCGTGAAACCTTGCCCACAGCCGGCACTCATAGTCCGCATGATAGTTTGTGCTGTGCATTGACAATGAACCCGTTTTGCTCTTGTGTGATAAGGAAAGCTTTAAAGCACTGAAAGCTTGTTTTGCTTTACAGGCAGCTTTAGGAAAATAACTATAATAACTCCTACTAAGCACTTGTTAAAAGGTCACAGATTCGTAGTAACTTATTAGCTGAATGTACACACTGCCGCTGCAGAGATAAAAGCTGTAAAAGTAAAAGCTTTTGGCTGTCGACTGAAGTCGATGCTCGGCTGTGCGCCTTCATATCACGGCTATCGGCTAAAGTCGATGCTCACGTTCATCTATAGTCGACGCTGGTACCAAAGTGGTTAAAAGGCATTATGTATAAAACTTACTTAAAATTTAATTCAGGACAGATTAAAATTTTAAAATTTAGTGTTAAAAATTATATCACTTAATAGGGACGAATAAAAGGTTTTCGGTCTGGTTGGTTGGTTGGTTCATTGCTATGACTCCAAATTGCTGAGAAAACAAAGAGGAAAATAAGATAAAATCATTGTTTCAACCTCTTTCCCTCCACAAAAACCAGCACAGGTAACTTACCTCTAAATACTTTCAGCATTTCTCTTAAATTTCAGTTAAAACCAAAATGATCCATTCTCGGTTGAAGATTGGAAAGCTGCTTTAGGGGGGATTAGAGAGTGGAGATAGACAATCCTGCAGTCAGGACTTGCCCCCTCGGGTAGGACCTGTCCCAGTCACTGCTTGTTATCCTGGCCACCTGCGTTCTCACAAAGGCGGTTCTCTCACCAGTGCGTCAACCTGAACAAGCTCGAACCCATAGCCACAGAGGTTCGGCTCATCAACAAGTCCATGGAGCTCCTGGACGAGAGGAAGTTCTGGGCTGGGATCGTGTTCACTGGAATTACTCCAGGCAGCATGGAGCTGCCGCAGCACGTGAAGTACAAGATCCGAATGGACATTGACAATGTGGAGAGGACGAATAAAATCAAGGATGGGTAAGCCCAATCTCATCACTCGAGCCTGGTCCTGGGGAAGTCAGGAACAGCTGTGATGACTAGAGATACTTCATTTTAACTAGTAACTTGGTAGAAATTTCAATAAGAAATAAATTGGTGGCATGAGTTCGGTGAGATTGGCACGGTCATTGCTGGAAGGTATTATTTCAAAGGTCATAAGATATCACTATCTTTTGACTCAGCATTTCCACTCTAGGGAATTAATCCCAAGGAATTAAGTCAACAGAAAAAAGAAAGAGAGAGAGAGGAAAAAAAGACTTTAGGTTCTCTTGTGCTAGTGTTACTCATTTTTATGAAAGAGGGCAAACAACCAATGAAAAGGGAATCAATAAGTGAATTTTGGTACGCCCACTTAATGCAGTGTTAGGTAGCCAACGGAGGGTAAAAAAACAAACCAGTAAGTAGTATGCTCATTCTCATTATATTTATTTAAAAATGTGTGTACACATCTAATGAGACCAGAAAGTAAGATACAAAAATAAAAATAGTGGCTAGGTAAGGGTGGTGGGATTGTGGGTGTTTGGATTTTTTTACTGTATGGTTCTGAAGGAATGTTTGATAACCGGTGGCTTGGTTTTAGGTACTGGGACCCTGGTCCTCGGGCTGACCCCTTTGAAGATATGCGGTACGTCTGGGGGGGCTTCGCCTACTTGCAGGACGTGGTGGAGCAGGCAATCATCAGAGTGCTGACGGGCACCGAGAAGAAAACTGGTGTCTATGTGCAGCAGATGCCCTACCCCTGCTACGTCGATGACATGTGAGTTATTCGCAAGCCACCCTCTTTATTTAATCAGTTAACACTGTGCCAGGTGGAGTGTGTATGTGCACGCTTGTGTGTACGAATGATCTGGAAATAAGCTGCCGGATGTAGGGGTCAACGCCTTCAGCCATGTCACAGACATGTACTACACATACTAGTGATCTTCCTCCTTTCTCGTCCGTAGTTGGCACCACTTTTATTTTTTACATCCTACCCTTTTGGTCAAAATTTGCCCAATCTGCAATTTAAAAATGTGTCATGACAAACACATGCAGGCAAGTAGACACACATACCCCCAAACGCAGAAACAGCAATCTAAACTTGTCAAAGTAGATTTTGTATAAATTTGCTCGCTTCCTCTCCCTAAACGGTAAGCCACATTTTGAAACAATCCAAATAAAACTGAACAAAGCTTCATTATCTTAGACTTTTTCAATAATCTTTTAGTGCTTAGTCACTAAGCTGCCAAGTTCTCATTGTGGGAACTATGCCTTTGAATGTAATAATTTCTTATAAGAGAGACTGGGCAGAGGTGTAGGTATTGCAGACATCTGAAATATGCAGTGTCTCTTCCAAATTCTGGAAATTCTTTTATTCTCTGTTGTTAGTGGTGGTGGTAGGGTGTGAGAGTGTGTGGGTATGTGTGTGTGTGTAGGGATCACGATATAGAAGGAATATGACTTCTCTGCTTGTATTAGCTCTCTGTTTTGCACTGAATAGCATATTTCCTCGAATGGCCATCTCTAGCTTTTCCAGGTTACCAGAATTATCCTGTTTTTCACCCTCAAAATGATTAGCCAGAATTTTCCAAACTAAGACTTTTCCAAAGACCCTTAAGCCAAGGTTTACCCTGGAAAAGATGTCTTAAGATGAGGGCATGGGAGTTCAGAGACATTAAGAACCTTTGCCTATTGTCACGTAGCAAGTGCATAAGTGGGAAAGCTGGGACTTGGACCTCAAGTTTCAGGGTCCAAAATCTGTGTCCCTTTTACTTTGCAGCTCTGCATTTCCCATTCTAGTTGGAATCTGAAATATTAGTGACAAGAGCTGCCTGAAGCGTATTTCTGCACCGTGATAAGAGTTAAGCTAAGCAAGTCAATAGTGAGATGACCTTGGAGATGTTGAGGTTTTGTGAGAGAAAGAGTTGGTTTTCATGTTTTGGTTTTTAGTACTTTAAAATAAGCCACCTTGGCCGGGCGCAGTGGCTCATGCCTGTAATCCTAGCACTCTGGGAGGCCGAGGTGGGTGGATTGTTTGAGCTCAGGAGTTCGAGACCAATCTGAGCAAGAGCAAGACCCCATCTCTACTGAAAATAGAAAGAAGTTAATTGGCCAACTAAAAATACATAGAAAAAATTAGCCAGTCATGGTGGCGCATGCCTGTAGGCCCAGCTGCTCGGGAGGCTGAGGCAGGAGGATCGCTTGAGCCCAGGAGTTTGAGGTTGCTGTGAGCTAGGCTGATGCCACGGCACTCTAGCCCGGGCAAGAGAGCTAGACTCTGTCTCTAAATAAATAAATAAATAAAATAAGCCACTTTTAACTTAATGACATCTCACAGTTACTAAAACAAGCCCCCATAGAAAGTTTGCTTGGCGAGACTTGTTAGCCTAGGTTTTATCACTACGTCACACTGCCCACAGACCGTTTGGCGACCCGTATATTTTAGGGTCCAAGGGCCCAAATGCGGTGCTTCCTCTGGCATGCGGGCTAAGAGGTCTTGGTCCGTGACCGTGGCTCACACGCGTCTTTCATTCTCCCCTTGTCATTCCTTGGGACCTCCAGCTTCCTGCGGGTGATGAGCCGGTCAATGCCCCTGTTCATGACGCTGGCCTGGATTTACTCTGTGGCGGTGATCGTCAAGGGCATCGTGTACGAGAAGGAGGCGCGGCTGAAGGAGACCATGCGCATCATGGGCCTGGACAATGGCATCCTCTGGTTTAGCTGGTTCATCAGTAGCCTCATCCCTCTGCTCGTGAGCGCTGGCCTGCTGGTGGTCATCCTTAAGGTGAGGCGGCCTCCCTCACTCTTCCCTGCCAGGGAACCCCTAAACAGCCCCACATGGGGTAAGAGAACTGGAGAGGAAACTCCAAAACTCTGGGAGGGAAGTGGTTATATATGGCATTTCCTGCAGTTTCCTCAATTTATAGTTAGTTGGGGCAAGTGAGGCCCAGAGAGGGGTGACGACTTACCCAGGGTCAACCCGGCTACTTAGCAGCTAAGCAGGACTAGAACCCAGGGCTCACACTTTTCAGGTAAGCACACACTTGGCTGCACCATGCTGTCTACTTGGCACTGGTCCGTGGCAGCATCTGAGAGCTGTTCATTTTTTTAGACGTATTGGGTGGTGATGCTTCCTGAGTTCCTAAAAGTGGTAATCAGAAGGATGTATTAATATATTGTCGCAGGTTAGATTGTCCAGAAGCAGAGGCTGAAACAGAGTTTGATGCATGGGCATTTGTTAGGAATCAACACCTGCAGAAGGGATGTGGTGGACGCAGGGTTGGCAGAGCGGGGAGTTGAGCTGTGACTCTGAGCCAACCTCGTTGGGCACTCGGGAATATACAGCTCGTCAGAGTTGTTGTTGGAACTGAAATGTCTGGCCCTTTGTGCTTCCCCAAGGTCTCCCTCCCTGACAACCCCCTACCCCAGCCACCCTGAGTAATCACTGAATGTGGGCTCCCCTGGGAAGGGAGTACCCCAGGGCCAGGTGGCTCTCTGCAGCTGTGACAATTCCAGAGGTGCGGACAGCCAGGAAGCAAGGCTTCCCTTAAAGAGGACTCTGGGCAGTGCAGTTCTGTGTCTGCCTCATATATTAATATATTTATATCCCAATTTTCTTTCTCTAGAGGCATTTCTTGTAAGGATGCATCATGTAAAAATAAATGTCTTTCAAGCAAAGGGGAGTGCAAAGAGATAGCAGCTAACGTTTAATACTAGCTACCATCTGTTGCGAAGGAGCACTCACTGATTGCCAAGTACTGTTTAAGCACCTCACGTGGGCTGCTTATTATATCCTCACTAAACAGCCCATTTCACATGCAAGGACATGAGGTGAAGGAGGGCCCAGGACTTCCCTGAGGTTACACAGCAGGATGGCAGAGCCAGGATTTGAGTGTGGTTCTTGCTAAAAGCAGACCCCACCCTCATGCTCGGATATCTAATTGATGTCTATGCTCCAGGGGCTGAGCTGAGCTCTGTGGCAGGGGTGTGGTCCCGTGGCTGGTGCGTGAGTGCTGCTCGGGGACAACTGCATGCTGGTGGGTCCTGCGGACACATCCCCAATGACCAGAGATAAGCTCAGCACATCCACAAGAGTTCAGATGATCGTAGGAATGCAGAATCCATGGTTATCAAGGCATAAATTAAGGTTGCTGAGCCATTTTCCTTGGCTTTTGGGAAGAAAAGTTGTGTGGGACATTATCATCCCACAGCTCTTTCTTGGAGCCAACAGTCATAGTCTTCATAAAAGGAGAAACCATTTAATATCACCAATCAGAGAAAAAAGAGCAAAGTCATCCATTGATATGGACCAGAAAGCCCTGGACTCTGTTCCTAGCTTGGCCCTTATTTTTCTGTGTAGTCTTGGGTAAGTCGTTTCTCTTCTCTAGGCCTCAATTTCCTCATCAGAAAAGTGAGCAACATTATTCCTGTGCATTATCTCTAAGATAAGTATAAAAATCCCTGACTCTTCCCCATAGATCGTGCAAGTGAGTGCTTAGGCTTGTCGGGGCAGCACGTTTAATGGGTCTCTTCCTTCCCAGTTAGGAAACCTGCTGCCCTACAGCGACCCCAGCGTGGTGTTTATCTTCCTGTCCGTGTTCGCCGTGGTGACCATCCTGCAGTGCTTCCTGATCAGCACCCTCTTCTCCAGAGCCAACCTGGCAGCAGCCTGTGGCGGCATCATCTACTTCACACTGTACCTGCCCTACGTCCTGTGCGTGGCGTGGCAGGACTATGTGGGCTTCACGCTCAAGATCTTCGCTGTGAGTACCTCTGGCCCCTCTGCGGCAAATGCAGTCACGGCTGCCCCAGGCATCAGACCTCCCCCGCTAGAGTCCCCGAATAGAAGCAGCAAGTAGGGAACAAAAGATGAGAGTTTCTTTCCAATGGGACTTGAACCTCAGTTCTAGATTCTGAACTCTGTGGGGAGGCAGGGATGATGTTGTATTAAACTGTTTACCTTTAGTCTTCTCTGTGGATGCTGGTTGAATTGAATTGAGTGGAATTTTCCAGAGAGTCAGACTGAATCTTGAACCCGACTGGCATTGGGGAACAGCTTTGGGCAATAGATGCCATCTCCGCCCTTTATCTCCCAGCTCCTGTTAAACTCTCCGCAAAGTCAAGGCCACAGATAGAGCTGAAAGCCCTCGAGGGTCGGAGATGACTCCTTCTGGACCTGTCTTCCTTTTGTCTAGTATGGCGTTTTGCTTGAGTAACATTTTTTGAACTGAGCAAGACCGAGGAGCAGGTGCCCCATCTTCCCACGGATCCCTGACTTGGACACTTCCTTCCCTTGTACAGAGTAGGAGAAGCCTTGAGGGGTGTGTGAGCCCCCTATAAAAGCAAGCTGCCAGCTGTCCCCTGGGCCATGTATAAGGAAAGCTAACAGTCCCTCCTAGGACGCTCCAGGTGCTCATTCTGGGCCCCATCGGCACCAGCAGCCCCGGGCTGGCCCCTCTGACCTTGAGCCATCCTCCACTGAGCAGGGAGCCTGAGAAAACCTTGATGAATGTGTGTACGTGTGTGTGTGTGTGTGTGTGTGTGTGTAGGGCAGGATTGCTGAGCCTTGGGGCATCTTTGGAAGCATAAAATTCTAAAAGTTTTACACTCCATCCTACACGCCTTTCTGAAATGTGTGTGCATAATGAGTGGTTGCAAATGGAATCATTTAATATGCTCCAAGGGAGCCCACTCCCCTAAAGGGACTCTGTAGGTGAATACTACTTCCATATCGTATAATTGATCCATTTTGCAAATTTGAATTTCTCCAGGTATAATTTACATTAGAAGTGATAAATGAAAAATGAGAGAGACAAGGAAGTGGATAAATGACTTCTGCCTCTTTCTTGCAGAGCCTTCTGTCTCCTGTGGCTTTTGGGTTTGGCAGTGAGTACTTTGCCCTTTTTGAGGAGCAGGGCATTGGGGTGCAGTGGGACAACCTGTTTGAGAGCCCCGTGGAGGAAGATGGCTTCAATCTCACCACTTCGGTCTCCATGATGCTGTTTGACAGCTTCCTCTATGGGGTGATGACGTGGTACATCGAGGCTGTCTTTCCAGGTACACTGAGCTTCCGCACTGCTTTGGCCACCTGCTAGGGAAGTGTGATTTCTAGCTGCTGAGCTTTCCTTTCTTTGTGCTGGAATGTCTGCAGGGTGTGGGGCTCCCTGGGAAGCAGCTGGGGCTTTAGATCCATAGCAAATAAACAGTCCAAGGGGAGGCAGCAGATGGTGAAAATACAGTTGTCACTATTTGTATATCACTCATTTCTTGAAAACTGTGTGCCAGGCACCCTGCAAAGTGTTTTATATGCTTCGATTCATTTAATCCTCACAAGGCTACTCTGAGGTAGTTACTGAAATAACCAGGGTTTTTCAAATGAGAGAACTGTGACTCAAAGAAGTGAAGTTATGTGCCTATTGTCACATAGCTGGTAAGTGTTGGTGCTTGGAGGTGAATCCAGTTAGGTCACACTAGCTCAGTGAGCCCAGGAACATTGGTATTTCTGTGTCCCCAGAGGGGATGCCTCTGGGAGAGATTCTGTCTCCTGAGTACAGGTAGTTAATAATAAAATATATTAGTTATGAGGCCTGCCTATAATATAATTAAATTAGCATTCAATACAAATTCATTTTGATGCTTTCCTTAATAAATCTTCCTAACCAAGTCCAAGATGAACTGGCCTTGGGATGTACTTTCATATAAAATCAAATTCTGAGAAAGCAAGGTTTAAGTCTATTTGGTTCACCTTCTGATTCTTCTCTAAGGAGGTTTACATGAAATAGTTATTACTCCTACCTGGAATTCACTGAATATGCAGTTTTGCATCATACGGAGTCTGGATTCAGATTCTGAGTCCATAACTTACTGGCTGAGTGATCTTGGGTAGGCTACTTAACCCTCAGTTTCCTCATCTCTAAAATGTGGATGGCACCTGCCTCGTAGGCTTGTTGGGAAGACTTGGAGAGATGTAAAATGTACATTGTACATAGTAGGTTTCAGCCAGTGTGAGCTCCCTCTTTCCCCACCTCCTTTTCAATCTGTTCTCCAAAGTGTGTGTCAAGGAGGAAACGGATCTGGCTGGGAAGTCTGGGGAATACTGGAATGGTGCGAAGCTTGGCTTATACTTGTGCTTTGCTTTCAGGCCAGTATGGAATTCCCAGGCCCTGGTACTTTCCCTGCACTAAGTCTTACTGGTTTGGTGAGGAAAGTGAGGAGAAGAGCCATGCCGGCTCCAGCCAGAAGGGAACATCAGAAAGTAAGTGCTGCTGACCTGTCTTCCCTAACCTACTGCTGCTGCCCACGCTGTTGGGGACAAGTGATGGCTCCTGCCCTTTGTAAAACTAAAACCACTCCCGCGGCTGAGAAAGCACATGCATTGCCCCTTTCTAGATTCTCTCATGCCATTTGTGTCCAATGCTGTTGACTTATTGGGAGTCATTGTCTGGACCCGTGAGGAACATTTCCTTTGTTTTCTTGGCTTCTAGAAAAGTGACTTTTGCTCTCTGTACCTTTACTTTCCCCCTCCCACGCACACTTTTCATGCTATCCTAACAAGCTAGAAGAAAGAGGTAAAGACAGTCATGATGGTGGAAAGCCTCGCTGCCTCTGCACGTAGGAGCCTGTGTAGGCTGACACCAAGTGGCTACCACGGAGCTTAGCCTGTGCCTCTTAATGTTCTCCCCGTTCATTACCCAGAGCCCTAATCCTCCTCTGGCTCCTGAGTGCTGATAGAGATGCCCCCAGTTCAGCAAAGGCTCTTCCTTCTGGAGTCTTTGTTCAGGTTCCTTGTGCTCGGTATGCCTTTCTTCCTAAGGAGGTAATAGGTCCCTCTTGTGCTGAACTCTTCTCTGATTGCCAGTGGCAAAAGTATGGTGCTCCTTAGCATGGCACACTTGCTACCGTTCTAGTGGCTTCTCCCGCTGTTCCTGTTCCTCTTCCCCTACCTCCTCTCTACACCTAGCTCCTGTTTCAGTCACCTAGGACTGCTCACAGTTGCTGGAACATGTCATATTCTTCTACACCTCCCTGCCTTTGCGTGTACTGTCATCTCCCATAGGAGAAGCTTCTGTCTGACTTGCTTGCCTTTAAACTCTTCCTCGCTCTTCAAGATCTAGTTCAATATCCCCTCCCCTGAGCAGCCCTCCTAGATGTTCAGGTAGTCAGTTACTTCCTCTCCTGCTCTTCCATGGCATGTAAAACATTTTTCTGTATTTTAAAATAATTATAGACTCACAAGAAATTTCAAAAATATTGTATGAGGGGGTTCCTTTATAACTGTCATCCAGTTTCCCCCAATGGTAACACCACGTTATAGCAAAATCATGAAGTTGACTTTGGTACAGTTCAGACCTTCAGATTATATCAGTTTTACCTGTACTGATTCATATGTGTATATTTGGCTCCATGCAGTTTTATCACATGTAGATTCGTGTAATCATGAGCTCAGTCACCCTGCAGAACTGTCCCATCATCACAGAGCTCCCTCATGCTACCCCTTAATAGCCACAGCTACCTCCTTTCTTCCTTAGTTCCTGACACCTGTCAACCACTGATCTGTTCCCCATTTCTACAGTTTTATTATTTCTGGAATGTTATGTACATGAAAACATACAATAGGTAAACTTTTTTTTCATTCAACAGAATTCCCTTGAGAGCCATCCAAGTTGTGGTGCCCATCACCAGTTCATGCCTCTTCATTGCCAAATAGTATTTCATGATTATGTATGTGCCACATTTAGATGTGTTTTTTCAACAGCTTTTGGCATCCTATAGTTTCTTGTCAAGTCTTTCTCCCTAATGGACTATGAATGCTCCTTTATCACTGTATTCCCATCACCAATGCCAGAGCCCAAATAGGCCCTAAATAAATATTTATAGCCTCATGCCTGCGTGTGAAACCAGGGTGGCCGTGGAGAGAAGACAGTTCTGAGAGTACAAGCACAGCACCCTGTGCCTCCACGCTCTACTCGTCAGTACTTCCTGTGCGTTCATTTCTGTCTTCTCTCTTCTCACAGTCTGCATGGAGGAGGAACCCACCCACCTGAAGCTGGGCGTGTCCATTCAGAACCTGGTAAAAGTTTACCGGGATGGCATGAAGGTGGCTGTCGATGGCCTGGCACTGAATTTTTATGAGGGTCAGATCACCTCCTTCCTGGGCCACAATGGAGCAGGGAAGACGACCACCATGTAAGAATGGGGTGTGGCTCTCACAGAATCAGCCAGGGAGGTTCTGCAGTGTAGTTAGAAATTCACACCTAAGGAAGTTGTACTGGTCTCTGGAGCAAAGGCAGGAGCACATGAGAAGTTGATGCGTGTAAAGATATAATCATGGGAATACTTTCTATATGCTGGTTTCCTAGACGTTATTTCTTCAGCCTAAAACAGACTGGGGCCTTTTGATGACCTTTCCCACGCATTTTCTACGAATTCTGTGGTGATCTTAGAACCTGAGGCCATGGCAACTCTGAGAAAGGGTCTCCTTTGGAGCTGATTTGGTCAGAACTGGAAAGTGAGAATCTGGAAAGAAAGATTAGATAGGTTGGAGGGAGTTTCAGAAACACATCTCCATGCGGATGTGAGAAGCAGCTGGGCAGGCAGCTTGATGGCCTTCCCTGGGACCTCAGGGCCCTTAAAAGAGGTAGCGTCAGAAGGGAGCAAGGACCATACAACACCAGAGCTAGCCTCAGTGGCTTTCAGTGTGGTTCCTCAGCCATTCCAAAGGGCCTATCTTTGGAGGGCATCCTCTTTTCTTGTTTTTATCTTTTCTTTTAAATGTAAAATCAATATATTATAAGCATTGCAGAAAATTTTTGAAAGGTACTCAAATCCTACCACCTAACACAAAAGTTATTTTTATCTTTGAATAGTATGTTTTAGTTTGTCTGTTTTTCATGAACATGATATTAGGCATACAAGATTTATGTTTTAAAGTATACTTTCTATTGCAAATTGGAAACTTCTTTTTAAAAATGCTCATATTAAAATTGTCGTTTCTAACACATAGGCCCAATCCTAGTTATTTACTAAAGCGAAGACTTCTTTGCTTTGTGGGGGTCCATTAGAAAGGAATGGGAGGTGGGTGGGTTGGTGCCCTCTGTTCTCTCTGCAGCCTGGAATGAAGCATATGGAGTTAAGGGTGGGTCAACCCTGACTCCTGTGCTTTTTAATTTTTGTCCTCAGGTCAATTCTGACTGGGTTGTTCCCTCCCACCTCGGGCACTGCCTACATCCTGGGTAGAGACATTCGCTCTGAGATGAGTACCATACGGCAGAACCTGGGGGTCTGTCCCCAGCATAATGTGCTGTTTGACATGTGAGTACCAGCAGCACCTTGAGAAGAACAGTCCCTTTCTGATGGGTGTGTTGTGGAGTCATGTGCAGAGTGGGACTTAAGCATTTTACTTCCTTTCTGGGTGTCAGCCTTGCCTTCCTGGACACATTGAGACCTAATTGTCCTTCAATTTTAGGAGAAGCAGGGGGTGAATTGTTGGGTAGGGAATGTTCCATCAGTCTAGCCAGTGGATGGGTACTTGGGAGACAGGGCTCTCCATTACTGTCATTCCGGAAGGCCTTTCAGCCCATCCTCTGCTCCACTGCCTTCCTCTTTGAGGCCTGGAGTAGACTGCCCAGACTTGATAGTGTCTCAGGTCCCTAGCATGATGGCCCTGTGTTTCCTGCTTGAGACATTTGCTCCACTCAGGTTGTCCCATCAGCAGTGGGGCCCCCAGGGAACCCTGTGCTAGAACAGAGAAAGACCTGAGCTCCGTGACCTTGGGCAAGGCCTTTCCCCTTTATTTATGGACTCCAAGTCCTCTTATCTAAAATGAGCAGCTTGGGCTCTTGTGCTCCCCAGATGCCTCCCTGCTCTCAGAGTCTAAGGACCTTTAAGGTTCAGGAGGGCTGCTCCAGTCTGATGCTGAGCTGACTTCTTGGTTGATGGGGCTGTGGAGAGAGCCCTTTGAGGATAACATCCTGGGGGCCTGAGAGTTACAGTTGTACCTGCCTGATGCATGGTGACCAGGCCTGCTGGGAGTGGGTCGGAAGTGATCTGTCACGTTTCAGCTTTGATTTCCTGAGCAGCTCACGTGGTTGCGTACTGTTATTCTACCTTGAATCCTAAAGACTATTTCAGAAATTGATAAAGTTAAAAAAAAAAAAAAAGGGAAAAGAAAAATGTGCTCATTCTCTTATGTTCTGGATCAGGAGACACTGTGTGGGGTGCATCCTGCAGGGCCCAGAGCTGACCTACCCCTCTGTCCCCAGGCTGACTGTTGAAGAGCACATCTGGTTCTATGCCCGCCTAAAGGGACTCTCAGAGAAGCACGTGAAGGCAGAGATGGAGCAGATGGCTTTGGATGTTGGTTTGCCACCCAGCAAGCTGAAAAGCAAAACAAGCCAGCTGTCAGGTGTGTCCTGGAGCTACCTTGCTGATCCCCTTGCCCTTCCTCCTCCAAATACACCTAGACAGAGGAAAAACAGCAGCTGCCCCAGGGTCCTGGCCTGGGTGGGTGGGTCGCAGAAGCTTGTCCTTGGCTATGTCCCTAACTCTTCTGCCTTCACTCACTGTCTGGAGCCGGTCCTGGAGTCTGTCTCTTTCTTTCTTGTAGGTGGAATGCAGCGAAAGCTATCTGTGGCCTTGGCCTTCGTGGGCGGATCCAAGGTTGTCATTCTGGATGAGCCCACAGCTGGTGTGGACCCCTACTCCCGCAGGGGAATCTGGGAGCTGCTGCTGAAATACCGACAAGGTGCCACCTGGCATATAGGGTTTATTGTGGGTCGTGGACTTGGGGAGGGAGAGGGGCTCTCGAGAAGTATGGCTGTATCCCATGGCTGTTTTCGTTAGGGCAACAGGATTGCTTCTCAAGGAGCATGAGGAACTTCTTTCCTTAAAGCTCAGTGCTTGCCCGTGGTATGGAGGTGGGCTTACAAGATGCCTGAAGCTTTTGCTTCATTACCTAAGGGCCTGTGGAAGAAGAGAAGTGGGGTAAAGGGCACGTCCTCTGTGCTCCACTGCCCCCAGTGTCCTCTCTGGCACAGAACTCACACACTGAGAGTCCTGAAAGCAGAGACTGTCTTTCTCCATCTTTTTGTCCCCAACATGTTGCACTAAATTTGCTTGTTGAAAACGTGGATGAGTAAATGACTGGAATGGGAGCCGTGCGGGAACGCGATGGGCTGTCTGCTTAGAGGTGTGTTGTGGTGCAGTATGAGGAGCACAGGCTTTGACACCAGGTCCGGCTGGCCCTGAGACCTTGGGAAAGCCACTTCGCTTTCTCAGTGTCCTTGCCCATAATAACAGTGGTGCCTAACTCACAGAGGATTAAGTTAAATGAGGATGCACATAAACCACCTAGCATAATGCCTGGCACATAGCAAGTTCCCAAGTAAACGCTGCTGTTCTGATTTCTCCGAGGATCCAGTAGCTGTCCCCAGAGCTTTCCCATTCTAGGGGTCACAGCCACATATGGTTGAAGGTCCTTCCAGATCTCTCTCCCATGCTCATCCCTGCTAATATCTCTGTAGTCCCTGCCACTATGGTTGGTGAGAAGTGACAGGCCTCACCTGTCACATGTCCTTGTGTTTGTGCCTGGCAGGCCGCACCATCATCCTCTCCACACATCACATGGATGAAGCAGACATCTTGGGGGACAGGATTGCCATCATCTCCCATGGGAAGCTGTGCTGTGTGGGCTCCTCCCTGTTTCTGAAGAACCAGCTGGGAACAGGCTACTACCTGACCCTGGTCAAGAAAGACGTGGAATCCTCCCTCAGTTCCTGCAGAAATAGCAGCAGCACAGTGTCGTACCTGAAAAAGGTGAGCTGCAGTCTCGGTGCTGGGCTGGTGCTGGGTCGGGGCAGTCTGGACTTGCTGGCTGTGCATGGCTTGTCCACCTCCACCCCATTCTGCCACGTGGAGGCCATTGTCTCCCTGCTCCGCGATCCCCTTTGCAATCACATCATCCCTCACACGTGTACAGCTCGGAAGACTTGTGCTAGTTCTGTTGAATCCCATTTCCTTTTTCCAATGGGGCACAGTGAGTGATGGAGAAGGTCCTTAGAGGACTTTATTATGTCAAAGAAAAGAGGCTTGTCAAAAGCTACGAGCCTTGGCTACAAAATGACCTGCCGTTCCTGGTCATTACCTTTAAATCTCATTGACCTTAACTTTTAAACTACAAAATGGCAAATATTTATTAAGCACTGATTCCATGCAAGACAGACTCTGGGCATAAAAGAAAATAATGGTAATAGTTAATTTTTTATAGCATTGTTATCACTTGTAAACTTTTTTTTTTTTGTACATCTGTCATCTCAATTAAAGTGCAGAGAAACCTTGGGGTGAAGGTGTTATAATTATTATCCCAGATTAGGGCTATGAGGGCCATAGGGATTTGGTAGCTTATTCAAGGTCACCAGCAGGTAAATACTAGATGTGAGACCAGACCTAACAGCCACGTACATTTTCCTCTGTACCACAGTACATGCGTGAGGTTTATTTGTGTGTTGAAGCCAGGGGCGCCTAAGGCACTTACATCCCAGCCTTGAACTCCTATCTGCTTATTTACCTTTTAACTAGAGCCTCCTCACTAAAGTGTGCTCTGAGTTCCAGCAGCATCACTTGGGAACTTAGAAATGCAGCAACCTGGGCCTAGCACAGACCTGCCAAATCAGAATCTGCATTTTAGCAAGGTCCCTTAGTGGTTGAACACACATTTGAGCTTGAGAAGCGTTGAACTAGACAAGTAGCCAGGTAAAGCCCATGCCTGAGATGGTTAGCAAATGCCTGGTTGCAGCATTTATTGGCAGGCCTCAGTTCTGGTGACAGCTCTGCTTCCTGAACTCTCAGCCCCAGGAAGCCAGGCGTCCACGCGGCATGCACGCGGCATGTACCACGCACATGTCAGGCAGTGGCCTCTGAAGCCATGGCTTCCAGTTGCGTGCATCCCAGGAAAAGCTTTCTGCTTCAGTTATCACACAATAGAGCTTCTTGGAAGCCCTCCCTGGCGAAGGTGGTGGTGGTTGTACCTCGCTCGGTCCCTGACCCATTCTCACCTCCTTCTTTGCCATCAGGAGGACAGTGTTTCTCAGAGCAGTTCTGATGCTGGCCTGGGCAGCGACCATGAAAGTGACACGCTGACCATCGGTAAGGACTCTGGGGTTTCTTATTCAGGTGGTGCCTGAGCTCCCCCCAGCTGGGCAGAGTGGAGGCAGAGGAGGAGAGGTGCAGAGGCTGGTGGCGCTGACTCAAGGTTTGCTGCTGGGCTGGGGCTGGGTGGCTGTGGGAGCGGGTGCAGCTTGGTGGCGGGTTGGCCTGATGCTTGCTTGGGAGCCTGGGGCTTGGGTTGGGAGCTGGCAGGGCAGTGTCCCAGAGAGCTGAGATGATGGGGTCAGGAAATCCCTTAGGGGAGTGGATCTGGCTGGACATTGGACACCAGGGATGAGGAGCTGAGGGCAAGTCAGTGGGGAGGGATTTGAGCTCAGTCTATAAGGAGGGTGAGAGCCTTGGGTTTTCTTCAGGTGGTGTGTGTAGGAGGCAGCATATATGGAACAGAAGCCTTGACCCTGGACATCTCTGCCGAGTCCTAACAGCTGACTTTTCCCAGGAAGACTTGTGCTTCCATGAACTATTTGATTAACCCTCCATTGAAGTAAATGGGACCCTCGTTTAAAAGTTCAGGGAAGGGTGAAGAATCTTTTAAGATTCCTTGAATCAAGTTTTCCATGGAACAATCCTGGAGTTTAGGCAATAGACACCAGGCTTTCAACTTCAGAAAGTCATCCATCCATCAATCCATCCATGCTGCATTGAGTACCAAAGTGTGCTGGCTTTGGTGGTACAAAGGTGAATAAGACACAGTCCTTGTCTCTTTGGAACTTTCAGGCCAGAGATGGACATGTGGAGTGACTAAAGCATCTGGGATAGGCTTTAGGGCGTGCAGTGTATGAGCAGCGGGCTTCTGAGCAACAGGCAAAGGGAGATGGTGGGGGGTGGCCAGCCCTTACTGTGGAGCCTCTGAGCTGACTGAGCCATCTTTGCACTCTGGTCCCTGCAGATGTCTCCGCTATCTCCAACCTCATCAGGAAGCATGTGTCCGAAGCCCGGCTAGTGGAAGACATTGGGCATGAACTGACCTACGTGCTGCCGTATGAAGCTGCTAAAGAGGGGGCCTTTGTGGAACTCTTCCATGAGATTGATGACCGTCTCTCAGACCTGGGCATCTCTAGTTATGGCATTTCAGAGACTACCCTGGAAGAAGTAAGTTAAGTGGCCGACTGTTGGAATATAGCAGGGCCAACAATCCTCAGGCTAGATAGGCAGTCTATATTGGGAACAGGATTACCATGGAGTTGATCATTGAGTTTTTAAGTCATTGACAATATGAGTAATGGCCCCAGTTAACCACTGAAGATCACAGTGGGAGATAGTAGGAAGGTAGTACTAGGATTGCTCCCTAGTATGACTGGGTCATGGCCATGTGTCAACTGGGCTTTTATGCATAGGAAGTGACAACATTTATGGATAATCTACTTGTGCTGGGTGCTGAACTTGGTACTTTTTAAAAAAAACGTCATTGTAACCTCATTTAATCCTCATAACAAGATGAAAAAATTGACACTCAGGGATGCTAAGCTAGGATTCAGAATCAGGGGTTTTGGGCTTCAAAGCCCATGCTTTCTTTACCCAGGTAATGCCTCCCTTTAGAGATACATCACAGACCTTGAGGGCTGGAAGGGATATAAAAGTTGTCTGGCCCAGTGGTCCCAAGCATGTCTGTGCAGCAGAATCATATAGAGATACTACTGACAATAAAAATTCTAAAGCTTGGCTTTAGGGCCTTTGAATCAGAATTTCTGGGGATAAGGCCTTGAAGTCTGTACTTTTACTGAATGCTTCCTACACAGTGGTCTATAGACCACAGCTTGGAAATCATTGATCTCAGATTCTCCTCTGATGTTTGAATCTCTGCCATAGTATTTCTAGTGATGGGGAACCCATTTCCTCCTGATCATTCTGTCTTGGATAACTTATCACACTGCTAGACTACTTGAAGATTTGGGGCCACAGACCTGAAAGAAGACACTTGACTCATTCCCTGTAGGTTCAGAACAAATTTCTTCCGCTGCAGTGTCCTAATGTCGTAGCTTTAATTTGAAAGTGATTGTCTGGATTGATAGCTCTCACCACTGAGGAAATGTTCTCTGGCAAAAACGGCTTCTTTCCCAAGTGACTCTGACAAAGTGTTATTAATAAATGTGGCTTCTACCTTCTCTGTCTTAAGGGGCTAACATGCCATTCAATAATGTAATAATCATGGCAGTGATGGCTACTCTCATAATGTTGGTGCTTATGTTTTCACCTGCTCTTGTATTTCAGATATTCCTCAAAGTGGCTGAAGAGAGTGGGGTGGATGCTGAGACCTCAGGTAATCCTCTTGAGGGGGGTTATCCATTCTTTGCATAGGGACTCCTGCAGGCTGTCTTAGTTCACCAGTGTGGTACCTTTCCCTTTGAATTGTTCTGTTGCATACTCATTTTTTGTATCTAGACATTATTTCAGATGGGAAAGGTTTGTTTTGTTACAAATAAAATAAAATAGTAGTAAAATTCATCGGGTGTTGGACAGGTGGGAGGGGGGAGGAGGGGATGGGTATATTCATACCTAATTTGTACGGTGCGTACTGTCTAGGGGATGGACATGCTTGAAGCTCTGACTCAGGTGGGAAAAAGGCAATATATGTAACCTAAACATTTGTAACCTTGCAATATGCTGGAAAAAAATAAAATAAAATGTGGGGTTCCTTCCTTTTGTCTTCAGATGGTACCTTGCCAGCAAGACGAAACAGACGGACCTTCGGAGACAGGCAGAGCTGTCTCCGCCCATTCACTGAAGACGATGCCATTGATCCAAATGATTCTGACATAGACCCAGGTCTGTTTGGACAAGATCTGTGTTCCATTGTTTGAACATGAATTTCTCTCTCATGTTCTTCTCAGCTCTTTTCTTTTGATGGCCTTTAGCCAAGATGATAGATCCCTACAGGTTCCAAAGGGAAGTGAGAAAATGAGAAAAGCCACTTTTCCATTTCCAGTGTTGTGCATATGGTCAAACCCAAAAGAGCCCACTTTCCTCACCTTCTTTACTTAGCTGAGATCTTCCTCTTAAGATACACGTAGAAAGATGGCGCCTCAATCCTCTGAAACCATTTATTTATTACATTTTTTGTAGGGTCCTAGTTTCTTGTGTATATCAGGTATTTAATTGTTGATTAAATATTCATTGAATGGGTAGATGATTTTGAAAGAATCCAAGAGGAGAATTTGCTTTCAGAGTTAATTATACCCCGTAAAACTTAGATATTTTGGATGAGTGTGTCCTTGTGCCTTTGACTGAGATGGAGAGGGGAGGTCAGAAAGAAAACACTGGTAAGATGTCAGAGCACCTCAGTGAGGAATTGTTAGTTTAAGACAAGAATTTCTGTAACATTTGTAGGAACAGAAAATTTTCTGGTTCTCCCATGCCTTGATTGCATGAGTCTGTAGCTCTTATGTTCTTCCTGACTTTGTGCATTGAAATGTGTCCACTTTTTACCAAAAATATAATAGATGGGAAACTAATTGCCATTGTGTATTCTCAAGTATGTAAGCCTGCATACATGGCCTTTATTCATAGAATATTAAGAAATTGATGACTTGATACATCGGAATGGCTTGCTGTAACATCCAGTTATATATAAAAACATCTCTTCAGTTGTATCAAGGCACCTTTTCTGTCCTCATCAGACAAGAACTAAAATGCAGAAACTGCTACTTTTGGACATTTTGAGTCATAACTTTTCCTTGAACATAGATTTGTCATGCAAGCCCTTTACTTCTGAGATACTTTTAGCTTAAAACGCAAGCCTCCAAGATGGTTGCTGAAGATACCAGGGGAAAGAGCATGGTGGTGTCAGAGACACCTAAGATAACAGGTGTTGGCTTCTTACAGAATCTAGAGAGACGGACTTTCTCAGTGGGATGGACAGCAAAGGCTCCTACCAGGTGAAGGGCTGGAAACTCACACAGCAGCAGTTTGTGGCCCTTTTGTGGAAGAGACTACTGATTGCCAGACGGAGTCGGAAAGGATTTTTCGCTCAGGTGAGACGTGCTGTTTCAGGCCAGGGACTCTGGCTTCGTGGGTGGGCTGCGGGCTCTGTGTCCGTTGAGGGCAGGATAGTATCAGGGTCAAGATATGAATCCCAGTTCTGCTTCTTGCTACTGTGTATCTGTTGGCAAGTTACTTCTCTGTGTCTCAATCTTCTCATCTGTAATGAGAAGAATAATAGTACCTAATATATAGGTTGTTATGAGAACAAAAATGAATAAGTGCTTAGAATGGGGCCTGGCATTAGTAAGTACTTAGTTTTGGGTGTATGTATATTACTTTTATTTTAGAGGAGAGTGTAAAAAGGGTAAAGTTTAGAAAAACTGGTTGGGCATATTCAGCTGTCATTATATGAGAGATGTTATACCCAGATGCACTGGACCTCTGAACTTATTGGGAACATGATTTCTCTCTAAGTTGATGTTTAACTCAAAGTGATTGAAACGATAGAGAGATCAGAATACAATTGGCCAACAGAAAAGACTCATTACCCTGTTGCCTGCGTGTCAGTATGTGCATGCTAAATTGCTTGGTTAGAAAGGTTAAAATTATTTCACTCTATAAAATCAAGAAATACAGAGAGAGGGTCTGCATAGTGTCTTCCATACGGACTGTGTGGGTAATGCTAAAAGCAGGAGTTTGGAGTACCCAAACATGGATTTGAATTCTGACTCTGCTACTTATTGGCTGTATGGCCTTGGGCAAGTTACTTAGTCTCTCTGATCCTCAGTTGCCTTGTTTGTTGATGGTAATAATGATAATACCAACATAAATAATGACAAAATAGAGATAATCCTCATTATAGTATTTTCCCACAGAATTATTCACTCAATGATCATTTTCTGCATTGAAACCACAGAACATTAGAACCAGGGCATCATTTGAATCTTTAAGTTTATTAAGGATGAATTTCTCTGCTATAAATGAAAGAAGCTTTGGGTTTACTTATAACATATGCACAAGTCATTGTTTTCAGAGAAGTTATGGTAGAAAGTTTGAGGTGGTTCTAGAAGGATTTGGTAATTATGCTTTCCTAGGCAATCACAGGAGACAGTGGGTGCGATTGTCTCTGATTGGAGCCAGTGCTATAGAGTTGGTTTTATCAGAGCATCGGATTTGAATGGGTCATCTGTCCTCAGCCCCAGACTAAAATGAGAAAACGGAGGCCAGAGGGGAAAGTGACTTCACATGGGTACACTTGTAGTAGAGACAGAACTAGGATTCAGGACTTTTGTGCAGTCCATGATGCAGTGTGGTCTTTCTGACTCTTCAGGGGAAAAAGGAGGCAGGAATCAAAGTTCTGTGTCACCCTGACATGTTATCCTTGTTTATTCTGTGAAGTTTCCAGCTTAGTGCCTCTGCCAGGTGGCCATAGCCTCTGGCCTTGTGCTGCCAGGGAAGAGGTTTAGTTCTCAGGCTCTGTTGCTTCCCAGCTGCCAAGAATGCCTTGGGGCGGCACAGCCTTGGGCCCTGTACTCCTCGTTCTTGTGCTTGTTGGTCTGGGAGGCTGGCTGGACTCCGAGCGACTTGCCCCTTGGCCTTCTTTCTAACACTCACCATTTTCCTGCCACTTCCTCCGCCCTCCACTGCCTGGTTATAGATTGTCCTGCCAGCTGTGTTTGTCTGCATTGCCCTGGTGTTCAGCCTGATTGTGCCACCCTTTGGCAAGTACCCCAGCCTGGAACTTCAGCCCTGGATGTACAATGAACAGTACACATTTGTCAGGTATGTGCTTGTCTTCTGTGCCCCAGGAGAGAGGAGGATTAAAGCAGACCAAGGGCGTTTACTATGCTGAGGGCCAGGGGAATGGACTCAAGAATTACATAATGGAATAGATTTTATCAGCTATGGCTAAGGCCCCTACACAAACTAATAATGCATGCAAAGAACAGCAGTGAACTAACCCTGAAATAATAGGCTAGTCTTCTATTGTACATTTTAGCCCCTCTCCTCTTTGTATTTCTATGGTCAGGAATAGCCATATGCATTTTAGTTAAAATAACCTTGCTAAAATATATGATTAAATATTTAGATTTTTAGAGCTGTGTTTTAATTTTGTAATTGAGTCACAGGGCTTCCATACACTGTCAAAGCATAGAACCTCCAGGTTCTTGTTTTCTGCAAAGGACAATTCATGTAATTATTTTCTATTCTTTTAAGTTTGGGATATTAGCTAGTGTTTGTTCTTTAGACATAAATACCCTATTCCATAACAATCTAGTGCTTTAAACAAAAGGACAGAGGCATTTCTGGATCTTATTTGGCAGGAGTTTTCTTCAGTCGTGAAAGATTTGCAGACTTGTAGATGGGGGAGGTGTATCAGTGATATAAAAGGGGAGCATTAAAAAAAAAAGAAAGAAAATATATAAACGTGAATCAGTCTCTTTTTCTCCAACCCTGTATTTTCTTCTTAGATAGTTCAGGTTTACTTTATTCTTTCCTTTCCCAGTTGCCGACCCTGTATTGCCCACAGCTGTAGAACACAGCATGTGTTTGTGACCTGTGCTCATTATTTTTGTGTTTTCTGGTTGTCCATGCAAACACTCAATCAATAAAACCCGCATACCCTTTAATGGAAAATCCTGCTTGTCTGTGCCAAATGGACAACTGTGAAAGCACCTTTGAAATAACTTATCCTTAATGAGTCTTTTTATTTCAAATTAAGATGTGTATGAAAATGTGGGCGTATGTATATGTGCACACACATACACACACCTACATACATACAACCTATTTACACAGGCTGCACTTTGGAATGCTCTATATTACCCTGATGCCACATATATGGCCAGAGTCTGCGCTCCTTGTGGGTGGTTTCTGGGGTTTTCTTGTTCATTTGTTTTTATTCTTTTCTAAGAGCCTATCACATAGGAAGTGCTTCATAAAATGCTTAATTTAGAAAAAACTCTTCTATCTCCTGATTCCTGGTTTTAATGAGTTACTGAACTGACTGCCTCTCATGTACCCATAGTAATGATGCACCTGAGGACAGGGGAACCCAGGAACTCTTGAACGCCCTCACCAAAGACCCTGGCTTCGGGACCCGCTGTATGGAAGGAAACCCAATCCCGTGAGTGCCACGTTAGCCATACCTGGCTTCTTGTGCCCATCGCCTGGTTTGATGTCTAATATACAGCATTTATCAGCTGCACGCTACACTGTGACCATCATCATTTGCCCTTTGAACCTTTTTTTCTTAATTAAAAAACGCCAAAATTGTATCCTAATCAAACCATCTAGGAACAAATATTTGGAGAGTCTTCTAACATCCTGCAAAGCAAATAATTACAGATGTTTGTTTACCGCTTTAGAACATTAATATTTAATTTAAATAGCGCTTTACACTTACCGATCAAATGCTTTTCCCATCTCTCCTTCCCCGCAACTCCTGTGCCTAAGTGCTTCATAATTTGCAGGTTTGTTTATCAGCTTCTTTACTTTTACAACCTGAAAAGATGACATATTTTTATAAAAATGGACACTGCCTTCTTATTGAGTTTCATATTTTTATTATCCTTTCCTTCAAAACCCTTTTTTAAAAAGTAGGCAGTGTATAAATAAATTTAGCAAAATACTCATATGACTGTTAAATGTGCATAGGGGAAGGTCAGACACCAGATCATCGCGAGAAAATGTGCATAGGGGAAGGTCAGTCACCAGATCATCGCGAGAAAATGTGCATAGGGGAAGGTCAGTCACCAGATCATCGCAAGAAAAGGCAGTGGGGAGGTGGGGTGCTCATGAGGGAGCTGGCGGCTGGCAGAGATGGGTTCACGTTTCCAGGCTCAGGCAGAATTTGCTGCTGGGATTGTTAAACCACAAACAGTGATCCCTGAGGAGTTATGGAGAGTTGGGAAGGTGCTGGAGAATTGGAGAAAGGCAAACTTGAATTCCCAGTTTAAATGGGAAGATGGCTGACTCTGCAAACGACAGTGGTGAGCATGACACCTGTTTGTACAAGGTTCTAGAGCAGATTTCTAAATGGATAGTTACCATGTACTTGTTAGTTCTTAATTAGTATTGGGTAATTACTAAATCTTTGTTAGTACTTAGTACTTAATGGGTGATTAATCCCAGCAGCCACTATTGGTTCCCAAATAACCAGATGACGAGGGTGGATAAGGACACAGATACAGCCAGCCCAGATTTCACAAGACCTTTGGTTTTCCACATGAAGGTCGTACGGGGAAGATAGAAGACTGAGACAGGATGATGATATAGTTACCCGAATTCACTGCTGGCCAGCTCAATTGTATGGACGCCGCTGTAGGAAGATCTACAGGAGCTAGGACTGGGCTGAGAACCAGCCTGCAGAGACAGAAGGGCCATGGCCCCTCACATCAGGGGCTTCATAGCTGTGAGTCTGAGTGCCACTGGCCATCTGTTGGAGACAGTCTGAAGGAAAGCGCTCCATCCTGGCAACTCTTACTGAAATTCAAATTTTGGGTTTTGCAAAAGGGGGTAGAACTGAAGGAATTTGACGGGGACAGTTCTCCGTAGTATTTCGGTTTTTCTCAGCCAATCCTCTTTTGAAAGCTTTAGAGTGTGAGCTTTAGGAAAGCACCATGTCTTGGTTTGACTTTTCCATTTACTTAAGGTGCTTTAAAGGGACAACCAGAGATCAGTTTGAAAAACTGTTCATTTGAGTTTGTAATACATAGATATTAATATAAAGACTGGCTCTACTTTAAATTTTAGAAGTTTGAAACTAGGTCACTAGAATTTATACTTTTATTTTATCAGTGGAAAAAAATAAGCCCTGAGAGGGCAAGGGACTTGCTGATGTTCTCACAGTAATTCCGAGCTCAAGTCGGGGATAAAGGTGTTTTGTCTCCTGGGATGCTTGCAGACAACTTAGCTCTTCACGTATCAAGCACTCTCACGCCATTCACTCCCCAATTATCTGCTCATTTGAGAACATAAATTGGATCCTGCCGCTCTCCACTCAATTTTCAGCATGTTGAGCAGACCCAGACTCCTTCCCAGCCCTGCGTCATCTGGCCTCTCCCTCCCCCTCCCCCTCATTTATCATCCCTCTTCCTCTTAGCTTATCACACCCGCCTCTGCTGCCTTCCTGCTGTTCCTCAAACATATAAACTCATTTCTTCCTAGGGCCTTTCTTTGTACCTGCACTTCCCATTGCTTCTGCTTGGAATGTTCCTCTCACCAAATCTTTGCCTAGCTTGTTCTCTGTCATTGTTTATATTTTGGCTGAAATATTATCTTTTCAGGAGGTCCATTCTCCCCAGTCACCCTCCCTTTATTTTGCTTTATTTTGGGCCATCTAAGATTATATGGCTTACCTGTTTATTGGTTTAACTTCTCCATGGAGGTGCAAACTCCATGAAGGCACGTACTTTGTCTTGTTCACACTAGACCCTCAAATCTGCACAACAGTGTCTGCCATATGGTAGATGCTCAGTGAATATTTGTTGTGTGAACAAATATTGGTTGATTGGATTGAATGGAGTTCAGTATATGAGCATTTAGGGCCTCTTTGCATTCTGTTTTCCTTATCTATAAAATAATATATAAATTAAATAATACAAGGCTGTTGTGGGATCAGATAATCAAATGAGGCCATGCTCATCCTTCCTAAATGGTGAGGGAATAGATGCATGTTTGCAGCTGTTACAGAATAATTCTGTGCTTGGGAAGCAACAGGAAAGGCCAGGCCCTCTCTGGTGACCCTCCTTTTGATGTCTTCCCTTTGCAGAGACAAGCCCTGCTTAGCAGGGGAGGAGGAGTGGACCACTGCCTCAGTTCCCCAGACCATCACGGACCTCTTCCAAAATGGGAACTGGACGATGGAGAACCCCTCGCCCACCTGCCAGTGCAGCAGTGACAAGATCAAGAAGATGCTGCCCGTGTGTCCCGCAGGGGCAGGGGGGCTGCCTCCTCCTCAAGTGAGTCGCTTTCAGGGTATAACTGAGCAGATGGGGATGCAGGGTGGGCTGGGAGCTTCTGCTGGGGAGCAGGAATGAATGAGATGTCATGTGAGGAAGGTCTGTTTCAGCCTAGGCCTTACTTGTTGCCACGGGGAGAAGCATGTTCCATGTTGTGCTTATGCTTGTCCCACAGTGATGATGTCACAGGCCCGGCTTCCGGCCCTGGCTCTGCTACAAATAAGCTAGTGGCCTTCTTCAGACCACTTTAACTCCCTGGGCCTGTTTCCTCACCCCTGAAGGGTGGATGAGAAAACTTCTGTGGGTCTGCTCAATTGTGACATTCTCTGAGACTGTGAGTTTGGGAAGGAGTCCTGGGCTATTTTTTTCTGAGAGCAGTTCCAGGAAGAGGCTTACTTGTGGTGGCCCTCTGTGACTCCATCAGGTTGCAGGGTGAGCACAAGCTATTTTAAGTGGGTGAGAGCTAAGAGAAGTCCTGGTCAGTACTCTTTAAACTAACAGCTAATCTAGTCATCAGTGTAACTCCAATGAATAAAAGAATTCACTAGGCATAGTTAATGATGCTGTTCCGTAAAAATCTCTTGGGACTATGAAGAACCACATCTCAGTGTTTATTGTTTAGATGTTCAGAATAAATTCCTGGGGAAGACCTTGGCTTGGCATAAGTGAATGACCGGTGCCGAGGGCAGGATGAGCCTGGTGTTGGTGCTGGGTGGCTGAAGGGCGGTGCCTGGGCCCTGTGGTCAGGGTTCTGGTCCCAGTGTGGGACATGCCAGAGGGACATGGTCACTGTTGGCCTTGATTTGTTTTTAGCCTCAATTGTTGTCTATAAACACCCACGTGCTTGGTTTTTTTGTGGTGACAGAGAAAACAGAACACTGAAGACACCCTTCAGAACCTGACGGGAAGAAACATTTCGGATTATCTGGTGAAGACGTATGTGCAGATCATAGCGAAAAGGTGACCATTTACTAAACTCGGCCCCTGCTTTATCATTACTGATTAGAGGAATTAAAGGCTTATACACAGTAGGCTGGAGCGGTGGGGGAAATGCCAGATTATGGCCTGATGGTGTCTAAGGGGAGTTTAGGATATTATCCCAAACTAGAAGAGATGATGAGAGAAATTGTGTGCATTCAGTTGTTATCTTAGAGGCTGAGGCAGCCTCATCTAGAATAAAAATAACTCTGGATTCAATTTCAAATTCTGCCACTTACTAGCTGCTTGACCAGGGCAACCAATTATCTCTTATAAAGGCTTAGTTTGTATAAAATGTGGTATTATGCCGGGCGCGGTGGTTTATACCTGTAATCCCAGCACTTTGGGACGCTGAGGCCAGGAGTTCAAGGCCAGCCTGGGCCCTCTCTAAAAAATAAACAAATAAATAAAATAAGATGTGATATTAATGTTGCCCATATAAGTTTGTTAGCATTAAATGAAATCATATATGTAAATTATCTTGAGTATTCTCCCATGGATGGACTCCATGGTATATGTGGTGTCATGTAGAGAGTTGTGGGAAGATTTAGCAGCCTGCCTCGGCTATGACTTTGGAACAGCCTTGCAGCTTCCTGTGCATGGAAGCATGATATTGAATGCTTAGCTGAAAGCATGATGTTGAAGGATGGTTTCCTTCCCATCAATTCATTCAGTTGGCTTTCTGTGTTAGGAGTTCTTGGTGACTTTAAATGACAAAGATGTGCTGGAATGATAATGACCACGAGTTTCCAAGAAAGAGATATAACTTTTCTACATGTCATCTACAATTGAAGTATCACTTTGAGTTGAAAAAGCTTCTAGTTCAGTCACATGTTGGTCTAGATGGTGGCTTTAAAATCTAGGGTATGACTCTCATATAAGTAAAAGGGTTTTTAGGAAGGAGAGAAGAAAAGACATGCTGAGAATGGGCCCCTTCCCATTGGCACAACACGGTAACACCAGCCTGATCATAGGGTTGTATCTGTCCCTTTCTTTTATCCTCAGGTACATATTTACTCCTTTTGCATCATCAGGAGTAGGATCAATGCTTTCTTTGAACTGACTTTTGATTTCTTTGTCTTTACTTTCTGCAGCCTAAAGAATAAGATGTGGGTGAATGAATTTAGGTAAGTTGATCTCCTCCTGTACTTTCAGTTTTCCCTGGACCTCTAGCTCAGGAGAATAATTTTGAGGCAGGTATCTTAGATCGAGGGAAGTCATTGGTTTGGGCATTGTCACTCATACACTCTTGGGTGCTTCCTCACTGTGGAGGGGTGTGGGGACAAAGGCCCCGCAGAATCACAGAGAGATTTGGGTTAGTCTTGCTTTGTAGCTTTGCCTAGAACATCTCTGCTCAATGCCCAGTGGCCACTGCAGAGGCCTCTGAGATATTTGGCATACTGATTTCCTGGAGGAGACTGAAAAGCTCTCATGGGTCTCTAGGGATTTTAAGTAAGTACAATGTTGTGAGGGGAATACCTATCCTAGTTACACTTCCCCCCCCAGCCAGATTCTCAAGGGTTTCTAGGAACTCAAAGACAAATGTTTAGGCATTTAGCATGGGCCTAAGAAGGTCTTAGAGGAAATAAGAGGCATCAACATCATCTTTTTTCACTGTATTTCAAACCATTTGTCCCTCTGGGTTTTGAAGGAACAGGTAGGACTGGGGAAGAATCCTTGATGCCAATTTATGTATCATGGAAATTGGGATGGCTCATGTGGTTGCCGCAGGGGACCCCAAACGCTCTCTGTTACTGATTCCCACTTTTCCGTCTTGCGTTTTTGCCAAGGGCCAGGACCCCTGGAACTCTGGGCAGACCAGATGCAGGCCCCTCTAGTGGCCCTCATGCTAGGAAGGAGCCAGGGCCTGTCTATAAGTCCTACCTGGCCTCCACTGGGCAGTGTCCCTCACAGCTGCACTGACCCCCATCTGCTTGCCTCCAGATCCAAGTTCAGGCATGAACCACCAGGGTAGCAGGAACATCTGTGAGATGAATGACCGTTCCTCAATGTTCAGACATCGAACTATGTGTGTCATCAGGCCAAGTCCTCCCCGCTGAGCAGGAACCACAGGAGTTAAGAGAATGCCAGAATCCATTAGAAAAGGCCAAGGTGTAACTTCCCCGAGTCAAACTTGGGCCCTACTTTGAATGGGAATTTGCCTCAATGAAGCTCATACACACTTCCACGGTGTCTGCTGCCGAGTCATACTGTGCACCACACTGTCTGGGTTTTGATGTCAGACTGGTTTTTTTTTTTTTTTTTTAGGTATGGCGGGTTTTCCCTGGGTGTCAGTAATTCTCAAGGACTTCCTCCAAGTCAAGAAGTTAATGATGCCATCAGGCAAGTGAAGAAACACTTGAGACTGGCCAAGGTACAGTATCCGTCGTAAGACATGTCAGAAAAATGTGCTCAGAGCTGTTGGGACATGGGAGTATTTGGCAGGTAAATCTGATCACATAGCAGCTTGTTATTCTGCACACATTTGAATGCAAAGCTGTCACTGGCATTTAGTTATCTGAGCTGGACCAGACTGGACCACTCAGTGTATTTTTGAAAGTATAGATCAAAACCAAATTCGGAGATTTAAAAGCTCTCAGAACAACGCAAGTTTACAAATATAGCCAGTGGGCAAATAAACTGGGCTTCAAACATACTTTTCTGAAATAATCATTGGCTAAGCAGGAAATGAATCATTTTCTTTTTTAAGCTGGCAGGCTGGTCCTTAGGCCCTGATGAGTGCTCACTTCAAATCTCTGTATCCCAAGTTTCCCATTTTTAAGTGAGAATCAAGGGGTTGGATGACGTGGACGCTGAGTCCTAGAGATTTGCAGCTCTGCTTTTGAGGTACAGGCCCATGCGTCTGACTCATTTGCACCTGGAGTGTGGTCGTGGCTCCTAGGATGATGTCAGGGGAATACTCCTTCAAAGCCCCACCACGTGGTGATAGCCAGGCATTAGATTCTTGGGACTTGGAGTCACGGCATTTCTTCATGATTCCTTCTAGACTTGTGGCCTCATGGCAGTATTAGTGCTGTAGATTTATGGTCACTTGGTCCTAAGAAGCCCTTTATTTAAGGGCTTCAGATTTAATTTTGGTGGACGAGGTAGTAGTGGTATTGCTCTTCACAGGGTGGCCCTGTTGTCCAGACTTACTGTCGCCCTTCACCTGTGTGAACAATCACAACTGAGGCAGGTTTTTGTTGTTTACAGGACAGTTCTGCAGATCGATTTCTCAACAACTTGGGAAGGTTTATGACAGGACTGGACACCAAAAATAATGTCAAGGTAAACCACCGTCTGCGTTCTAGTAGCTTCTTGGTGAACAGTAATCCTTATGTTGCCTGAAGTACTTTCAGCTCATGGCAAAGTTGAGAGGGGCATTCATAATAGAAAAGAGCAAACTGTTAACTCTGCCAGAGAGGTAGAGATTGTGATTAAGAGAATTTGCTTTGCCACCAGACATACCAGGTGAACCATTGTGACCTTGACTTAGTTACTTTGCCTATCTGAACCTCAGTTCCCTCATCTATAAAACAGAGACAGTAATCATGGCTATCTCCAAACCATTGTGAGAACTAAGTGAGTTAAAGATATGTAAGGTCCTCATCACAGTGCCTGGCCACACGGTCAGCGGTCAGTGCATCCGATGTGCTGTCATTACTTTGCCATGTTCTGTTTTGTCTTGATATGTAGCTGGAATTTCTTAAGTTTACGTTCATGTTTTGTGCATGTGCACCTACCTTTGCGAGCAGGATTTGGGGGCGTTACCTTGTATCTGATATGTTTTATTTCAGGTGTGGTTCAATAACAAGGGCTGGCATGCCATCAGCTCTTTCCTGAATGTCATCAACAATGCCATTCTCCGGGCCAACCTGCAGAAGGGAGAGAATCCTAGCCGATATGGGATTACTGCTTTCAATCACCCCCTCAATCTCACCAAGCAGCAGCTCTCAGAGGTGGCTCTGTAAGTGTAGCTGTGTCTTAATGGTTGGGGTGGGGAGAGGAGAGGATGTTGGGGGGATCGTGGAGCAGGGGAAGGAAATAGGAAGCTGGCTGTAGGAAAACAGCTGCAGAGACAGCTATGTTATGGTACGTCTGGGTTGATCCAAACTCTGGGCAGAAAAGTTAAGTTTACAAATTGGCTGGCAGGGCTTCTTGAACTGCAAAGAGAAATAGAACTGATATATAAAAATCATTACATTTAGTGAATTCGTAGAAAATCATTACATTTACTAATGTAATAGAATCCATATAAAGTGAGTTAAAAAATTGCTAATAAAATCCTAAAATACTTTATCTTGCTATTAATACAAATGTTTAATAAAAAATTAGTTTCATTTGTTTTAAAACCAGTGTTTTAAACTCGGTGCAATATGCTTTTATTAACCTGTGTCTTTAATTCCTGAATTAAGCTGTGTATGTGTGTGTGTGTGTGTGTGTGAGAGAGAGAGAGAGAGAGAGAGAGAGAGAGAGAGAGAAGTTTAAAGCCAATTATGAGCTAGTTTAAAGTGTGCAGCCTTTGGAATCAGAGATCTGGGTTTGAATCTGGTCTCTATCCTTTCTACATATATGATGATAAATGAGTCAATTCATGTAAATTGCCAAGTCTAGCCCCCAGCAGAGTTGATATTCAACACACATTACATCCCTTTCCTATACACGGAGCATGGCAGATATTGTTTCTGCTTAATTCCTATGGAATGTCAACATAGGACACTGGGATCTTGATATCAAGACCCTGTGTAATGGGCCTGTAAGACCATTCTTCTTATAAGGATCCGATAGAATTTTTGTATGTGTTAGATTGCTATGCTACGTGGAGTTCTTTTCAAGTTTATAGCCAGAAAAAATTAACTTATTTGAGTAGTTGTACACTAGTGTTTCTGCTTTTATGTAGTTTTCTAGCCATACTTGTCCTTTGTGTATGAAAATTTACAACTTGTTGCTCTTACAAGGTCAATAACAATGGACCACAGTGATACCATTAGGCCATTCTCAGGCTTCCTTCATTAGTTTTATTATGTCAGTGGACTCTTTTTGATCTCAGTAAAATCAGTTTTGCATTTGAATTGTCAGTTTTTGTTTTTTTTTTACTTAAAAATTATAATCTCAACCATGAACAAAATGTATCTGGTGAACAGCAGTTTTTCCCTGGGTTGTGCCTCGGGTGTGTGAATTGTGTGTGCGTGTGTCTCCATGTCCTCATCGATTGAGCCCCAGCTGCATCAGAGACCTCTCTGATTCTCACTGCTTTTTCCTTTCCAGGATGACCACATCAGTGGATGTCCTTGTGTCCATCTGCGTCATCTTTGCAATGTCCTTCGTCCCAGCCAGCTTTGTTGTGTTCCTGATCCAGGAGCGAGTCAGCAAAGCGAAGCACCTGCAGTTCATCTGTGGAGTGAAGCCTGTCATCTATTGGCTCTCCAATTTTGTCTGGGACATGGTAAGGACACAGGCCTGCTGTTTTCTTATAAAGGTCCTGATACAGGACCATGGATTGGAATGGACAGGGAAGAGCGAGCCCCGGCTATTACCAGGAAATGTTCCAGCTCGTCTAAAGACGTATGAAAAATGAAAAGGCAGAGGCAGTTGATCACTTTCATGACATCAGACATGGCATTGGGTACTAGATCTAATGTTACACAGAGGGAAAATCTGTATATACTGACTTAATTAACACCACTGCCACCTGAGTGAAAATCAGAGAGCTAGAAGGACCTTAGTCAAACACCAAGTCAGCGCCTCTAACTTCTCTAATGGGTTTTAACCTCCATAGTCAGGACGTTCTTTGCCTTTCTGGGAAAGCCATCTGTCATTGGAAAACTCTATACATATCTATCCATTGCGAATATGTTTTTTTTTGTGCCAGCTCTAATATATTGCTTCTCTTTGGACCAATGTGGAGGACTTCAAAGAATTCTGAAGTTCTAATTATTATAAAGTGCAGTTAAAATATATCTCCCTATAACTTCCATTAATTATAAGCCACACAGAAAAGCAAATCTAATTCTTCTCTCACTAGACAGCCCCCAAATATTTATATTATATATATAATTTTATTTTATTTTTTTGAGACAGAGTCTAGCTCTGTTGCCTGGGCTAGAGTGCCATGGCATCAGCCTAGCTCACAGCAACTTCAAATTCCTGGGCTCAAGTGATCCTCCTGCCTCAGCCTGCCTAGTAGCTGGGACTACAGGCATGTACCACCACACCCGACTAATTGTTTCCTATTTTTAGGAGAGACAGGGTCTTACTCTTGCTTAGGCTGGTCTTGAAATCCTGACCTCAAATGATCTTCTGCTTAGGCCTCCCAGAGTGCTGGGGTTACAAGTGTGAGCCGTCATGCCCGGCCCAGTCCCCAGATATTTAAAGTGAACTCTCAAACTCTCATTTAACTGAACTCTTCCCAGACTAGATGACATATGAGAACATGCTTTGTGATCTCTAAAACACTGTACAAATGTGAATGATGATGGTGGAGATGATGATGATGATGTATGTGCTGATTATACCAATTAGTGACTGTGCTGATTAGACTTGTCACTGTTCTGATCTGATTGTCCTTCTATGGCCATGCTTCATATTTATGTCCCTTTTGAAAAGCGAAAGCCCAGAATTAACCTTGTGTTCAGGCTGTGGTCTGAATAGTTACGAGTCTGGAGGGAGTTGATCTTTATTCCATACTCCTATTACTGTAGCACAAGGGGTTTGCATTTGGAATGTAACACTGTCTTACTGGCAACCTCGTGGTGAACAAAACCGCCCTTTCACACAAATGATTGTTAAATCAGGTCTCTTTCATTCTATACTAATGCATTTGACTTTTCTTGAACCTAAACTTTACTTGTATCCTTGTTAAACTACATCTTGTTTAGTGTCCATTTGTTTTGTTTTTGTTTTATCTTGATTCTGTAATTATTCAAGTCAGTAAACACAGAATGAGTGCTCACTATCTGACCATGCCAGGCATAGAGGATTCAGAGATGAAAGATTATGGTCCAGAACTCAGGGACCTCGCTTATCTTCCTATGTATTATCTGTCCTTCCCTGCTTTAGAGCCCCTGAAATTTGCTATAAGCCCGTCTTCATCTAAGTTGTTGATAAACACATCAAAGAGGATGGGACTGAGGCGGAGCCCTGTGATCTGAAGCTGTGATTCTTCTAACAGCTCACAGGCTCACTGTCACCTCCCTGCCTGCGCTCTGCTCTGCCAGCCATGGATTCTCATAATTATCCTTTGGTCAAGTCTTTATTTCTGTATTTTATTGCTTGAGGCACTGTCAGGACAGACTTTAAAATTATTCTCGGTGTGATGAAACAATTCTGACATTCATTTTATGAGCACTTACCTCATAAATAGATTACATGTGAGATTGAACTCGGTCAGACCATAATATAGGATTAATGATGAAACAGACAGAATCATCTTCGAGAGGAAGAGTGGAAGCTTATTTGCCACCTGTGAAATTGAAATTACTTTGACTAGGAGTCCATCGTTCAGTAAGTTTACTGAGCGTGACACCTTGGCTTAGCTACTGGAAAGACAGAAAGGGCATGCAGTTTATAAAATCAGCCGAGGGTAAAATGCTTGTCAAAATGTATTGTCCAGTATTTTGATTAATAGCTTATATGGCTTCATTAATTCAAAATTACTCTCCAGTATGTTTATATGCCCTTCCTTGTCCGATGACGTCGAGGACTTGGGATGTGTTGTGTATTTGACTTGGGGGTGAACTTTATTTCCTTGTTTTCCCTTTTAGTGCAATTATGTGGTCCCTGCCACGCTGGTCATTATCATCTTCATCTGCTTCCAGCAGAAGTCCTATGTGTCCTCCACCAACCTGCCTGTGCTAGCCCTTCTGCTTTTACTGTACGGGTAAGACACCCCTGGGTGGGAAATCTCACAGCGGGTAAGGCATTTGGTGCACAGTGTCAGAGAGAGGGCAGAGGACTCCCCATGGACATTTATCATTGTGCCTCACCAGGTGGTCGATCACACCGCTTATGTACCCAGCCTCCTTCGTGTTCAAGATCCCCAGCACAGCCTACGTGGTGCTCACCAGTGTGAACCTTTTCATTGGCATCAATGGCAGCGTGGCCACCTTTGTGCTGGAGCTCTTCACCAACAATGTGAGTTCTGCAGAAAGAACCCCTCCTGCTGGGATGAGCATCTCTGGGAGCCAGAGGACACTGTTTTAACAGTGATCTTATTTCACCTGTCTGCAGCAGTGACACCGCTGACCGCTCTGTCCTTTTTCAGATTCTTCCCGGGAAGGTGCAGCACCTTTCTCTCCTGCTGAGCCTTGTATTTCTCTGCGCAAGCTTTTCAGTTTCTTTTGACAAGTTCTTTTATCTTCTTTCTGTTTGTTTCAGTGTGGCTTTTCCCAAGACTCGGTCCTCTGATACCTTTGCTTTCCACTTTAGACACCTGTTCTGGGTGATGCCGTTCAATCCCAAGGCCTTTTCTACCACCTCTCTCCGTGTCTTTTATTGTTCTCTTTCAGATCTGTGCCTTTAGCTTTGAATGCTCCCTTGAACTCTAGTCTCCCTACCCCAAATTGCACGTGTCCTGATCCTCTTTCCCCTTAGAACCTGGTATTTCTCCTGCCATCCATATCATATTCAGTGGCATTACCATTTGCTCAGTTGCCCACGCTGGCTCTCTTAGAGTTGTCCTAGCTTTGCTGTTGCTTATTTCCCACATTCAACATGTCACACCGTCAGTTCTTACAGATGTCTGAAGCAGGCTCCCTCTCCATTCCTGCTGTCATTGCCTGTGTCCAGATACCTTAGTGTAGCACACAAGGCCTTTCACAGGTACACGGCCCTTTCTGGCCAGTTCCCACCACACCCTTTCCCAGTGCTCTGTACGCTTCAGCTGATTTGTCCCTTATGCCCACCGTAGTCCTGTAGGCCTGGCTTGAAATGCCCTTCTCCTATCGCAGGGTCTGGAAGTATCTCCCTTACCTTTCAAGATTTAGCTCAAGTATGAAGCTTTTCATACCTGCCTTAGTGTAGGTGCTCTCTCTTTTCCCTGTGCTATGAGACCCCCCAGTTCATGCCTCAAGGACCGCACACATCCAGTTATATAGTAATTTCCTGTTTACTGCTTTTCTTCCTCAGAGTGGAGACTGTTTCTTACTAACTTTTGCCTCTCCCATGCTCTAGGACCATGCATCCAGCACATAGCACATTACTCAGTTGCTGGATATTTGGCCAGTGCTGCCTTTTGGGATCATAAAGTTCTGATGTATTTGAGAAGAATTTTTAAAATTCTAACAAAATCCTGAAACTCAAATATTGACCCAGACATGAGCAATTTGCTTTTAAAATGCTAAACAAATATTTGGTTATGGATTTGCTTCTGATTAAACATAGCCCTGTTTCTAAACTCTGTCCCTTATTTCTCTGTATTCATAGTATTACTCCAAATTTTCTGAAGAGTAGAATTTTATTATGTTATATGTCATGAGCTATGCATGCTGCTGTTTATTTGTATCTGGATTCAAAGGTTCAGTTTGTCTTCAGGGAATCAAATTTTTCCTTCACTCTCATATTTTAAACTTTGATAAATTCTTAGTATAAACCATGAATGACATCTAGTCTCCCCCCCCCATTTTTTTTTTAGAAGCTGAATAACATCAATGATATCCTGAAATCAGTATTCTTGATTTTCCCACATTTTTGCCTGGGACGAGGGCTCATTGACATGGTGAAAAATCAGGCAATGGCTGATGCCCTGGAAAGATTTGGTGAGTGACACAGTGGCTACAGGATGCTTTAATGGAGATGACAGTTTACACAGGGCTTGGTACCCTGGCCTTTGTTTTTGGAAAGAGGCCGGTGACTGGGCACAGGATGTCCCCTGCTCTCCCCACCCACTGATAGGGCTCATGCCAACACAGCTGGTTGTAGCATGGGCCTTGTGACATAGCCACTTGTCTGTGCCTCTCATAGCACAGAGATAAGTGAGAGGGCAATTTTGGAGGTAAGGAAAATGCTGGCATTTGCTTTGATCCACTGGTTCATGCCGCTGGTTGGGTTTGCCAGAGTCATTGGAAAAGTCAAACCACAGCATTGGGAATTAGGTATAGGACAGAGAATCAGAAGGAAAGATGCAAACTTTGGCTTTATTAGGCAAATCATAGCCCTGCAGCTGAGATCATATATTATCTTTTACATAGTTTATAAAAAGATAATGTATTGCAGCTCTTTCTGCCTTTAGAATAGTTAAAAATATTTCTCCAGTGGCCATATGGCCATCATTCATATGCTAACTAATATAGCCTGATCAGCCATATTCGTTTTTCAACTTAGGGGTACAAAGGGGATATAACAGGAATTTAAGGAATATCTACATAAAACCAGGTGATTTAATTGAGTCACTAGGTTACATTATATCATATATGCTACTGAAAGAGGTTATCTTTTTTTTTTAAGAGACAGGGTCTT
>VBSM01003204.1:19733164-19746712 GCA_008086735.1 Cheirogaleus medius
AAGAGACAGGGTCTTGCTCTATTATCTAGGCTGGAGTGCAGTAGCATGATCATAGCTCACAGCAAGCTCAAACTCCTAGGCTCAAGCAATCCTCCCACCTCAGCCACCCAAGTAGCTAGGAGTACAGGTGTATACCACAATGCCTGGCTAAAAGGGGCACCTTTTAAAAGTGCTTTCTAATATTTTTTGTTATTGAAGCTTAGAATTTATTAACATGCTGACCCTAAAAATTACTCTGGATTGTTTGCCTTTTTAAAAAGGATTTTTGGTATGTCTCTTTCAAAAAGAAATATTAGATATCTTCTTCAGTGAAGTTACAAATCCTAGTATCTGTTGGCTCTGAAATTCTGTTTCCTTAAATCAGACTTGGAAAGTGATCACTCCCTTGTTTTTTTCTCCTTGTCCTGGGCAATAGCTTTTGGTTTTTATAGGGAAGATAGGTGAATTTCTAGGAAGACAGGCCCAAATTTGAGGCAGGGCCATGGTTTTTGATGCCTCCATTCTGACCACATCTCTGTCTTGTGTCTACCAGGGGAGAATCGCTTTGTGTCGCCACTATCTTGGGACTTGGTGGGACGAAACCTCTTCGCCATGGCTGTGGAAGGGGTAGTGTTCTTCCTCATTACTGTTCTGATCCAGTACAGATTCTTCATCAGGCCCAGGTAAGCTTTTTCTCAGAACTCATGGGACACCTGGTTAAGGGTCACAGAGGAGGTACACTGGGAAGCACTTGCCAATGGTGGTTGGATTGAACTGAACTCAAATAGATAATCACACTGATTTTCCTAATGAGGGCCTGCCCCAAGCCCCTGCCCCACCCATCCTGGAAACTGGCGAGTAGGTTTGTAAGACTGCTTTAGAGACTGGATCTTTGCCCTGAAAAATAGTTTGAAAAGTTCATTATTCTTAATTTGTTCTCCCTAAGACCGGTAAATGCAAAGCTTCCTCCTCTGAATGATGAGGATGAAGATGTGAGGCGGGAAAGACAGAGAATTCTTGATGGTGGAGGCCAGAATGACATCTTGGAAATCAAGGAGTTGACAAAGGTGAGACAGTGAATACAAGTTACAGTGGCTTGTTTTCAGTTTTCTGAGCTTTATGTGTTGGAAACTAGCATTTTGCTGCCTTGCTTAATAAAAAGAGCATGCTTCCTAAAATGTGCATCTGTACCAAGCTTCTGTCAATTTAATTTTATAAAAAAATAAAGACCATAGAAACCTAATTAAAGAAATCCTACTGAGAATACTTTTGTAATGTGAATTCTCATTCTTGAACATATTTGTTTTTTACACTTACATTTATGTATATTATGTGTTAGTTATTAAAACATACTAATTTTATGTATCTAGTCAGAACTGAGGTAGGGAAAATAAATGGTTGATTTTGAGTTTCATAGTCTAAAAAGCTGACATATCTCCATTGCTCAGGAGGAGGGTCTGTTTCGGCTGTCTTTAGATTCTGGAATCCCCCAATTTTTTATAATCTGCAAATATTTGCAATATTTTGATTACAAATTTCTACTCTGTGGAATTTAATTTTTAAAATATCTATAATATGTTTATATGTAAATAAATGAAAAATTATATAGCTATTAATGACCAATACATTTTTTAAAAGACAGATTAAAAAATAAATTCACTTTTATTTTGAGCTTCAGAGTCAGTGAGAAGCCAGTTGCCACAGATGCAGCCCAAGGCTCCTGGCACATCAAACATGTGACTTAGTCTCTTTGATGAGTCTTATTTTGTGGTGTATATGGGTTATAATCCCCTCTTCCACCATTGCTTGGGAGATCTGTGAGTCACTGGGGCTCATGAATTTTTGCATTTTGTTTGTTACAGATATATAGAAGGAAGAGGAAGCCTGCTGTTGACAGGATTTGCGTTGGCATTCCTCCTGGTGAGGTAAAGACACTTTGTCTACATTGTGTTTGTTCATATTAATTCATACTTTCTCTACCCAATCAAACAACAATGTCTATAAGAGGTGAAAGTGGCTTTTAAAGGCTTCTCTACTTATGCCTGTGTGGAGCAATCAGTCATTGAGAGCATGGGGAACCCGTTGTTAAAAGGGAATGATTTTGGATAATCCCAGGCAGTTTAAGAAAAAGCATACGCATGCAAAATGTGCTTCTGTGATCCATTCGGGATGTTGATGAAATTCAAATAGATTTTAAGAAATAGATTCTCTCCTTTCTCATTCCTGTGTTTGCTCGTTTGCCCTTTAGCCAGAGTAGGTAGTGTCATTTGACTAGTTGGCTCTCTTTAATGGTTTTTCACACATTACCGTGGCCTCAACCTGACAACTTAAATAATATTTACAAATACGCCCACACATAAAATGGTCCCATTGCAAGATATATATTTAAATATCTCTATGATGTTTTAAAACCAAGAAAATATTTGACTCTTCCCTGATATTTAAGAATGATACTTTAGGGTCATATTATAAAAACTAAGCTGAGGTAGCTATCTTATAGGAGCCATTCATATTCAGATTTTAGTAGCTTGCTTATACAGCTTACCCAATCTTACTTTTTTCAGTGCTTTGGACTCCTGGGAGTTAATGGGGCTGGGAAATCATCAACCTTCAAGATGTTAACTGGAGATACCACTGTTACCAGAGGAGATGCTTTCCTTAACAAAAATAGGTGAGAAAAGAAGTGGCCTGTATTTTGCCGCAAAGACTTTGTTTTTCAATTATTTAAAGAAATATGCTATTATTTTTCTGATTATAATGGTACTACTTAGAGTTCATAAAAGTTTAAAGTATAAAGAAGAGCATTTATACTAAAAATCATCCCTAATATCATTACCTAGAGATAACCAAAACTTAACATTTTCTTTCAGTCTCACTCTATTCTTTTAACAGCTTTATTCAGGTATAATTTATATACCATATAATTTACTTGTTTTAAGAGTACAATTCAGTGATTTTTAGTAAATTCACAGAGTTGTGCGACCATCACCACAAAAGTTTTAGAACTTTTCCATCACCCCAAATCTATCTTATATATATATATATATGCCATAAAATTGAGATCATACTATATATAGATTTTAAGATTAGTTTTTACTATTAATGAGTATATTATAAATATTTCCCAATGGATTACATATTCTAAGATGTAGAATTTCACATCGTTACATAAAATTCCCCTATATACATGTACATGTAATTTAATTTCTTATAAATGTTGAACATTTATTAGTTTTCATTTTTCACTATGTCAATATGTCCTTATATATATCTTTTACTATTTCCTCAGGAAAAATTCCTATAAAGCAAAAGGATATATACATGCCAGATTGCCCTCTCTAAAGGGCATACAATTGATACCATTAGGCCATTTCTGAGACTGCACAGGTCACTAAGCAATCTGGTCTTTGGGGGGTACAGCAGTACTCTAAACATGTGGGGTTTCTCTGGGCTTTTTTCTATTTCAGCATATTATGGGGGTACAAATGTTCAGGTTACATATATTGCCTTTGTCCCACTTGAGTCAGAGTCTGGGCTTTTTATATGGAGAGATGGTACAGGGCAGTGGCTTTCAAACTTTTCTGACCATGACCCATGTAGGAAATACATTTTACACACAGACACATAAACACACATAAAAGTTTCATAAAATATTAATAATAGCTACTGTTACTACTTGTAGTATACTGTAATATTTCTCATCCTACTCTAGACCATGTCATTAAAAATGTGCTGGTTGTGACCCACTAAATTTATTTCACAACCCACTAATGGGTGATGACTCATAATTTGAAAATTGGACAGGGGATAGCAGCAAAAATTAAAAAGAGCAAAAAACTTAATGTCGTCATTGATATCCTCCCTTGTCTCTTGCTAGTTATTTCAGTAGCAACATAAAGGAGCCCTAGGAGAACAGACATTCTGGAAGCAGCAGACCCAGGGCTGCACAACTGCTTCCCTAGGCTTGTTGCTAGCAGAAAGCTCCTGGGCCATATAGCTATGGCAGCAGTGGGCCCAAACTAAGGGCTGTTGCAGGGACCGGTTGTAAGAACTGCCTTGGGCAGTGTATCTGAGGGCCAAGCAGAGTGTCCAGGGGTGCTTCAATTGTATTTCTGGAATAGGCTGACCCTAGGGTACTAATTAGATATGCAGAGAGGAATGAATGCTGCTAAAAGACCAAGTTCGTGGCTGTCCCACGGTGGCTGAAGTATCTGACTGGGATGTGGACACTGAATTCTGACATCCTAGATTCCTAACTTGATTGGCTTCGTAGAACCTGAAAGCCACTCCCACCAACATACATAAGATTTTGTCTGTAGGTGTATTTTTTCTGTCACCAAATTCTCAGAGGGTCAGTGATTGAAAAAACCCTTAAGAGCTAGAAGGCTGCCTAGACTGGGTGTTCAGTGGCACCATGAGATCTGGAATACGCACACTATGACTGAGTCAATGTATAGGCAGCAGAAAGCAAAAGGAACTCACATCCAAGATTTCTGGTTCTTCTCTGGGCCTAAATGGCCATGAAGGAGACTTTGGAGCAACAAGGCACTTGGTACTTATGACTGCAGCACGGGGTCTAGTCTAGGCTGGAGACTTAGCATTAAAGCTCCAGGACAGTGTGACTCAGGTGGCTGGTAAAGAATGTGCTGCAGTTGGCACGGACACAGGAATTCGGAAATGGGACTGAACCTGCAGACTGAAGTGTTGGCAGAGCCAGGTGCAAGGGCTGGGCAGGCAGGACCCCTGACTGCCAGGAAGAGCTGGCAGCCTGGGGGCAGAAAGGCTGTTCCTTCAAGTAGCAGCAGGTACACTGGTATCTGTGTTATGCACAAGCATGCTTTATAGGCACAGTAGGCCAGATTGCCTGACCACAATATCTCTAAATGCTTAAAATCTGACTAGTTTCATTGTCCTTTGCAGTATCTTATCAAACATCCACGAAGTCCATCAGAACATGGGCTACTGCCCTCAGTTTGATGCCATCACAGAGCTGCTGACGGGGAGAGAGCACGTGGAGTTCTTTGCCCTTTTGAGAGGAGTCCCAGAGAAAGAAGTTGGCAAGGTACCGTGGGCACCAGAAAGCTAGCCTGCCTGCCCCCTTTGGCATCCTGAAAGCATACACCTTATGGCTTTTCCACACATGGGCTGTTTTTCCTCATCAGTGCAGCAGTATGAAGTGCTGGCTCCTTGCACCTACTTTCAGGGTGGGAGTCCACAGTGGTGGAGGGTGGGGGAAGAGGGCTGGACAGGCATGTGCTGGGGGCAGAGACAGGTGCTGCTCCTGCCACATGAGGCCCTTTTCCCTGCCTTTGGGACCTCACCAGTTGCCAGGTCATGGTTATAGAAGTCCTGCAAGAACTTGCATATCTAAGTGTAAGGAAGTGTGCTAAAATTACCAAACCGGACAAAAGTCAAGGTGCATTTTATCGTTCTAGGTGGGTGAGTGGGCAATTCGGAAACTGGGCCTCGTGAAGTATGGAGAAAAATATGCCGGTAACTACAGTGGAGGCAATAAGCGCAAGCTCTCGACAGCCATGGCTTTGATCGGCGGGCCTCCTGTGGTGTTTCTGGTGAGTGGATGGAAAACCGTTGCTCTGAACTGAATGGCAGACATGAGGGATTGAAAGTGCTGTATCTCCAGGGCTGTGGCATGACGACTGGCTTGTCCCCCACCAGGCACGGCAGAGCAGCCGTGGAGAAGCAGAGGGAAGCTTCTCCCTTGGCATACACCGATGTGGCTCTGCCATGCCCTCTGGTGCTCCCAGATAGAGCTACCTCAGGCACCTGGTTCTCTTGGTTAGACAACCCCAGCAAAAGTGTGACTGAGGCTGGATGTGGGATTCGATCTTTCTCTGGAACATTCATTCCAACTATCTATGTGTTCATCCCCTGAAGAGAGAGAGTGTAGACACGGCTTCAAAACCCCCAAGGTAGCAACTAGATCATAGTTTCTTACACACAAATAGATGAAAGAAAGGTCAGACTGCGCAGTAGCCCTTGACCCATTTTCTTCTGTAGCGGAGAAGAACATGGGTATTATTATAGGAAGAAGCCTTGGATTGAGGTTTTGATGTTATCTGGACCATATGGATCTGGAAATTATTTCTGTAAGACTAGCAAGTGCAATAAATATAACAGGGTGGAGGGCTGGAGTGAGCTACAATAAAAAAGAAAAGGAATTTTACCCAAACCTTATACTGACTTCAACAGAGGTTTCAGATAAAAAGTTTTTTTTAGTATATACTTATCAGGCATGAAAAGGTGATTGAAACTAAATGGCTTTTTCCCTTTCCTGTTTATTTGGAGAAATTTGTAATTTTATAAAAAACTGCTCAGAATATTTGAATTTCCTACTTTGTTGAGACATTTATAAAAGCGATCTTGTTAGAAAGGAGTTTGAAACTTACTCTGGTTCTTTGGTCCATCAAGAAATAACTAGAATGGTGAGTTAAAATTTAGGCTATTCCTAAAGCGCTTCTGCATTTAAAAGCAAATATGTCTTTTTTTTCTCCAGCAGATAATAAGATTTTATTTTACTTTAATTACAGGATGAACCCACTACAGGCATGGATCCCAAAGCCCGGCGATTCTTGTGGAACTGTGCCCTAAGTATTGTCAAGGAGGGGAGATCAGTAGTGCTTACATCTCATAGGTCTGTGGTAAAGTCTTGGCTTCTATACCATGAATTTTTAATTTTGCCAAGTAGTATGCATGATCATTTTGTAAAAATTAGATAATACAGAAAAACAAAGATTAAAACAATTATTACCACTTGAAGACAGCTATTATTATCATTGGGCTATGCATGTTTGCGGAGTTTTCCTATGCAAATCTATATACGTGTGTGTGTACTTTTACAAACAAAAATGCAGGCATAAAATGCTGCCTTTTTCACTTAACAATATATTGTAAACATTATTCCCAGTCAGTACATTTTTATGTGTCATCATTTCTTAAAGTTGGATAGTATTCCATTAGAATATACCCTAATTTATTTAACTGTTCTCCTTTTTGTAGACATTTGAATTGCATCCAAATTGTTCACAATTGTAAACAGCACTGCAGTGAACAGCATCACCCATATATCTACATGTATTTGTAACAGGACGTGATTCCCTAGGAAGCTGGGAATCTGTTTCTCTGAAATGTCATGGTAATGTTCTAATGGTTATAAGAGCATCTCTCTAAAACTAAAACCTTGTTCTGTTTTCCCACAGTATGGAAGAATGTGAAGCTCTTTGCACTAGGATGGCAATTATGGTCAATGGAAGGTTCAGGTGTCTTGGCAGTGTCCAACATCTGAAAAATAGGTAACAGAGATAATTTTTTGGGGGGGATGGTACCTTGTGAGAAAACTTAATATTTATTCTTTTGTGAGTATGTAAATGCTGGCTCTAAAATAAAGGGAAATAAAACTGAGCAAAATGGTATAGTGAAAAGAATGAGGGCTTTGAAGTCAAACAGATCTGTATTCAAATTCTGTCTTTACCATTTACTGGTTGTGTGACTCCTGGGAAAGTTATTTAACCTCTGTTAGAGTCAGTTTCCCAGGAATCTCTACCTCCTGGCTTTGTTATATAGATGAAATGAAAAAAATGTATGGGCAAGAGCACAAGCTTTGGAGTCAAACACAAATGAGTTCATATCCTGGCCCTACCACTTAAGAGCTTTAAGCCACGTGCAAGTGACTAATTCCCTGGGCCCTGGTTTCTCTGTGACATCTGTCAGACTTCATGGGTCCAAGTGAGGATTAAAGGTCATGTATTATGGCATGTGGCATTGGCACTTCACATAGAATAGGTTTTCCGTAGACGATAACTGATTCCTTCTCTCAAAAACTTATTTCTGGGTCTGCCAGGGACCTCCCTTTTTCATGGCATACGTTGAGTTCTCAGGGTTAAATATTCTTTTCAGAAATTTCCTGGGGATCTTCCATTTGGATGTTTTTTCCTGCTTTCAGGTTTGGAGATGGTTATACGATAGTTGTACGAATAGCAGGGTCCAACCCTGACCTGAAGCCTGTCCAGGAGTTCTTCGGACTTGCCTTTCCAGGAAGTGTCCTCAAAGAGAAACACAGGAACATGCTGCAGTACCAGCTTCCCTCTTCATTATCTTCTCTGGCCAGGATATTCAGCATCCTCTCCCAGAGCAAAAAGCGACTCCACATAGAAGACTACTCTGTTTCTCAGACAACACTTGACCAAGTAAGCTTTGAGTGCCAAAAATAGATTTACTTGTCAGCGTGAGGATTCCTGCCTACCCAGCCCTGCCATGGGCCCAAGAGCAGTTTAGACTATCTGTGCTTGAACTCCTGATGTACTATTAATATCACTAGCTGTGCTTTTTACCAAACCTCTCTGAACTTGAAAAGGATGATGATGCTGTCTATGTTGTTGTGTTATTGTGAGAATTTATAGTAATAATTATCATAATAACTACCACTTGTTGAGGACCTGTCATGGGCCAGCATTTTGCCAGGTGCCTTATCCCATTTAAATCAGAAAACAAAAACTACCAAACAGATCTTGGTACTTAATAAGTATTCAGTAAATGTTTTCTTCCCTCTTTCCTTTAATCAAGCCTATATGTGCCCAGAGTAAGTAGATGACTGAGCAGTCGGTGATGTGTGGGGCAATATGAAAAGTCATTTTTTAAGTGATTTTTGCATTTTCCAAGTATTCCTCCCTTACTAATACACAGTTTTCTAGTTAAAATACTTATATAGTTCTGTATTCTCCTATTTGACCTAATTTCAACATAAGGAAAAATGATGCTAGAATAATAAAAGACCAAGTCAAGAGTTATTCATAAAGGTCCATCTTTCTTTTAACAGGTATTTGTGAACTTTGCCAAGGACCAAAGTGATGATGACCACTTAAAGGACCTGTCATTACATAAAAACCAGACAGTAGTGGATGTTGCAGTTCTCACATCTTTTCTGCAGGATGAGAAAGTGAAAGAAAGTTATGTATGAAGAATCCTGTTCATACAAAGTGGCTGAAAGTAAGGAGGAACTAGCCCTTCCTTTGCACCAATGAAGTGTTCCAGAGGAAAGAGCCAGAAAGTTCTGTGGGAAGAAGTAAACTGGATACTGTACTGATACTATTCAATGCAATGCAATTCAATGCAATGAAAACAAAATTCCATTACAGGGGCAGTGCCTTTGTAGCCTATGTCTTATATGGCTCTCAAGTGAAAAAGACTTGAATTTAGTTTATTACCTTATACCTATGTGAAACTCTAGTATGGAACCCAGTGGACATATGGGTTTGAATCGTACTTTTTTGTTCCTGTGTATTCTCACTGTGGTTGCAACAATAATTCATCACGTAATCATGGCCAGTGATTATTTATCAAAATCAAAAGGCATGCACATCCTCATTCATTAAGCCATGCCATGCTAGGGGATTGGTTTCCCAGTGACACATCCATTGCTGGCAATGAGTGTGCCAGAATTCCTAGTGCCAAGTTGCTCAGAAAGTCTGAATACCGTGGTGTGTCACGCACACTTTCGTGAACGCTACTCTTCTCAGAGTCTGTCTACGTCATTAAATATCAGGTGACAAAACGGTGCCATGTGTGGCTAGTCCTGCTTTGATCCCTTCTTTGAGTCGCTCTGGTGGTGGTAACATGGAAAATATGGGTGTCTCTAGAAACAGGAAACCTGGTTCCTCTGTCATGTTGTCCTGTGCTTGGAGCTATAGGTCTACAGGGTCATTTGTCTGAGACTCTTTAAATATACTTAGATCCTGGTAAGAAGCCAAGAAGCAGCAGCCAGACTGCTGGGGCTGCCAGCTGCTGAGGCCAGGGCATGGGATTAAAGGGACAGCGCATTCAATCCTGGGGAAGCCTGTGTCCATCTGTCCTAACACGGTACACTGCATCTCGAGATCTTTGTTATCTGACACAAGTGTAGTATTATTTCTGGCTTTTTGAATTAATCTAGAAAATGAAAAGATAAAGTTGTATTCTGACAAAAATCTTTGTACTTTTAATGTTATTTGGAGTTTTAAGTTCTATCAGTGACTTCTAAAGCATTAGAATGGCCTCTTTTTAGAACCCTGTGGTCTAGAGTATGGCTATACTGCCTCACTAGCTTTATTGTCTTGTATAAGATTGTAGACTGATCATCTGACTAGTGCCTAGAAAACAATGGGATGGTCAAAATCTCATGACATTATATTTGAGTTTCTTTAAGATCATTTAGGGTACTCTTAATCTCAGTTCATCAATCAAGTATTTTTTGAGTGTATGCTGTAGGTGAAAGAGTTTCTATGTATGTATGTATGGGGGGGCTAGAAATTAAGTCTCAGTAGATTTCGTGTGCCATGTGTTTTAGCTAACTAGTTTTACAAATATTGTGGGATTTTTGTTGTTGTTGTTGTTGATTATGGATGCCCACTGAAAGAATATTGGGTGGCCTTTTTTTTTCCCAATAGCAGCAATGCAGAAAGCCAAGAAAGTATAAGGTTTACAAGGCTAAACAATGAATTCTTTCACAGAGAAAACAACTAGCTTGGAAACTTGCTGAACAAGACAACTTGTGTTTTATGGCATTTCATACATTCAAATAACTGGCTTTGCAGATGTTAGACACCCATTAAATCTCTGACAATCTCAAATTTTTCATCTTTTCAATCACTAACTTATGAAAAAAACAAAAACAACAAATGTTCCCACATGGAGTATTTTTTCAGGCTTTCTAACCCAGTCATATTTTTTAAACATTTTTTAAAAATATTATTTTACTGATACATAATGTCATCAGTCTTGTGATCGAACAAAAGTATGACAGGAACTACTGTTTGGACAAGTTCAAGTGATCTTTCAATATTATTACTAATTCTTTACACTTTTCTCAAAATTTAAATATTAATTCTAAAGGTATAAGACTTCAAATCTATTTCAAATTAATCTATATATATGTTCTAAATTTACAAAATGTTGTATTAACTTATTGCTTGAAAAGAAAAAAAATGACTGTTTTAGAGATTAATGTCAGTATTATTTTCTAAAATGGTAAGTAATGAAGGCACATTTACAATGACTAGTGAAATGAGATCATTATATTTTATGTTGTTTTCAAAGATATACAATTCATAGAATAGTTTATCCTTGTCTAATACTTTTCAAAATCAAACTTTTGTTGGTTTTCCCATTTCACTGTAATCATGTTCTAATTCTTCATTATATTAAATCATGAGCAACTCCTTCCTTTAATTATTCTGACTTCAAGGCCATATTTTAAAAAATCAAAAGGCACTGTGAACTATTTTGAAAAAAAAAAACACATTTCATTATAGATTTAAAAGGATCTCTTCTGAAGCTAGAAATAATCTACAGTTATACATCAACTTCATTATTATTGTGTTACCTTTTAAGACTATCCAAATAGTAATCTTTTAAACTTTCCTGTGTAAACCTAATTACGGTGGAAGTTTTTTACCAACTCTATGCTCAATCAAGTAAAATTTCTGTATATTCCCTGTGGAAATGTAACTATGTGAGTTTCAGAAATTCTCAGTAGAAGTGTCCAAAGATTTCTGCTTTTGGACACCTTGGAAAACTTATTAGCAACTGTGAATATGAAAAATACAATGAAATTAACAAGCTCTCTAGACATAAATACCCAGCACAATTCATTGTTAAAAACAACCAAACCTCAAACTGCTGTATTTCATTATCTTTACTGAAAGCATATGCTTTGTGACTATTAAATGTTGCACATCATTCATCCACTGTATAGTAATCATTGACTAAAGGGATTTCTCTATGTTTTCTTCTTATGGTTGTATATATCAGGTAAATTTTTTTCCAAAGAGCCATGTGTCATACTGAACCACTTTGATATTGAGATATTAATTTGTACTCTCTTGTTACTATTTACTAGTAATAATGTAATACCATAGTAATATTGCTCTAATTCTTTTCAAAATTGTTGCATCCCTTTTTATAGAATGTTTATATTTCCATAGGATTAGGTATGCTATTATCCTTCCTTATACCCTAGGATGAAGCTGTTTTTGTGCTTTTTCTTTATCATTGGCCCTTCATTCCAAGCACTTTATGCTGTCTGTAATGGGATCTATTTTTGCACTGGAATATCTGAGAATTGCAAAAACAGACAAAAGTTTCACAATAGATTTCTAAGTTAAATCATTTTCATTAAAAGGAAAAAAGAAAAAAAATTTGTATTGTCAATAACTTTATATGAAGTATTAAAAAGGCATATTTCTATGTTGTATTGAGTCACAAAATAAAGCTGTGACAGTTCTGTTGGCCTGGTCTGTACCAATTTACTTTCGTGCATTCGTGGCACCATCTACTGTTAAAGTGTTATAAAGCCATTACAAAAGTAAGAAATGTTTCCAGAGGGGAAGCCATTTGGATCAAAAGTAAAAATTTTAGAAAAGACTCAAATGTCCTGTTAATCATAAAAGAGATCAGAGGAGATTACTTGAAAAAAAAAAGAGTGTTTTGTACTTTCATGTCAGTTACGACACTAACTGGTATTAAGTGTAAGAGGTTTTTAGATAAACTTATTCTGCTTAATGATTATGAAGCTGCATGGAGATCTCTGACAATACTCTGTACCTGAGCTTATTCAGTAAAAATTTCACTTGATATGGGGGAGGCTACAAAGGCAGCCTTTGCTGCTCTTTTGTTTATTCAACCAAAAATATAAGGACACAGTGCGGCAAGTATACTGGCCAGGTGCTGGGGGTGGGGGAAAGGGGCAACATGCAGGAAAAGTAGAAAATGTGGGGAAAGAAGTGATACTGAGACTAATATCAGAGATGCCCTCCCTTTGTCCTGTAATAAGTGCTGTGCATTCAAGTAGTAGTGCTATGATGAGACAATACAGATGTATTTTTCATGGCTCATTAAAAGTCAAAGTCTCAAAAAAGATGTCTGCTTATCTTGGTACTTGAAGAACCCCTGTCAGTCCTTTTTAGGCAGTACAAGAGTCTGGCTCTCTTTGTGACCTCTTGGCAATGGCCATGACGACGTGTAGTGAGCAGCCGTTTTTCTGTGGTGCAGATCTGGACTTGGTGTGCAGAGGATCCCAGCTTCGAATGAGCCCACTCAGCATCAGCATCACAACTTCATCCTCCTATCTTGAAGTTCACATTATAGTGACTTAGATGATAGAAAACTATGTTTCTTTGTGAAAAGTGACAAGGGAGAAGTAAAAACTTTACTGAAAAGTGAAAAGGCAGGTAATTTAGATGAAAGTATGTTACTCATGAGTCTTGACCAAAACATTCTTCTACTAGAGAGAAGCTAATATGAACTTTTCCAGATTCAAAAACTCTGGACCCTTTGTAATGCTAATGTAGACATTAAATGTGGAAAAGTATACGAGAAAATTTGTTGGGAAAATATGATTGAAGAATTAATGAAATGTGGCTCATAAAATCATTATTTTATTGTATAACCCAATATTATTATATTAAAGACAGAAAGAGGGGTTTGCAAGGTTTTGCCCTAAAGGAATGTGTGAACTCAATGGTCCACTTATTAGAGGCTGCTATCATAGGAGAGCTCTCAAATCTCCGGTAGGGATGT
>VBSM01003204.1:19746812-19803423 GCA_008086735.1 Cheirogaleus medius
TAATTGATGTCTGTGATTATAAAAACCTGTATGAATCTAACCATAGGGCTGGCATTTATAGAGATACGCCGGTCTCCTAGGTACTCCCCACTGTGTTATATCTGATCTTTATATATATATAAAACTATAAACTATACCTTAGTCTCTGTGTATTCTTTTATTTCTCTCTGTTGCCTATCAATTTCCTTATCCTCTGAGGCGACCCCTATCTTAGGGACTTGGCTCGGTGGGGAGAAGTAGCTAATCTCCTCACGGGCCTGCCTCAACTACTCTCCCCCACAAAAATTACCTACCATTTTCAAGTGTTTACTGTGTAATCCTCAATACCTGCCCTAGAAGGAAAACAGTATCCTCTTACCGTTGAGTAAATTGTAGCTCAGGGTATGAGGAACGTGTCCAAAACATAGGGCTAGTTAAGTAGCAGAGGGTTCTTTTTTTTTTTGAAGTTAGGTATCACCAAAATCACATTGGTGTCATTATACATTAAATTAACAAACATTTTTTGAACTTTATTGTATGCCACTTTTCTAGGTTCTGGGGATATGATGTTCAAGAAAACAGAATTCCTGCTCTAATGAATTCATTTATATTTCAGTGGAGAAAGACAACGGATGTGTGGACGTGTGGACAAACCAACCTAATGCATTAAGACGGCAATAAGTGCTAAGAAGAAAATAAAACATGGCAATGGGATAACTTGGAGAGGAGTCAGAGATGGCCTGTCTGAGGAGTTGAGGAGTGATAGTTATGCTCAGAGCCAAATAAAATCAGCAGGAACAACATTCGAAGGTGGGTGGGAAGAATATTCCCAGGAGAAAGAGCACCTATTGCAAAGGCCCCAGGAGGAAAACGCTTGGCAAGTTGAGGGGGTAAAAAGGGATGTCTCTACCAGTGTCCCTGGAGCAGAGGGGGAAGGGGGAAGCATGGTAGGGGTTAGAATTAGAGAGATGGCAGGGACCAAATCCCCCAGGTTCTTGCTAGCCTTGTGGTATTGGGATTTCATTGTTAGCGCAATGAAAAACCATTGGAGAGTTTTTAAACAGGGTAGTGGTGTGGCCTAATGTGTTTCAGAAATAATGCTGGCTACTGGGAAGAAAGGACAGTAGGGAGGCTAAGTAAGAGCTGATGGTGGTTTGGACTAGGGTGGTAGCAACAGATAGGGAGGAACAGTAGCATTCAGTATCTACTCTGGAGATAGAGCCGGCAGGACTTGCTGCAGGCTGCATACGGATGAGGGGAAAAGAGCAATCAAGGTGACTTCTAGTTTGTGACCTGAACTAGGTAGATGGTCATGTTATAAATGCAGTTGGTATTTCACTCTGTTGCTCAGCGGCAATGATAGGAAAGAAGAGAAAAATGTGTAAATCATCGGCATACATACGTACGGTATTTAAGCCATGGGACTGAATAAGCTTATGGAGAATGAATGAAGATAGAGAACATTCTTGAGCCTGAGATCCTATGACATTTGGAAGAGAAGCCAACAAGAAAAACAGAGGGATGGCCAGTTGAGGAAGAGGCAAATCTGAAGAGTATGATGCCATTCATTGAAGCTCAGAAAATTAAGAACTTCAGGAAGGCAGAAGTTGTCAGTGAGGTCCAACACTGCTGAGAAGATGAGTAAGGCAAAGGCGGGAATAGCCATTGAATCTGCTAAGACAGAGGTCCTCGATGACTTTCGTAACAGATATTTTAAGCAGACTGACGAGGATGCAGACCTAACTGGAATGGATTTAGGGAAAAATGAGGTAAGGAAAAGGAGACAGTGCATATACACAAATCTACATGAGAGTTTTGATATGAAGGGAAGCAGAAAACAGGAAAATAGCTAGATTACAAAACTTTTATTTGTATTCTTATCTGTTAGTATTCATTCATGCCCTACACCTGGGCATGATTTTGCCTTTCTTTTCTGATTATTTTTTGTTTTGTCTTTAATTCTGTGGGCATCTCTTCTGTCAGGAGCCTCAGGTGGTTCAAGACCACCACTGACTTGCCTTTTCAAGGCATAAGCCTATGATACGAAATTTTCCATTTCCCCCAATCAGCCATCAAAAAGCTGATTCTGTCAAATGCCCAAACTCCCTTTATCTCAGGGTCCTGAGCCAACTAGCTGTCACTAAAGAAAACAAACCATTGTCTCCTCCTAGGGGAATGCATTTCTTTAAAGAAGATGCTTAGAGAGAGGGCATCCTATGTAAAAGAAGTTATGAGTATGTAACAATTCTTCCACCATACTACAGGTTCACACCCTTTTGCTAACTGAAAGTGCCCAAAATTCAGCTGCCACATTAGTCAGCTTCCAAGGGTTTGCTCAGTAGGTTAAGAGCTGATGCTGAGAATGAGGCCCAGAGCTCATGTCTACAAGTGGCATTTGCTTGTCCTTTGGGAGTTTCGTGGCAGGGGTGGCGCCAGACATGATAGGGTGCATATCTGTTTTCTCTTCCTGGAGATAAAATTCAAATACCTTCATAGTCGGTGATAGCAAAAGTGTTATTCTTGATGGCACCCACAGCCAGAACTTGTACTGAATCATTCACTGTGTCTTCCAGGGATATTTTCCAAATGGGTTAGTGCGGCACCTCCAATAGTAATCATGAATCTACTGCTAATGTTGGCTCAACGTGAGGTGTGGAGGAATGAAGGGCTTTTTTTTTTTTCTTAAAACTCAGATTTCTCATATGTTAATTCAATCAATAAATACTCAGTGAGGGCTTACCATGTGCCAGGCACTGGTGATACTACAATAATTAAAACAAAAACCATTGCTGTCATGGAATTTAGTTTCTAATGGGAGGAGACATACAATAACAAACCATATATAAGTAGAACATGAATAATAGTGATAAGTGACATAAAGAAAATTAAGGCAGGGGAGAGGGATGGTATCTTAGTTCAGGTTGCTATAACAAGAATATCATAGACTGGGTAGCTTGAACAACAAGCATTTATTTCTCCTGCAGTTCTAGAGACTGAGAAGTCTGAGATCAGAGTGCTAGCATGATTGGGTGCTAGTGAGGGCTCTCTTTTTGGTTTCCTCTTATAGTGCAGAAAAGGGGAAGGGGAAAGACAGAGAGAATGTGAGTGGAGCAGGCAGGACTCTTCATCTCAATAAGGTCACCAATTCTATCATGGGGACTTCATGACCATGACCTCATCTACACCTACTCACCTCCAAAAGGGCCCACCTCCAAGTACCATCACATTGGAGATTAAGGCTTCAACATATGAATTTTGAGGAAACAAAAACATTCAGTCCATGACAGATAGGGCCCGCCATGAGAGAGGCTTGCAATTTTAAATAGGGCTGTCAGGGAAAGCCTCATGCGGGTAAAGACCTCAAGGAGGTATGGAAATGATCCAGGCAGATGCATATCTAGGGAAGAGCATTCAGGGCAAGGGGAATGACCCAGATGTAAGAGCATGTTTAGCAGGTTCAAAGAAAAGACTCTTAGGACGGGTCTGGAGCCGAGGGAGAAGAGTAAATGTGGTGAAAGATAACAGAAGGACAGATCATGTAATGATTTACAGGTCACAGGTGAGGGCTTGGATAATTACCCTCAATGAGGTAGGAAGGCATGGGGAGGCTGGGGCAGAGGAGTGATATGATCTGGCTTATGTTTTAGAGTATTCTGGCTGTGGTGTTGAAAGTAGACTGGGATGGGGCCAGGAAGGCAAGGGCAGGAGATGAGTTAACAGCCCTTCCCCCAAATCCAGATGACTGACTGACTTGAACCAGGATGGTTGCTGTAGGGATGTGAAGTGATCAAATTCTGGATATTTGGGATTTGGTGGCAGATATATAACGAGATGTGAGAGTAAAGAAAAGGCATCAAGAATGACTCTGAGGTTTGTTGCTTGAGCAATGGAAAGCTTACTTGCCATGATCTGAGATAGTTTCTGGGTAAAGATCAAGAGCTCGGTTTTTGGACATGTGAGGTGTGAGATTTCTCACAGACATTCAGGTGAAGATACTGAGAATGCAGTTGGATACGATGAGCCTGGAATTCAGAGACAAGGGGTGGACAGGGGGAGCTATCAGCGCACGGATAGCATTTGAAGCCACAAGCCTGGAGGAAATGATGTAGGGAGTGAGTGTAAATAGAAAAGAGAAGAGGAGGTCCAAGGAATCAGCCCTGGGACATCCAACATCAGAGATCAAGGAGACAAGGTGAAGACTAGGGAGTTAATGAGGAAAGAAAGCTTGTGTAGTGTTTTGAGAAATGAAGAATGTGTTTCCAGAAGAAAGGAAAGGTCAATTGCCAACATGTCAAGTGAAATGAGGAACGGGAAGTGAGTTTGACAAGAGCAGTTTGGCTGGTGCGGTGATTAGAGAATGTTTATGAGATAATGTGAGGGGAGAACATGGAGATAGGAAGTTTGGACTACTACTCTTTTGAGTCATATTGTAAAGGGAAAAAATTGGGCTAGAAGTTTTTAAAAATTTTTTTTAAAGATGGTAGGGAAAATAATAGCATATTTGTATGTTGAGGAAAAGGATCCAGTTGAGAGGGAAAACTGTGGCTTCAGGAGACAGAGAGGAGAAGTGCTAGAGCCACATCCTTCAGCAGTGAGTGTCCCAGTGGAGGGGTGTGTCTTGCTTAGCACATGGACCTGGACCATTCATGCACAGTAAGAGGAGAGAGGGTACAGCATATAGGCTTGGCTGCAGAGAAGTGGGTGGATAAGGCGTGGGAACTTGTGGCAAGTCTTTGTGATGTTTTCATTTTCTCAGTGATGTAAAAGGAAAAGTCATCAGCGAAATGAAGATGGGGGTGGTGTTGAGAGTCATTTAAGAGAATGAAAGGATGAACAAACTAGAGAAAAATAGGATGCTATGATAGGAACCTGTACATGTAAATTACTTTCCTCTTCAAATGAGACCTCTTGGAAAGCAAATCCCTGTCATCTTAAGTTTTGGAAAATGGCAAAATCCACTTGGAGCTAAGTATGAAGAATAAGGCATTTGATTTAAACCAAGAAATCCTATTTTGGCCCAAACCAGGAAAGCCCTTAAGATAACTCTGAGTAAATCCATCAAACAGATCAAAATGCCAGCCCTCCCCTTAATGTTTAATATCACAGATAATTGATGCTCATAACCCAAAGACAGTGCAACATTCTGAAACAAAATACTAAAATATCTTCTGTAGTATTTTTTAACTTTCAAATTTTAATTTAGTTCAATTTTCTTTTTTAAATTGGTAATTTATGTGCATATTAAGCACATACTGAGTCTCCAACTTTTTCACATAAATGTGAGATGTCTTAGGATTCTTTGTACTCTGCATGGAAAAGACTACTGAGGAGGAATAGGTTTGCTTAAGCTGCCACTGCCTGCATTTCTTACAATGTATAATATCTTACAGTATATAATAATCCAGATAAACTACAAATCCCTTGGAGTCCGATAAATGAGAGAAAACTGTATTTTCTGTTTTCCAAATTTTCCTTGGACAGCTAGCTAATTCATAATTTACTATTTTATAGATATAATACATTTTAGAAATATAAAATAGCCATAAATATAGACTATCAGGAGATCTTGGAGTACCAAATCTAGTTTTAGAAGGTAAAGGCATCAAGTAAAATGGAAATTAAAGACATTTAAAGGAAAACCCTAGACTATCTGTGGCAGTACTAAAGAAACTTTCCTTTCTGGGGTTACTAGCATGCTATTTTCTTGATGTAACTTAATGGTCACAATAAAGTTGGTACATTATTACTGTGTCACTATTCTACAACAACACAATAAGAGCTCCAGAGAAGAGGATATGAATATAAAATGCAAATTAAGAAATCAGAATAGGGCCGGGTGTAGTGGCTCACGCCTGTAATCCTAGCACTCTGGAGGCCGAGGCGGGTGAATCGTTTGAGCTCAGGAGTTTGAGATCAGCCTGAGCAAGAGTGAGACCCCCATCTCTACTAAAAATAGAAAGAAATTAATTGGCCAACTAAAAATATATATAGAAAAAATTAGCTGGGCATGGTGGCGCATGCCTGTAATCCCAGCTACTCAAGAGGCTGAGGCAGGAGGATCGCTCGAGCCCAGGAGTCTGAGGTTGCTGTGAGCTAGGTTGACTCCATGGCACTCCAGCCAGGGCAACGGAGTGAGACTCTTGTCTCAAAAAAAAGAAATCAGAATAGATATGTAGGCTTTTATTAGACAAGCGTTTCCATAACCATAAAGATCTCTTTAAAAAAAATAAATGTCCCAAGATTTTGTTAGTGGTCCAAAATGAAGTAAAATTTAGTAAAATTAATTATAAATGAACACATTTCAGCATATAAACCAATGAGTCTTCTGTAGATTTTTAATGTCATGACCTACTTACATTATTTTCTAAGTTAGGGTGACTAATAATGCGAAAACCATAATTAATACAGATGACACAGATGATACTGTACTTTTCCAAAGAAATATACTTGATCTAATATTTCCATAAATCCCATTTGATATAACAAAATAAACTTTACTGGGCAAAAATTTCTTTTAAATCTAAGAAAAAACAGACACGATAAAAAGACAGATATTGTATATAAATAATTTAAAAATATTGTCAGGCAAGGCAATGTAAAACCATTATTTGAATATAAGAAAATGCTATAACATGAAGCAAAAGGTTGTCAAAATACAGAAGAGATATTCAAGATCATGAAACAGTAACAACTATTTCTAATGTATAGTAGATACTGAAATGCCCCAGGGAACACGAGCAGAACTATTTCCTGAAGTGGTGGTGACAAAGGACAGATTTAGCTTTCAAAAATGCAAGAAATACAGCGAATTAACTTACCACCTCCTTCAAATATAAGTGAGAACTTCTTGGGAGAATTTAGGCACTATTAGCACATCTCATGCCAGTTAATGAAATGCTTGGTATTTCAGTAGAAAACTATTTCAATGGTGAAAATGACGCAGGAATCAGAAGCATATTCTGCTGAGACACTAGGTAGTTGACACTTTCTCGAACTGGAAAAACATTTCATAAGAAGGCATACAGAGTTATTGACTGAATTGAATTTGTTCTAAAAATAATTCATGCCTAGTGAAACAGCTTACCAGCTGCCACAACTCTGGGATCCTCATGAGACTGATGTCTCCCAGCTGCACGACTGTCCGCACTCTCATTCCACCAAAGAACATAAACTGCGGAAATAAACCAAAAATAGTTTGTAAAGAATATGGCATTAATAAATAATAAGAAATACTGAAAAATGAATCAGAAATATTGTCTTTTTCTTTAAATCAAATAGTGACATCAAAAAGGTAAAACTAAGTATGTTAGTGATAAGATTTCAGAGCGGTCAGAGATTTGGGAGAGAATTTATAAATTAATTAATCAAACTGGAAACAGAAGACTGAAGAGGAGATGTAAAGGAACATAGTTAAAGGCACAATTATGACTAACCCCAGGTTTCATAAATTCCTATTTTATTTTATTGTTTAAAAAGCAGATTATAAGAAATTGGGTAAACTGTAGAAAATTTAGATGATATAAAGAAAGAAAACATTAAAATTAGTATCATCTTAAATTCCTAGATAAACTTCTATTATTAATAATATATGGTGTGGGGTTTTTTGAAAAAAAAAAATGAGTAAACCAAATTAAGGTCTTTTAGTATATTATGCTTAGAAACAGATTTTTTAAAAATCAACAATATGAGAATTTTCTATGTCAATGATACTAATTTTAATGGCTATATGAATTCCTCCGTATCTATGTAACAACTTTTTATATCAACCCCTTATTGTTGATTATTTAGCTTATTCCCAATATTGCAGTATTCCACAAAATACTGAAATAAATGTTTTATACATAATTATAAGCTTTCTATAATTAAAATTTACTACGTTAGCTGTATAAATTTTGGAAAATGCAGATAAATAAAAGGAGAAAGTAACCATTTCTAATCTTACCACCCTGAAATAACCACTTGTCTATTTTGGTGTATCTTTTCCACATTTATACATATGTATTTTATATATGTTTACATATTTATATGCTCATAGCATATATATTTATGCTTATATAAGACACATTGATGTAAATGATGTATATGCACGTCTACTTTTGTATTACAAATACATTTATTATATAACTAGGGTCATAACACCTTGTTTCCAGTGTTTCCTTATTGTAAACAATGCTGACCTAAGCTTCATTAGAGCAGCACCAACAATAATAACGATTCTGATGGCTACTACTAACATCTATTGGGTGCTTACTATGTGCCAGACCTGGTTTTAAGCATGCTTCATTGTATTCACTCACTTAGTCTTCATAATAATCTATGTGGTAGGTTATATCATTTTCTGAATGAGGAATTAAGGTACAGTGAGATTAAGTAATTTACTCAAGGTCACAAAGTTAGTAAGTAATGAAGCTAGGATTTGAACCCAGGGAGTCTGGATCTGATTATTTCCTTAATATAAACTCCTAAAATTTAAATTGAGAAAACCAAAGGACATAGATACTGTGCTCTAGAAATGATGTATCAATTTATACTCAGCAGATTATCACTCTCCTACCATGCTGAGAATGAATTTAAGAGTGCACACCATTTTCAGTAGTTTTTTTCTTATAAAAGTTATACATGTCCAGTATAGAAAATTAAAACAGAGACTTTAAAAAAACCTTTAATCTTATCATTCATACATGACTACTATATATTTTATGTCCTTTCAAATGTCTTTACTATATTACTAGATATATGTATTAATATATACATACACATCCATGCATATTTCCTAGAAGCAGTACTGGCAAAGACAAAAACAAAAATTAAGGCTTTTTATTTACGTTGCCAAATTTTTGGAAGGAAAAATTATACCAACATGAACTATACACAGTGTATGAATACTTAATTTTTCCCTTACCTAACTATATGTCTTTGCTAGGTAAAAAATTGTATCTCATTATTGTTTTAATTTGCATTTTCTTTAAAATATACTTAGCAGCCATCTGTATGTCTACCTTTGGGTAAATTTTCATTTTTTTCTTTTTTCTTTTGGATTTCATTTATGGTGATTTGGGGCATGTAGAAAATTTGAGCCTTTGCATAATAAAATTATCAATTAATTATTTTCCCTTCATAGTTTCTTCATAACTTTTTAGCTTAGAAATATAGTCCCCATCCATATTATTAAATAAATTCATCTATATGAATATATGAATGAATTATTCATCTATTAATTCATCCATTTAATAATTCTATGATTTCATTTTTTATATTGAATCTATAATCCATTTAAATTTTATTAGCATATGGTATAAGACAGACATGTAATAATTTTCATAAATTTTCTTCTCATCATATATTTTCCAACTTGAAAATACATTTTTTTATATATTCTGATTATTTTCTTTGGATATATTACTAGAAGTTGAATATCTGGGTAAAGATCAGGAACTCAGCTTTGAATATGTTAGGTTTGAGATGTCCATTGAATATTCAAATAGGGAAATTGAGGAGGTAATTGGATATAGAGTCTTTCAAATATTTTATTAGGTATTCTTAGTCATTTATTCTTCCTGATGAACTTTATACACATTTTTTTAGATTTGCATCAAAAACTCTCTGAAATTCTCACTGCAGTTAATTTCAACTTTAAAAGTTAAGTGCCCCAAATTGGTGTTTTATTAAATAAAGTCAGTCAGTCTATCTATCTATCATGCTATATATTATGCTATCTATGTTTCCATCTATCTAACATGCTAAAGTGTTATGAAGTCATTATCAGCTATGAATATGCATTGTTTCTAGTCTGTTTATATCTAATAACATTTTGTTCTTTGTATTTTTATGTCATTATATAACAAAGACAAAAATGTTAACAGTATTATCTTGAAGTAATGGAAAATGAGTTATTTTTTTCCTTTGGGCTTATCTACATTTTTAGCATTGGTAAAAAATATATATTACATTTTCATTCAGAAACAATCTCTCTACCCTGAGTAATCTTATTTTTTAAAAATCAATAAAAATATATTTAGAGGAAAAAAGAATATTTCTTGAGGATCCCTCCAATTTTAAAATTTTATAATTTTGATGTATCAATGGAAAACGGCAGTTTATCATTTGAAATAGGCTCCATAAAATATTAATATTCTAAAAAATAATATGTAAACCAGTTTTTACAATACTTAAAATTATAAAAAACTAAAAATTTTGAAATAAAAATTAAAATATACATCATAATAAAAAAGAGAGACAAACTGACCCAAGAAACATAATAGATCACCAATACACATTGTACTTGCATAGAAGGAATGGGCAACTGTACCTCTGTTGAGTTCTCCATATTCTGTGTGGAAAACACCAACTAGTTTTGTGTAGCCTAGGTTGACATGGGCATTAATTGCCCTTTTAAATGCATCACCCCACAGAGCTGGCCCACCAGGTTTCATCTGAAAAATAGCCAGTTCATAGATTCCTAGAATAGGGAGAAAAATAATTATTTTACAAAAAATAATCAAGACATTTTTAATCAGGTTTGTTTGTTTCAAGCAGAAGGCTGATCCAAGTATTTGTATTTGGAGGAAAACCCATATATGCATATTTATGTAGTAATAGTTATTAATTCTCTGCATTCTTTTTCCTTGCTTTGATGGTTAAAAAGTCCTTGTCCATGTTTAAGGGGCAGTTGTTAAGCTTAATCACAAAGAAAAAGGACTGGAAGCTATATATAAACTACCCTCTGAAATGTTTTTAATCTCTAAAATTTGTCAATAAAAGATGTTGACACTTTATAATGAAATATGATTTTTGAGCTGCCCAAGTCTACACTTTTTAAAAAAATATTTTATTTCAGTATATAATGGGGTACAAATGTTTAGGTTATGTATATTGCCCTTGTCCCACCCGAGTCAGAACTTCAAGTATGTCCATCTCCCAGATTGTGCACACTGCACCCATTAGGTGTGAATATACCCATCCCCTCCTCCCCCTCCCACCTGCCCAACACCTGATGAATGTTATTACTATATGCTCACTTAGGTGTTGATCAGTTAAAACCAATTTGATGGTGAGTACATGTGGTGCTTGTTTTCCCATTCTTGGGATACTTCACTTAGTAGAATGCCAAGTCTACACTTTTAAAAAAGAAATGAATGACAGCAGTATTATCTGATCTCCTACATTTCCCTCTTCTTTTCAATTTTGAGAGAGAATACTTTTTTCTTTCTATAATTTCCCCTTAGAGGATTTCATTTCTAACTAGAACAGCAAACAAACAGTTGACCTGAAGTCATGTCAGAGCCTTTGAGGATAAAAGAAAACCCTGAATGAAGTGGTGTTATTGTTCCTAAATATCCAGGTAAAAGCTTGAAAAGCATTTTATAGATAACTTCTGGTCAGAAGTATGGGGTGGGGAGAGAGATAGAAACTACAGGACAAGATTAGATTAGATTAGATTTCTTGTGTAAGAAAAAGGAAAAAAGTACAGTTACTAAAGAATTATGAACAACATAGAGGAAAAGAATTAAGATCTGATACTGTTTCAGAAGCCAACTATTTTATTTAGATAGTGCTGAAAGCTAGGGGGAATTTTAAGTGTATTAGGATCCAAATAAAGCTTTTCAAATCTCTAGTAATTTAAAATAAAATACAAAATTGAGTTTATGGGAGAAATAAAATAAAATTTAAATTAGTCTATGCTTTTCTAATCTGACCTGTGTTTAAAACCGGATTGAGGTAATTATTTCCTTAAGTGAGCAATAAGTAAAATCAGCAAGAAGACAAATCTTAAGGAATTAGTTTCAAACCGAGAAATGAGAAAGAGGAAGGTATACAAGTTAAACTATAATAATATAGCTTAAGAGTTTAAGTTAATTTATTCCTCAAAACAGTCAGTCTTACAAACAATGGTGTACTTAATGATTTAAGATCAGCTGAATTTGTGGAAAAAATACTTCTATATTTAAAAATTTATAACATTTTAAAACTGTGACAAAATTTCGTAAACTTCCCTTTACCTACCTATACCTGTTTTCCTTGCTCCTAATTCCCACTTCTCCACCTTTACTGACCATGTTGACTTTTTATATAACACAGCTAACCTTTAAGAGTCAGTCAGATTCCAATTTGGAAAAGTACTTCATTATTTGATGTTCATTGTTTTAAGGATAAGCAAAGAGCTCAAATTCATTTTTATTTCCATATTCACCATATAGTCATACATAAAACAAAGAATTTTATTTTTTCTTCTGTGGAACTTTAGTCTTTATAGTATTAGACCTTTAGAATTTTACTCATTAAAATTCAAAGTCTAAGAAGGAAGAAGCACTTACCTTCTTTTGGAGGCTTTTCTAATTTGCACCATGGTACCAGATAAGTAATCTCAAACTCTTGTTCATCAATTAGAGGCCAATTTGGAATGATAAATTGTTCCTGCCATTCCTTATCTTTGGCTATGGCTTTCCGAACTTCAGTTCGATGAGCAAAATTATCTGTGGGAAGAAAAGAATTAAAAAAAAAAAAATTTTCAATTTAAAATCACCTGTAATTTTCTTTGGATTTCATTCAACAAACATTCATCAAGGCCATATATAAACTCTGTGTTCTGTCACTAGAGATACCAACATAACTAGATGTGGCAACTGCCCGTAAGTTACTCATGGTCTAGAAGGGTAGTAGAAGTGTAAAGAACTAATTTTAATGTCATATAATGGCTTTACAGGCTTTACCACTTTAGGAGGCAGTTGTGTGAATTAGGTCAGTTATTGAAACTTTCCGTGTCTGAGTTTCTTATTCTGTGAAATGGAGATGATAATATAATACCTACCTCCAAGGTTGTTGTGAGAATTAAATGAATTAATACATGAAAAGACCTTAGAACAGTGTTTAGTACCTTAGTCAGTACTCAGTATATGATAACTATTCTTATTAATTAATTGAGGCATTTGGTGTATACTGCTAGCTTAGAGAAAGACTATTTTTCCTTGGTGGTGGTGGGTGATCAGGTACACTTTGAATCAAATTTAACATAAATGAAATTAAGATGTACTTTTTAAGCCTGTTCTCCTTTGAACAAACAGCTTCCAAAGAAACAATGCTGATTCTTTTCCTTATTGTCAATCATTCTTTTTCCCTACCACTTATTTCTTTTCATTCTAAGTTACCCAAACAGATACATGCTTTTACCAATGTAAGGGACTAGTACAGTCAGCTCTCTGTATCTGTGGGTTGTACATCTGTAGATTTACCCAACCAGGTTAAAAATATTTTTAAAAATACACAATAAAAATAAAAACAATACAGTATAACAACTATTTTAATAGCATATACATTGCATTAGTTATTATAAGTAATCTAGAGATGATGTAAAGTATATGGGAGGATGCGTGTAGGCTCTATGCAAATACTACACTATTTTATATAAGGGACTTGTGCTGATTTTGGTATTCACAAGGTAGTGGGGTGGAGGGATGATAGGATGGGAGTAGAATGAGGTCCTATAACCAATCCCCTCTGAATACACAGGGACAACTATACTATATTTACTATCAGGGCCTCCTAAAACTAATCTAAGACTAATGGTAAAAGGGTTTTATATGATTTATGCTGGGAATAAGGAATAACACCTATCTAATAACTGAAGTGAGTTATAGGGCTTTATTAGCAGTTTTTTTAATGGGACATGATTCAGCTTGTGGTATATCTAGAAAATAAATTATGTTTTAATGGGGTTTGCTTTATTAGAACAGGGGAAGAACTAAAGAAAGGCCGTGTTAAGAATACAATGAACACTTTTCATATTAAGTTACTTATGACTATTAACTTTGGATACTTATTACTAAACACTAAATGAAATTATTAAAAGTTCCTTAGATATTATCAAGTCCTGATGTGGATGGTTAAGAATAGACACTGGTGTAACAAACATTCTGGCAATTCTTGTAACTTGTTTTGCTTCCTCTACTAAACAAGGGGTAGGTTAGCTTTCATATGGGAAGAACTCTATCTGATTCCTTTTCCTTTGCTTTCCTAGAGTAGTATGACAGTGAATTCCTTGAAATTTTGGGGTATAGAAATGAAACAAAAGTAGTCTCAAACATAAAAGAATTACCAAATCTCAGAATTAGGTAAGGCTTAAAAGTTAACCATCATCCCCTATAAACCTCCATTTTCGTAAAGGCCCTAAATGTTTGAATTATTTCTGCTAAAATATTGATATCTGGCCATAGATTTAATAATAAGAAAAGACACTTCTTCTTTCCATTTGTGATCCTAACCCACTTGGACTTTTCCAATCACTGCTCTAAATTTTTCATAAACCATCTTTATAACAAACCATTCTAAAATTCTTCTGAGAATTAAAGTCTAGTTCACAATTTTATGATTTGATATATGAGACTTCACATTTCCCATTTATAATAACATAAGAGTTCAAGCAAGGGGTTGTTAGAGGTATACCATTGGAGGAATAATCACAAATTAATTTTTTTGGTATTGTTTTTTAAAAATATTACTTAACCTATATGTATCTATAGTAATATAGATCCAAGAACTAAGTCTCATGTAATATCTAATAGGATGAAAATCTCTACTGAACACTTAAACTAGAAGACTCATACCATACTTCCAAATATGAAACACTTTATTCATTCTGCCTCCAAATTCAACATTCCAGAATCCAACCAATTCAGAGTGAGCTGTCCGAAGATGAATGTTTTTCTTAATATTTTCCAAGAACTCATTCATTTTCGAAGGTTTAAGGTAATAAGTACGAAATTCATAGAATGTTCCATCATATTGTCTGGGGCCCGTAGCAAAAGATGAGCACACCTGAAGAAAATAAAGCAAATTTAAATATTTTGGGAAGGTAGAATTCATTACATTATGTAACAACCAAATCTGAGTCTGGTACTTCTATTGAGTTTGTACTTCTATTACCAATCCTCTACATACATTTGTTTATATAGAGATGTCAATAAAGATTAAATAATTTTCTTTTTCAAGTTTCTAAAAGAATGGGAATGCTATTCAGGTCAAAATATTTCCTAAATCCAATGATGAAGACCACTGGTCAAAAATAGGACTGGAATGTAACTAATTTAAAAGGTCCAATTGCATTGTATTATGGGGGAGACTGCATGTTGAAAAGGGAGAAATCAACAAGTTGGAATTGTCTGAATCACTGTTTCTAATTACATTTATTATATCCAATTATACTAGGTTGATGGAAATATCCTTTAAGAACCATTAATAGTCATATTCTCACTATGTAAATTGCTGTCCTAATTTGGTTCTCTGAGCTTGAGTGAACAGAACTTTCGGTAGCAAAATGCCCTGCCAGAAATTATCCTCTCAGTTTGTGTGTCTGTGTGCATGTACACATATAAGTATATACAAATATAAATGTATTAACACACATGTATACACACACACTCCTGTGGCATTCCAGTTACAAATCCATCTTTAAGTAGTTTGTTTAGTTGTCACTTCCTGAAGCTGACTAACCAGAATTATCTATTAGGACAGTTTTAATAGGTTTCTTTCACTGACATATTTTTGATTACAACATATAAATGTCTGTGTATTTTATTTATGTGTAAAATGTCTTAATTATAATTGAGTTCATTCCATTTGTGTCCACTATGACTTATGTTCCTATTGCCCCAGTACTAAGTTTAATTGGAAATCAGTTCTTCCCACCAAAAGTAACTGCAGCTACCCCTTCTTTTGACAGACATTATTTTTGGGTCAATTTAACCAAACTCTAATAACAGAATGATATGAAAATAAAAAAAAACCCTGCATAGTATCTATAGTTTAAAAAAGTTATAAATAAAACAAATATATTAGAAAATGAGCCAATGGGGTATCTGTAACAATTGTTTTTTAAGCTGACTTTCAGGGATTGGTATTTGGAATTGTCAAACTAAAAAAAAGACATTAGAGAAAATTATCTTCAAATGCATTGAGTTTACTAGGGAATGAGGATTATAACCACAAACACACAGACCAGAAAACCACCAGTGCATCCTGTGAAGGATGGATAAATGGAAGTTTTAATTAGCAAAAAGTGAGAGGTTCCTGTAAACTGCTTAGAAACAGTTCTTGGTTCCAGAGGCTCAAAGCCAGAGTGTAGGGGCTGAGCCAAGAAGAAAGGATGGATGAAAGGATGGAAAGAACGTGAGCCGGGTGAATGAAGGGTCAGCCGAAAATGCCTGCCCGAAGCTGCTTATTTGCTGTGTGCAAGGTCAGCTGAGAACAGCTGACCTGTATGGATGTTGTTAAAGAAATTAGCAAACCACCCTGACCTTGTGCACGTGTCCTTGTAAATAAATACAGGAAAAAAGTTAATTGAGGAGGCCATTTTCTTCTTCAGATGTTGGTCTCTCTACGCCTCTCTAAGCACTATGTGTTTCAAGTAAGTATTCATTCCTTTGCTATCAAGCTCAGGAGTGAAAAGTGGCCACGACAAGTGGCGACCCCGACGTGATTCATGAATCCGCGGGTCCAGTGAGTGTTTTTGTCTCTGGATTACAAGGGGAATTATCCTGGTAAGGGACAGTCCCACCTGCTACTTTGGGAAAGGGACCATCGCATGTAGTTCAGAAGGGGATTTCTAATATGGGGCAGCACCTGACAAAAGACCAGGGAATTTATCTGCGCACTTTGCAACAACTCTTAAAGGCTGCCCAGTATTCTCTTGAATCAAAAGCCTCTTGTGTGCATTAAGACAGCATTACCCCTGGTTCCCAGATGAGGGTACATTAGATTCAGAGCTCTGGGAGCAAGTAGGGAAGATTTTGAAGAAGAATCTTAAGTAAGGGGTTCTGGTGCCCCTTGCAGTGTTTACACAGAGCCTGGTGCGAACAGCACTGACTCCCTTACATGTTCCTACGGGTTCTAAACCATTGGAACCCGCTCCTTCTCCTCCTCCGTCTGATCTGCTGGAGGAGCTGGCATACCCTGCTGTAAAATTCCTGAATCCTGAGCCATTCTTTCCACCATCGACTTCTGCAGTTCAACAGAAGCAGCTACCTCCTTCTGCTCCCCCTCTCAAAGGGGGTCTCTATTCCTCCCTTGGTAAACCATCTGCTTTTCTTCATTGCCTACAAGAGGGCCAATCCTTATGGGGATGAGATTTGCTAGAACAATGGAATCTTCTAACTACCCAGTCTTTTCATTAGGGGCCACTGCTCAGGTACATCCAGTACAACCCACACCTTTACAATGGACTACTAATTCACTCATCTGGATAGAGCAGTGGCCCATTAAGCAGGATGAATTAAAACACTTAAAATCTCTTGTCCAATACCAACTTAAAGTGGGACACATAGAACTTTCCCTGAGCCCATGGAAAATTCCTGTATTTGTCATACCTAAAAGAACAATAAATGGCGTTTACTACAGGACCTAAGAGCTCTTAATGCTATTATGATCCCGATGGGACCTCTACAACCCAGCCTTCCCCAGCTGTTGTTAATTCTAAGAGATTGGCCTTTGATTGTAATTGAGTTAACACAGGGAAGAGGATATATTCAAACTTCTATAGATCCCGAGTGATTCCCTTCCAGATGAGTTCGCCTACATCATGAGCAGGATTCCACAAATGAAAGGTCTCTCCCTCCAGCCGCTGCGTAGGGATCCCATCATGACAGACATGTAACACCATGACAATGCCCAGGATCATGTGGGGTCAGTTGAAACAACTAGAGAGGTAGCCTCAGCTATGGTAACACAACTTGGGGTTCCTCCTACCCCGGGGGGAACACTTTTATGGTATATTTGGCTATTGTTGCCTGTAATGGCAGTCAGGTACCCCGAAGGCTGCTTTGCAGTCTTTTTCTCCTTTTATTTCTCCCAGGCAGTACAGCCACAGTTCACTGGGCTCATGTCTTAAACCCGCCTGTGTTTAAGCCCCTAACATGGTGAGACTCGGAGATCCCTCTGTCTACCAATGATTCGACATGGACTGGAGGAGTATGGTTCCCTCCATGGTCCTGGCAGGGAAATGGAACAGACTAGCTTAATATCAGAGTCAGTAGCTCATCATTCCTCTAATCCTCCTGTGTGTGTTACCAACTTACATAATACAATATGGTGCATTCCCATGACCACCCAGAAATATCTATTAACTGGTCGTGCTTGGTCTTGTCACTTTCTTTTTTTACTTTCTAGGACAGATCCACCAATTGATTACCTCCCAGTGCCATTACATAAAAGACACTGGCTGAAGCTTACATCTTTCTCCTACTCACACTCCTTCTCTAATTTTAAATAAAAAGGGGGATACGTGGGGACTGGGCCTAGAAGAAAGGCTGGCTGGATGGAAAGAACGTGAGCAGAGTGAATGAAGGGTCAGGCAAAAACACCTGCCCAAAGCTGCTTGTTTGCTGAGTGCGAAGGTCAGCTGAAAACAGCTGACTTGTATAGATGATAAATTAGCAAACGACCCTGACCTTTTGCATGTGTCCTTTGAAATAATACAGGAAAGAACTTAGCTGAGGAGGCCTCTTTCCTTCTCTAAACACTGTGTTTAATAATTTTAATAATTTCAAGTAATTATTCCTTCACTATGGAGCTCAGGAGTGAAAAGCAGCCACTACACCAGAGTTGTCAGTTCATGAGTACAGATGTCATTATTGGGCAAGCCTTCTTTCAAGAGCATCTTATCCAAACTACTGCAGTCCCGAAAAATGTCTAGTGATAAACTTCATCAAAGCAGGAGATGCATGCAGGATGTGAAAGGGTTTCTTGGGTTTTTAGAAAGTCCTTAGAAAATTCTTAGACATGTAAGCCTGAGCCTCTTTCCTAGCCCCATTTTTGTCTGGGTGTGACAAAAATGATTTCATCCTGGTATGTACAACTTTCAGAGCACAAATAGGTGGTCAAATGCACACATTTTTAATTATCTTTCAAGAAATATAGGGAAGCTCAGGAAAATGTTAACTGCAGAGAGGTGTGGGTAGGTGGCTGGGTGGCGGTGCTGAGATTTTTGTTGCACAATGGACTATAACTGTGCTGGGACAGAAATCATGAGTGCTTCAGGCTCCCTTTCTCCAAGTTGGGGCTCATTCTCACCAGCAAAGACTTCCAATTCACTTGTAAGAGAACAATTGGTAAATGTTTTTAAAAATCTCAAAGTTCAGAATAACAATGTACGGAAATAATCCTTGGTCCTTCCCCAAGACTCATAAGTATAAAGACTACATTGTTAATCTAGGGCGAATAAACATTAATGGCTTTTCTTTAGTGTTCACCAGAAAGTCTGCCTCTGGAATAGGTTAACCCCCTTCCTATGCTGTCCCTTAAGAAAGGATTAAAGGCCTAAACACTGCAAGGAAAAGAAATCTCTGGGTTTGATTCACAGAATAGGCCAACGTACGACAGGTAAGGCTGAATCATAAACTCCGTTTTGTACCTTTCTCATCAAAAGTTAAGAGCTTATGTTGGCTCCAGGGGTACGGATCCTGCTTGGCTTGGGGACAGACCGCTAGGAGACTCAGGTGAGTGGGTGGGGTCCAGACCCAATGGGATCCTGGGCCGCCGCCTCAAGGTTCTCCATAAAATGCTGGCAAGTTGCGTATTTCGTTTCAAAGAGGGAGGCTGGATCTGCTGCAAGTGGCTGGTTGGCCTCTCCCCACTAAAACCTAAAATCTGGAGGGGTGGTGGCCTGTAAAGCCACAAATCAACAGGAGCCCTGACATCGCCGGGCGGCAACGTGGCCTACGCTTTGTCAGCCGCAGCCGCGGCGACGACGCCGGGCTGCAAAACCGCTTCCGGGGTGGCTTTGTGGCTGTCTGTCCGCGGCTGCCCGCGAGTGGGTCAGGAGGCGACCTCGGCAGGGGACCCTTCCCTAGGCAGCGCCTTTGTCCTCACGCGCGTCCCGGGATTCCTGACACAGGCCTCCTGGGTTTGTACTGGAACCCGGCGGCCGCGCGGAGATCCAGGTCGGGGCGTACGACGGCGGGGCGCATGCGCGGAGGGGGGGGGGGGGGGGGGGGAGAACACGCATGCGCAAGACTTCCGAGTCCACCTCAGGCGCCCCGCCCCTCCCTAGGGGTAGGGGTCGAGCGTGACCAAGAGGCTCGTACCTGGGGCGCGAGCGTCCGCGCGGCCAGGGTCCTAGTCAGGCCGCTCCGGAGGGCGAGCATGTCGCGGCTTCGAGCTCTAAGAAAGGCAGCCTGCCGCGTCCTTCCTGAAACTCTCCTTTTAAGGCTTCCCAACTGGAAGCGAGCGGCGACTGGACAACTGGTTGACGCAGGCTGGGGCGGGGTCGGCGTCGGCGGGGCGGACTCCGCCCCTGGCCGGGAGGCGCTTGGGGCCAGTCGGCTTGGTGTCTGTGTCTTTGGCGCTGACCCTTGGTCCGTCTGTGTTTCCTCAAACGTTCTTGCCCCAATGTCAGGGGTGCCATTAGAATGAGCTGAATGCTGAGATCGGGCCAGCTACACCGTTCTGGGCTCACCACCTCATCCCCTACAATGCCCGGTTGTGCAGAATTCGTAAAAGTGTAGGGATTGTACTTGTGGTTCTCGATTGGGAAGGAAGGGTGGGGCATGGACGCGTGCATGTGTAATGCTTTGCATTTAAAATCGTGGAGGGTTTTGCCAGGGTTAAGTTTTACAATGTGATGGACATTTATCTGTAGACCAACGAGCCTTCTCTTTTCTGCATTGAGTGTATTTTCCATTCCCATTACCATCCCAGCGTGACCTTGGAAGGTTCCTAATCAAGATTTAGGTGAAATTACGAGCTCAGAGGAATGACAGCACTGAGCCTGATATGAAAAAGTCGAAGTTAAACATACATAATTTGAAACTAGATAATTGTGTAAACTTTAAAAGCAAAACAGCAGACCTCTGTTCTGGTCCTCCTAATCCCGGAATATTGGTCCCCAGAATAATAACTACCTTCAGCATTTCAAGCTGTTTCTTCTAATGCCTGTTTCAGTATTTTTAAATAGCATTTTTTATTTCTAGATTTTTCAGTTATGGATAGCATCTATGGATTTCCTTCTATGGAAGATGAGGATTTATGTCTCTTTTATACCACGCCCCAGAATTCTTTCCTTCCAGCATCTAATAATGCTTCCATTAAAAATAGTTAATTGATTACATCATTCATTTATAATAGTCTACATTATATTAATATTTACCTTATTTTTGCTAATAATTACATTATTGCATGCATTAATGAATATTGGTTATATAATTAGGACTAGAGGATTATTACCGGGCTATCACCTGTGGTTGTATTGGTTGTGACTTGTGGAAGGGCTTTTGAATCATCTATTCAGAGGAAGGAAGGCTTTTTAAAATTAATAATTCCAGAGAGATGCCTTAATTTTTCCAGTTGAGGGATATCTATTTGTAACCAGGTAAGACTGGGTCAGGACTGGATGTACATGATTTATTTTCTTAGACTATGTTATTCCCCTAGAATTAATAATTTATTCACTCATTCAACCAATATTTACTAAATTCCTTCTATGCTCCAGGCACTTTTCCAGAGATCAGTATACAGGATACAGGATTGAACAAAAGACAGAGTTCCTGTCCTCTGGAACATACCGGCTAAGGGAATACACAAAGAGAAAATGTATCAGGAATTAATAAATACTATGAAGTAAAATATAGTAGAATATATACTATGTATTCTATATTGTGCAAACTGCTAGCTTTTTCTCATTATCTATTCTCTCCTACCCCAACCTCCTCCATTTTTAAAAATTAGTAATAAAATTCTTGTAGCTTGGTGTGGCCTTGAATTAAGTCTTGGCCGGTGGGAAGTGTCAGTGCCTTAATAACCTACAATTGATCTTAAATGGGTAGAGGAGGGATTGTTCCCTTTGTTCCTTCCTCATTTCTGCTTGCTGAAATATGGATGTAATGGCTTGAGTACATATACCACATTTTCTTTATGCATTCATCTGTTGTTGGACACCTAGGTTGATTCCATACCTTTGTTCTTGTGAATAATCCTGCAATAAATATGGGGGTGTAGATGTCTCTAAATATAGTGATTTCCTTTCCTTTGGATAAATACCTAGTAATGAGATTGCTGGATCATTTGGTAGTTCTATATGTAGTTTTTTGAGGAACCTCCATACTGTTCTCCATAGTGGCTTTAATAGTTTACATTCCCACCAACAGTATATAAGAGCTTCCTTTTCTATATCCTTGCCAGCATTTGTTATATATTTTTTTATATTTTTGATAATAGCCATTCTAACTAGGATGAGATGATACCTCATTGTGGTTTTGATTTGCATTTCTCTGATGATCAGTGATGCTGAACATTTTTCATATATTAATGTTTGTTGGTTATCTGTATGTCTTCTTTTGAGAATTGTCTGTTCAGATCATTTGCCTTTTTTTTTTTTTTTTTTTTTTTTTTTTTTTTTTTTTTTTTTTTTTGAGACAGAGTCTTACTCTGTTGCCCTGGCTAGAGTGCCATGGTGTCAGCCTACCTCACAGCAACCTCAAACTCCTGGGTTTAAGTGATCCTTCTGCCTCAGCCTCCAGAGTAGCTGGGACTACAGGCATTCGCTACCATGCCCGGCTAATTTCTTTCTATTTTTAGTAGAGATAGGGTCTCGTTCTTGCTCAGGCTGGTCTCAAACTCCTGAGCTCAAACAATCCGCTCTCCTCAGCCTCCCAGAGTGCTAGGGTTACAGGCATGAGCCACCGCGGCCGGCCCATTTGTCCATTTTTTAATCTGATTTTTTTTTGCTGTCAAGATGTTTGAGTTTCTTATTTATTCTGGATATTAATCCCCATAGGATGAATAATTTGTAAATATCTTTTCCCATTTTGTAGGTTGTGTTCTCTCTGTTCCTTTGTTGTGCAGAAGATTTTAGTTTATATAATTCCATTTGTTTATTTTTGCTTTTGTTGCCTGTGCTTTTGAGGTCTTATTCATAAAATCTTTCCCCAGACCAATGTCCTGAGGTGTTTCCCTTATGTTTTCTTATAGTAGTATTATAGTGTCAGGTATTACATTTAGGTCTTAGATCCATTTTGAATTTATTTTTGTATAAGGTTAAAGGGTCTATTTTCATTTTTCTGCATGTGGATATCCAGTTTTCCCAGCATCATTTATTGAAGAGACTGTCCCCCTCTGTATATTCTTGTGCCTTTGTCAGAAATCAGTTGGCTATAGATACAGCAATTAATTTTTGGGTTTTCTGTTATGTTCCATTGGTTTGTTTCTGTTTTTATGCCAGTACTATGTTGCTTTGGTTACAATAGCTTTATAGTATATTTTGAAGTCTAGCATGATACCTTCAGCTTTGTTCTTTTTGCTCAGGATTACTAAAAGCAAATTCTTGGTAGAGAAATAGACATACTTCTTTACAAGGTATTAAATAACAATATCTAATGGTAGGTGTAAGAGTATAATAATTTTGAAGTAGTTATCAAGGTAAAAGAAATTTTGATGTATTTTTAACAACTACAAATGGAATTTGACAATATCTATGATTTTTATTGGCTAAAAAATCACAGGTCCTGCTAATAATATTGTGGTTTGTTGCCTACCTTCATAAACAAAGGAAATGTTTCATTTCAGTTAGAAGTTGGTGCTAATAACAATATAACTTTTACCCATCCAAGTTACCAGACCTTCTGAATTCTAACCATAGACTCCCTCAGGATCAAACTGTTACTTTAGAGTATATACCCAGGAATGGAATTGCTGGGTTATAAATTATATATATATTCATTATTAAATAGTGCTAAACTGTTCTACAAATTTATACTTTTTTTTTTTTTTTTGGAGACAGAGTCTCACTCTGTTGCCTGGGCTAGAGTGCCATGGCATCAGCCTAGCTCACAGCAACCTAAAACTCCTGGTCTCTAGCAATTCTCCTGCCTCAGCTTCCCGAGTAGCTGGGACTACAGGCATGTGCCACCATGCCCGGCTAGTTTTTATATATATATATTTTTAGTTGGCCAATTAATTTCTTTCTAATTTTAGTAGAGATGGGATCTCGCTTTTGCTCAGGCTGGTCTCGAACTCCTGAGCTCAAACGATCCGCCCACCTCGGCCTCCCAGAGTGCTAGGATTACAGGCGTAAGCCACCGTGCCCGGCCTAAATTTATACTCTTAATAGCAGTGTATGAGGTTTTCTTCACTAATTTTTCATTATTGTTCATCTGATCTGATAAGTGAAAATGCATTTTTACACTTCTCATAACAAACAGGTATCAGTTGAAGGGTGGTAGAATTACATGAAGTGGGCAAAGGCAATCATCTACTTGATGGTGTTCCTGCTTGGTTTTGTCCAAAGGTCAGCTCAAGAAATTGTGCAGAAGGAAGAAGAGAGGTGGACCCTATGCTGACTCAACTGAGAAGAAGGGCAGCTGCTGTACATGCAAACTTTAGCATCCCTGGGTAAATATTTTCTTTTTCTAGTGCTACATTCTGTGGCCACTAGATGGTGGCATAGACTAGCTTTTCCTTCATTAGGTGTCTGCATATGTCTATTTTTGTTATTTTTGAGTCATAATTTAAGCAATAGGCATTTAGAGAGGTGTTAACTTCCCTTATAGTTCTGGGTGGTTTTTTTTTTTTTTGTGATAATGGATTATGTATTGGAGAAAGAAATTCAGGAAAGGTGAGTTACTATTATAATGTTCGTGGGTTGCTCTGTTATCATTGTTATTAATATAAGTAACTGGTAATAAAAATAAAAATCAACTTTCATTCCATTTTTCTTAAAAAGAGAACTTCTTATATCACTGAATATGTCTTAAGCACCTGGTGTGCATTGAACGTTGAATTAAATGCTTTAGGGAAGGAAACAACCACTGCATCCCTCTTCTTAAACTTGTCTTGAATTTCTGTATATGCTTCTTTGTTGCTATCCTTGTTAGAATCAATGGCAGGAAAGATTTATGAACAGCTCAACATTTAAATATAGTGCAAATTTAATATTATTTTTATTAAAAGAAATTATTTTTATTAAAACACAAACATAAGAGTTTAATATATTTCCATTACATCCTTTTTAGATATAATAAATGAATTGATTTACTTTAGGTTTTGAATTAAAAAGTGAATTTTAGTTCCAATGACATTTAAAAACATGTCATTAATAAATGCAGTTACTTCCTAAAATGAGCTTTGAAAGTCTATGTCTTTGAATAATCCCTGTGCTTCCCATTTGGAGTTGGAGAGAAATGTTATGGGGAAAGTATTTCTGGACTTTTTGCTATTTATTTTAGATTTTCATTATTAAATATGGCTGGTTTCTCTCCTTGGTATAAACTGAGACACCTTATAGCTTTATGCATTTATGCACTTTGTAACCTTTTTTTCATGAGGTTCTCTTCCAAATGAACACCCATTATCCAATGCTCTCATGTGTATTTATTTCTCTTCACCTCCATAAGTTGTTCCTGCTAGCTAAGGAATTAACTTTTTAACCTGTTTTAGCTTTACTTGGCCCTCATTGATTGCTTTTACAGAATCTTTATAATTTGTTATCTTTCATTTATTCTCAGTAAGTATATTCAGGGCTTGGAGCATTAATGCAAGGGACATGTAGGCTGTGTCTAAAAAAGAGGGGCCTGTTGTCCCTTTAGCCCCTTATTAGGTCCTCTAGGGTACTGCCTAGGATTTTCCCAAATATACTTTTTAAGTTCAAATGTCCCTCTATCTCTTATGTCTATTGATAGACATACAGTTTATGGGAACTCAGAACCACACAGATTAAAATTCCCTCTGAAAAACATTCTAAGTTAACTTTTCAATATAGCTTAATAGTGTTACTTAGAAATAGGCTTCATTTTCAAAATTATTTTCCTCATACAAAAAAAATCATGTACTAAAAAATACAGTACCTTGTTTTCCTTCTCCTCTGAAATCATCTGTAGATCCTCCCACTTAAAATAAAAACTGAAATGAAAGTTAGTGAAAATCATAACTTTAGAGGCTGCCTCAGTACAATTCCTACTTCATAATATTTTTTCCTTGAAAAACAGCTGTTTCTGAGTCACTACGTTTCTTGGAATGGGGCATATCGGTCAATCCAAGTTATTAGTGTCTTTTTTTTTAATTACTTAATAAATGAGAGCTTTACTGAGACCCTTATTTGATTAATTCTTTCCTCTTTCTTAGCCACCCCTTACCCACCCCTATCATTTTTAACAGTTTTAATAAACATCTGTTATTCTCAAATCATATATCCCATTCCTATATCTTTCTCTAAGACAATGTCAGTGATACCTGTTTCACAGACAAGGAATTATCACATTCTAATATGCCTTATATCACATATGTGCTGTATGTATATTATGCTTTTTATTTTATCCCTTTTTAGTTACCCTCATTTCACTTTGTGAAGCTGATATTTCCATTTTACAGATTAAAACAAAAACAGGAAACAAGACATTCAAAGAGGCTACGTACTTGCCAAAAGTAACAAAGTAGTTTAGAGATGGTTCATTCATTTTACTTACTCTGTGATAATAAGAGTATATCATAAATTGTTTATTCCTTCTCCATTGATATTTAAGTGTTGCCATATGTTTATTTTATAAATAATGCTTCAGTGAGTAACTTTGTACATACCTGCTTGCACACACCTGTAAGTGGAATTACCGAGTCAACTTCACTAGATCTCCCTTATTTTCTAAGTGTATAGTCATACCAGCAGTGAATGGAATTTCCTCTTCCTTCATACTCTTGTCAATTTTATACTGTAAAACTTTATTATTTTCTTATCTTATGGGTGAGAAGTATCTTGATTTAAATTACATTTCTCTGATTTTTTTGTGAATTGAACATTTTTTCATAATTTTATAAGCCGTGTCATTTTCATTTTTTAAGGTCCTGATTTATTATCTTTGCCAAATTTTTAGTTGTATTGTTCATTTTTTTCTTTTTGATTGGAAGGCTTGATGAAGATGCTCAAGGGAGGAATATGACAATGTCAAAAATACCTAAGATGACAGGTGACCCTCAGTGTTGGCTTCTCACAGAATCCATAGGGACAGACCTGCCCAGCAGGATAAACAGTTCCTACCACGTGAAAGGCTGAACTCACACAGCAAGTTTACGGCACTTTTGTGGAAGAGGCTGCTGATTGCCAGGAGTTGGAAAGGATGTTTTTGCTCAGGTGAGATGTGCTGTTCCAGGCCAGGGACTCTGCCTTCATGGATGACCTGCAGGCTCTCTGACCAGTGAAGATAACATTGTGGTCATGATATGGATGCTGGAGCCAGATTATCTGTATTCAATTCCAATTCTGCTTCTTGCCACTCATCTGTCTGCTGGCAAGTTGCTTCTCAGTGCTTGAATCTCCTTAACTTCGAAATGAAGATAGCAATATTACCAATATCATAGGGTTGTTATGAAAATAAGAATGAGTAAGTGCTTAGAATAGGGACTAACATTAATACGTGCTTTTGTTTTAACTTTCATAACATGAGAGGTGTTATGCCAGATGCACTTAACATATGAACTTATTGGAAAATTGATTTTTCTCTAAACTGATGTTTATTTGTATACTGATAGAAAAGGTAGCTAGGGAGATCAGAATATAATGGGCTGACAGATAAAACTCATTACACTATTGCCTGCAAGTCAGTGTTTGCATGCTAACTTGCTTGGTTAGGAGGGATAAAAGTGTTTTACTCTGTAAAATTAAGAAGTATAGAGAAAGGGTCTGCAGAGAGTCTTTTCTACAGACTGTGTGGGATATGTAAAAAGCCTAAGTTTGGAGTGTATAGACCTGGATTTAAATTCTAGTTCTGCTACTTATTAACTATGTGATGCTGGGAAAGTCACTTAGTATCTCTGATCATCAGTTACCTTTGTTTATTTATTTATTTATTTATTCATTTTAATTTTTTTTTATTTCAGCATATTATGGGGGTACAAATATTATGGTTACGTACATTGCCCATCCTCCCTCCCCCCTCGAGGCAGAGCCTCAGGCATGACCATCCCCCAAACGTTGCACATCTCAATCATTATGTTTGTATATACCCATCCACTCCCTCCCCCTCCCGACACCCGATAAATGTTATTCCTATATGTCCACTTAGGTGTTGATCTGTTAATACCAATTTGCTGATGAGTACATGTGGTGCTTGTTTTTCCATTCTTGAGATGCTTCACTTAGTAGAATGGATTCCAGCTGTATCCAGGAATATACAAGAGGTGCTATATCACCATTGTTTCTTAAAGTTGAATAGTACTCTATGGTATACATATACCACATTTTGTTAATCCACTCATGTATTGATGGGCACCTGGGTTGTTTCCACAATTTCATCAGTTACCTTTGTTGACTGGTGAAAATGATACTACCACTTAGAGTATGAATGATAAAAATGAGATAATTTTCATTATAATATTATCCCATAGAATTATTCATTCAATGATAATTTTCTGCATTGAATCCGCAGAATACTTAGAACCAGGGATATAATTTGAATCTTTAAGTTTTTAAAAAATAATTCCTCAGTAATAAATGGAAGGAAGGAGTTTGGGGTTTACTTATAAAGTATGCACAAGTCATTATTTCAGAGAAGGTATGGGTAGAAAGTTCGAGGAAGTTCAGGAAAGATTTAGATAATTATACTTTTGGAGGTGATCATGGGAAATAACAGCTGTAGTTGCCTCTGATTGGAGCCATTGCTGTGGAGTTGGTTTTTTCAGAGTATGGGATCTGAATAGGTTATCTGTTCTCAGTCTCCATATTACAAATGAGAAAACAGGCCAGAGGGGGAAGTGACTTTACAAGAGTAGTAGAGTCAGAACCAGGAATTGGATTTTCTAGCTCATGGTTGAGGGCTTATTCTCTCAGCCTTTCTCTGAGCCAAGCTAGGGTCATGGTCTCAGTCTTCAGGGGGAAGAAGGCAGGAACCAACATCCAGTCACCTTGACATGTGATCACTGTTTACTCTCTGAAGTGCCCAGCTTAGTGCCTCTGCCAGGTGGCCATAGCCTCTGGCAACGTGCTGTCAGGGAAGAGGTTTAGTTCTCAGGCTCCATTAATTCTCAGCTGCCAAGAATACATTGGTAGAGCTCGGCTATGGGCCCTGTATTCCTCATTCCTGTGCTGGGTGGTCTGGGAAGTTGGCGGAATTCACTGGTGTGTGCCCCTTGGCTTTCTAACACTTGCTATATTTCTACTACCTCTTTCTCCCTTCACTGCCTGGTTATAGATTGTACTGCCACTTGTTTGTCTGCATTGCCCTGGTATTCAGTCTTATTGTGCCAACCTTTGGCAAGTACCGCAGCTTGGAACTTCAGCTGTGGATGTACAACCAGCAGTATATATTTTCAGGTATGTGCTTGTCTTCCATGCCCCAGGAGAGGGGAGGGTTGAAGCATAACAAGGGTGTTTACTATGCTGAAAACCAGTGATTCTAGAGAACTCAAGAATTGTACAGTGGAATGGATTTTATCAGCTGTGGCTAAGGTCCCTATGCAAACTAATACTGCATGCAAAGAACATCGGTGAACTAACCCTGAAATAGTCCTCTGTTGTGCATTTCAGCTCCTTTCCTCTTTATACTGCTGTTGTGAGGGACAGCCATATGTGTTTTAGGTAAAATGATCTGCCCTTGCTAAAATATATGATTAAATTATAAAATATTTGGATTTTTAGAGCTATGTTTTAATTTTTATTTATTTTTTATTTCATTTTACTTTTATTTTTTGAGACAGAGTTTCACTCTGTTGCCCTGGCTAGAGTGAGTGCCGTGGTATTAGCCTAGCTCACAGCAACCTCAAACTCTTGGGCTCAAGCAGTCCTACTGCCTCAGCCTCCTGAGTATTTGGGACTACAGGCATATGCCACCATGCCCGGCTAATTTTTTCTATACCTTTTTAGTTGTCCAGCTAATTTATTTCTATTTTTTTAGTAGAGTCGGGGTCTCGCTCAGGCTGGTCTCGAACTCCTGAGCTCAAACGATCCGCTTGCCTTGGCCTCTCAGAGTGCTAGGATTACAGGTGTGAACCATGCTTGGCCAGATCTATGTTTTTATAATTGAGTCACAGGGCTTTCATACACTGTCAAAGCATAGAACCTCCATATTCTTATTTTCCATACGGTATAATTCTCATAATTATTATCCTTTTAAGTTGTGGATATTAGCTAGTCTTTATTTTTTAGATTGAAGTAACTCCTACTCTGTAACAATCCAGTTCTTTAAATATAAGGACACAGAGATTTCTGGATCTTGTTAGGCGAGAGTTTTCTTCAGTCCTGTAGGATTTATGGACTTGTATATGGGGGAAGCATGTCAGTGAAAAAGTTAAGGGAAAAAAGTTAAGGGAAAAAGTTAAGGGAAGCTTGATGCCAAATATATGGCCAGAGTCTGAGCTCCTTATGAGTAGTTTCTGCGTTCCATTCATTTTGGTTTTGAGGGCCCAGCACATATAGGAAGTGTTTTATTTAGAAAAAATTTTCTACCTCCCAATTCCTGGTTTGAATGAATTACTGAGCTTGCTGATTCTCATATACCCCCAGTGATGATGCTTCTAAGGGAATTGGTACCCAGGAACTTTCCAACACCCTCACCAAAGACCTTCCTGGCTTCCGGACCAGATATATGGAGGGAAAACCAATCTGGTGAGTGCCACATTAGCCATGAGACCCTCCATGGCTGGCTGACATTTCAGCACATAAGCGAAATGAGTCTTCAAAGGTTTTAATACCAGACCTAATACCATTATTTTCCAAGTAAGTGACTAATAACTAATGTGAAAACCACAGTTAATATAGATGACACAAATGATAATGTAGTTTTCCATAGTAAAGAAATATTTAATGTTTTCATGAATCTCATTTGGTATTACAAAATAAACTTTACTAGACAAAATCTTAAAAAAAACAAAGATATATTGAAAAGGTTGATAATACATATTAATAATTTAAAAATATTGTCACAAGCATGAAAATTTAACATTATTTGAATACAAGAAAATGCTATGAAGCAAAGGGTTGTCAAAAGAGAAGAAATATTCTGAAATAAATGAAGAGTCAAGATCTTGAAGTAGTGACAAATATTTTTAATGTATGACAGATATGGAAATGCCATGGGGAAAGCGAACAGAACTATTTCCCGGACACATACAGCTTTCAAAAATGCAAGGGACATAGTATATCAACATACCACTTCCTTCAAATAAAAATGAGACCCTCCTGGGAGAATTTAAGCACCATTGGTAGAACACGTCTGATAGCAGTTAATGAAATGTTTCGTATTTCAGTAGAAAACTATTTCAATGGTGAAAATGATGTAGGAATCAGAAGCATATTCTGCTGAGATTCTAGGAAGTTAACACTTTCCCGAACTGGAAGAAAAGTTCATAAGAAGGCACAGAGAGTTATTAACTGAATCAAATTTGTTCTGAAAATAATCTATGCCTAGTGAAACAGCTTACCAGCTGCCACAACTCTGGGATCTTCGTGAGACCGATGTCTCCCAGCTGCTCGACTGTCCGCACTCTCGTTCCACCAAAGAATGTGAACTGCAGGAATAAACCACAAATAGACTCCAAAAAATACAGCATTAATAATTAAGAAATAACAGGAAAATGAATCAAAACTATTCTATTCTTTATATCAAAATAGTGATATCAAAAAGGTAAAACTAAATATTTCAGTGATAAGATTTCAAAGAGGTCAGAGACTTGGTAGAGAAATTTATAAATTAATTAATCAAACTGGTTTTATAGATGAAGTAACACAGAAGGCTTACAAAAGGAAATTACTAAAGTAAAACAACTAATGGTACAATCAAGACAAGATCCAAATTTCATGACTTCCTTTTGTATTTTACTTTATTAAAAAGCAAGATTATAAAAAATTGTTTACTATTGAACATTTATGTGATACAAAAAAAAAAATTAAAAGTAGCATAATGTTAACTACCTAGAGAAAACCTAAAAATGAGTAAAACCAAATAATGGTTGTCTTATATATTATACATAGTAACAGATTTTTAAAAATCAATTTGAGTATTTTCTATGGCAGTATTAATTTTTAATGGCTATATGAATTCCTTACAGATAGAGCAACTTTTTATGATAACTCCTTATTATTGACTATTTAGATTATTTCCTATATTGTAGTATTGTACAAAATACTGGAGTAAATGTTCTTGTATATAACTGTTTATAAATTTTTTATAATTATAATGTAATTGGTGTTAAATATATAGGAAAATGCAGATAAACAAAAAGAGAAAATAGGAATCATTCCTATACCACTGAGAAATAACTACTCTTATATTTTGTGTATTTCTTTCCATATTTGTGTGTGTATATATATGTATTCTGATATATGCTTATATATTTTCATATATGTTTATGCTTATTAATACATGTTATATATAATATACATGTACATCTATTTCTGTATTATATGTGTATTATATAAAAAAGGTCAAACCACATTGTTTCCAACATTTCTTTAATATAAACAATATTGACATGTTGACATAAACTTTATTTGAGCATACCTACATGTGTATCTATAATAACAATGTTAATGACAACTACTACTAACATTTATTGGGTGATTACTATGTACCAGACCTGGTTTTAAGCATTTTTCATGTATTAACTCATTTATTCCTCATAATAATCTAGATTATGGCTATCATCATTTTGTGGATAAAGAAACTAAGGCAGAGTAAGATTCACTTTCCTATGGTCAAAAAGTTAGTAAGTAGTGGAACTAGGATTCAAACCCAGGCAATCTGGATCTGATTATTTCCTTAATATAAACTCCTAATTATTTAAATTGAGAGAACCAAAGAGCACATCATACATATATGTAAGTGTGTGTGTGTATACATACACACACAAATATATAGTGCATTATATTATACACTGTCCTACAGAAATGATGTAGTGATTTATAGTTGCCATATTCCCAATTCTCAGAGCATACCGAGACTGAATTTAAGATTCAAAAGTGTGTGCACATACATTTTCAGTATTTTTTTCTTATAAAAGTTATACATGTCCAGTACAGAAAATTTAGAGACTTAAAAAATACTTTAATCTCTTGATACAACTATGACTGCTATATATTTTATATGCTTTCAGATTTCTTTCATGTATAACTGAACATACCTACACACATATACACCTAGGCATATTTTCTAAAAATAATACTGGCAAAGACAATAAAAATAAGTAAGGCTTTTTATTTATATTGCCAAATTTTGGGGGGAAAGATTAGGCTAATATGAACCTTACACACTATATGAATACTTATTTTTTCCTGACATCTATTAATCCTATATCCATATAAGTATTCTTTATTAGGTTAAAAAATGGCATTTCATTTTTAATCTGCATCTTCTGTAATATATATTTAGTAGCCATCCATATCTACTTTTAAATAAATTTTTCTTGTTCTTTTTGCTTTTGTATTTCATTTATAGTGATTTAGGGCATGCAGAAAGTTTGAGCCTTTGTATAATAAAATCATCAGTTGATTTTTTTTTTTTCCCTTCATAGTTTCTTCATTTGCTTTTTGCCTTAGAAATCTAGTTCCAATCCATATTACAAAATAAATTAATCTATCTTTTGTTTTTAGCAATTCTATGAATTGTTTTCACTGAAATCTATAATTCATCTTGATTTTATTTTAGCATATGGTGTGAGATAGGCATCTAACAATTTTCATAATAATTTTTCTCCTCCATGCATTTTCCCATTTGAACATACATACTTTTGTATATCCTGACTATTATGATATATTACTAGAAGTTGAATTTCTGCATAAAGATCAGGGGCTCAGCCTTGGGTATATTATGGTTGAGATGTCTGTTGTATATGAAGTGGAGATGATAAGAGAGCAACTGGATATTATGAGTCTTCCAAGTATTTATTAGCTAGTCTTAGTCACTTATCCTTTCAGATAAACTTTACAATGTTTTTCATAATTTTCCACAAAACACCTTGAAATTCTGATTATAATACCTTTCAACTGTAAAAGTTACATATTCCTCACAAAATAAATAAAATTAAATACCCCAAATATGTGTTAAATAAATTTACATATGTAAATTTACCTTGGTATATACATATATGTACTATATATCTTTCTAAGTAGAAAATGGGTAAATTTTTATGAGGGGGGCTTTAATATTTATTAAAAGATATATTACTCAGAAATAATCTCCCTACCCCAAGTAATGGCATTGAAAAAATCAATAAAAGTACAGTTAGAGGGAAAAAAAGATGATGAAAGGAACAGATTGTTTCTTGAGGTTTCTTTAGTTTTTAAAATTTAATCATTTTGATATATTAGGGAAAACAGTAGTTTAGCATTTAAAAAAGACTTCATAAGGTGTTAAATATTCTAAATAAATAAGATGTAAAACAGGTTTTCTCAAGCCTCAAAATTACAAGAAAACTAAAAATTTGGCAATTAATAAAATCTATTCTAAATGAAAGAGACACACTGACCCAAGGAACTTAAGTCACCAATATACATCACAATTTCATAAAAGAAATGGAAAAACTATACCTCTGTTGAGTTCTCCGTATTCTGTGTGGAAAACACCAACTAGTTTTGTGTAGCCTAGATTAACATGGGAATAAACTGCCCTTTTAAATGCATCACCCCACAGAGCTGGCCCACCAGGTTTCATCTGAAAAGTAGCCAGTTCATAGACTCCTAGAAGAAGGAGAAAAAGAATTATTTTACAGAAGGCATTCAAGCAACTTCTAATCATGTTTGTCAATGGAAGGCTTATTTATATATACAGATTTGGAGGATCATACATGATATATACATGTTGTATAAACATATTTATTTGCATTCTTTTTCTTTGCTTTTATGTTTAGAAAGTCCTTGCCCATGTTTAAGGGTGAGTTGTTAAGCTTAATCATACAGATGACAAAAACTATTACCTGAAATATTTTGAATCTATAATTTGTCACTAAAACTGATACTGAGAATTTATAACGAAGTGGGATTTTTGAGCTGTGTGAGTCTAGACTTGTAGAGAAGAAATGAACAAAACAACTTTCAATCTCCTACATTTTCATTCTTCTTTCCAATTTCCACTACTTTTTCTTTGTATAATTTAGCTCTGTAAATTTCCATTTCTAACAGGAACGACAAAGCACACAATGGACCCGAAGTGATATTTCTGAGTTTTAGAGGGAAAAAAAACAAACCTAGAGAGATGGTTTTATTTTTCCTAAATATCCAGGTAAATACTTGAAAAGTATTTTACCCTCTAGAGAGAATTATAAGGCCAGTGGAGAGAAAAAAAAAACAACAACTAGGGGACAAGTAGATTTGGGAAGTAAAGGAAAAACATACAGAAGTTACCCAGAAATCATGAACAACAAAGAGGAAGAGAACTAAGATTTGACACTGTCCAAGAAGCAAACTATTTTATTTAGATAGTGCTGAGGGCTGAGGGGAAATCTAAGTGGATAAGGGTCCAAATAGCACACTATAAAGTTGGGAATAATGGGGAAATAAAATTTAAATTTATGTTTTTCTAATTTGACCTTTGTTTAAAACTGGATTGAGATAATAGTTTAAGTCAGCAAGAAGAGAAATCAGCAAGAAGATAAATCTTAAGGAATTATTTTATTTATTTATTTATTTATTTTGAGACAGAGTCTCACTCTGTTGCCCTGGATATAGTGCCGTGGCGTCAGCCTAGCTCACAGCAACCTTAAACTCCTGGGCTCAAGCGATCCTTCTGCTCCAGCCTCCCGAGTAGCTGGGACTACAGGCATGTGCCACCATGCCCGGCTAAGTTTTTCTATATATTTTTAGTTGGCCAATTTCTTTCTATTTTTAGTACAGATGGGGTCTTGCTCTTGCTCAGGCTGGTTTCGAACTGGCTCCTGACCTTGAGCCATCCTCCCGCCTTGGCCTCCCAGAGTGCTAGGATTACAGGCGTGAGCCACCGCACCCGGCCTTAAGGAATTATTTTTAAACAGAAATAATATAGCTTGGCAGTTTCAGTTAGTTTTTTTCCCCCGAACAATTTTATAATCAAAGATGTACTTAATGATTTAAGATTAGTTATAATTTGTGGAAAATGCTTTTATATTTAAAAGTTTATATTAAAATTATGATAAAATTTCATACATTATCCCTTAACCACACATGTTCCCTGTTTCCAATACACAACTTCTCAACCTTTCCTATGTCAACTTTTTCTGTAACATAGCTAAGCTTTACGAATATGTAACACCTCAATTTGGAAAAGTACTTCATTATCTAATGATAATCTCTTTAAGGATCAGCTAAGAGCTCCAATTTATTTTTATTTCAATAGTCATTCTATATTTCTATATAAAACAAAGAATAAATCTTATTTTTTTCCAGTGGAACTTTAGTTTTTATTGCTTAAGCTCTTTAGTATTTTATTCATTAAAACTCAAAGCAACTAAAAAGGAAGGACTTACCTTCTTTTGGAGGCTTTTCTAATTTGCACCATGGTACCAGATAAGTAATCTCACTCTCCTGTTTATCAATGAGAGCCAAATTTGGAATAAGGAATTGTTCTTGCCATTCCTTATCTTTGGCCAACGCTTGCCGAACTTTAGTTCGATGAGCAAAATTATCTATGGGAGAAAAGGAGAAAAATAAAAATTTTAAATTTAAAATCACCCATACTATTTGGATTTCATTCAAATCAGCAAATGTTCATTGGTGCCATATGGGAACACTGTTATGCCTTTGTAGATACCAACATAAATAGAAGTAACATCTGCCCTCAAGGAGCTCATGGTCTAAAAGAGGAATAGAAATGCAGACAAATAATCATATCATATACTGGGCTTTATAGGCTCTACCACTTAGGTAGTTGTGTGAGAAGGTAAGTTATTGAATCTGTGCCTCATTTTCTGTGAAATGGAGATAATACATCTACCTCCAGGGTTGTGAGGATTAAATTAATTAATAGAGCTTAGAATGGTGTTTGGCATCTAGTTAGTACTCAATATATATGGACTATTCTTAATGTAATTGAGGCATTTAATTTATAGTGCTAGTTTAGAGAAAGACTTTTTCTTTGGAGGTGGTGGTTCAGGTCAAGGGACACCTTGAATCAAGTTTAACATAAGTGAAATTAAAATGTACTTAAGTTTCTTCTCCTTTAAACAAATAGCTTTCCAAGAAATAGTACTGATTCTCTTACTTATTGTCACTCATTCATTTTCCTTACAACTTATTTCTCTTCTAAGTTACCCAAACAGGTATATATTAATACATTTACCAATGTATGGTCCCAGTGCTATTTTTACTGTTAGGATCTCACAAGACAAATGGTAAAAGAATTTTATATGGTTTCTGTTGGGGACAAGGAATAACACCTATCTTACCGTTTAAGTGAGGTATATCAGGACTTTATTAGTTTTATAATAGGCTAGATTCAACTTGTACCGCATTTAAAACATGAATTGTGTTTTAATGGGGCTTGTTCTATTACAATAGGGAAAAACTCTAAACCAAACACTAAATGAAATTATTAAGAGTTCTTTGGATATCATCAAGTCTTTATGTGGACACAGGAATAACAAACATTCTGGAGATTCTTGTAACTTGTCCTCCTTCCTCTTCTAAACCTAGGAATAGGTCAGCTTCAATATGGGAAGAACGCTCTCTGATTCCTTTTCCTTTGCCTACCTAGAGTAATATAATAGTGAATTCCTTGAAACTCTGGGGTACAAAAGTGGTGTCTAAACATAACAATTATTAAATCTGAGTTAGGTGAGGCTTAAAAGTTAACCATCATCCCCTATGAACCTCCATTTTCATAAAGCCCCTAAATGTTTAATTTTTCCTGTTAAAATACTGATATCCAAGGCTGGGCACAGTGGCTCACACCTGTAATCCCAGCACTCTGGGAGGCCAAGGTAGGAGGATCGCTTGAGGCCAGGACTTGGAGACCAGCCTGACCAAGAGCTAGACCCGTCTCTACTAAAAATAGACGAATTAGCTGGGCATGGGGGCGTGTGCCTGTAGTCCCAGCTACTTGGGAGGATGAGGCAGCAGGATAGCTTGAGTCCAGGAGTTTGAGGTTGCAGTGAACTATGATGATGCCACTGCACTCCAGCCTGGGTGACAGAGCAAGACTCTGTCTCAAAAAAACAAAACAACAAAAATTCCTGATATCCAGCAGTAGCTTTAATAATAAGAAAAGATATTTTTCTTTTCCATTTGCGATCTTAACCAACCTGGACTTTACAATCACTGCTTTACATTTTCATAAACTATCTTTATAACAAACCATTCTAAAATTTTTCTGAGAATGAAAGTCTAGTTCACAATTTTATGATTTTATATGTGAGACTCCACACTCTCCAATTTATAAAAATGTTAAGAGTTCAAGCAAGAAGTTATTAGAGGTATACCACTGGGAAAAGTAATCATTGAATTTACTTTTTAGGTATTGCTTTCTAAAAGTTTTACTCATTAATGACTTGTATGTATCCACAGAAATACAGATCCAAGAACTAAGTCTCACGTAATATCTAACAGAATGAAAAATCTTTACTGAACACTTAAGCTGGATGACTCATACCATACTTCCAAATATGAAACACTTTATTCATTCTGCCTCCAAATTCTACACTCCAATATCCAACCAATTCAGAGTGAGCTGTCCGAAGATGAACATTTTTCTTAAAATTTTCCAGGAACTCATTCATCTTTGAGGGTTTAAGATAATAGGTACGAAATTCATAGAATGTTCCATCATATTGTCTGGGGCCTGTAGCAAAAGATGAGCACACCTGAAGAAAGATAAGGCAAATTTAAATATTTTGAGGAAGGTAGGATTTATTATGTTACAACCAAATCTGAGTTGCGTACAAGGTACACTCAGTAGACTCATCCATGTTTGTTCTTCTCTCACCAACTCTCCGTCTACATTTGTTTACATAGAGATGTCAATAAAGATAACTACTCTTAAATATGCTGAATATATACTTACTGTTTCCTAGCAAGGGCTATAGACACTTTTTCATGAAAAACTGTTCATAAGAAGACATTGGAGTCTTCATTATATTCCTTTACCCAAGAACTACAATTAGTATTCTCATAAATTTAGTAGGTTATTAAGTATGAGATGTCCAATTTCCTTAAGTACTAAGTTTGACAGTTGATATCTCTGACATTTCACTTTGACACTTCTTGTTTTATTTTTATTGTGAAGGTACATCCTTAGTCTTTCAAAGGGATGGTTTGACTTGTGGTTATCTTTCAAAGTTTTTTTTTTTAGAGCAGTTTTTGTAAAAACATGGATAAGTCAAAAATTCATGTTATTTTCGAATATGAGTTCTGTTGTGGAGTGAATGCAGCACAGACAGCTCAAAATATCAATGAAGTGTTTGGGGAAGGATGTGGCTAATGAGCACACAGTACATCGAAGGTTTGAGAAGTTCCATTCTGGTGATTTTAATCTTGAAAATGAACCATGTGGGTGACCTGAGACCAAGGTGGATAATGGTGAGCTGAAAGCTGTAGTGGAAGCGAATCCATCTCTCAACCTAGGTGTGAATTAGCAGCGAGGTTTGACGTTACTATTCCAACAATATTGGACCATCTGAAACAAATCAGCAAGGTAAAGAAGCTGGATAGATAGATGGGTTATGCATGAATTAAATGAGCCTCAGAAGAGAAACTGTCTCAATGCTTGCCTTTCTTTGCTGCCACAACATAAAGGCGAATTATTTCTACACCCTGTTGTTATGTGTGATGAAAGATAGATTCTTTTTGACAATTGCAAGCATTCAGCACAATGGTTGGATAAAGATGAAGTGCTGAAACACACTCCAAAACCAAACATTTATCAAAAAAACCTAATGGCGTCTGTTGGTGGAGCACTGGTATTATCCATTACAGCTTCACGAAACCTGGTCAATCGATTACAGCGGATGTCTACTGCAACCAACTGTACAAAATGATGAGGATGTGATTAAACAGCTGAGATTGGTTAATAGAGGGAGGCCAGTTCTCTCACAAGACAATGCTTGACCACATGTCACACAACACTGTTCATACTACAGAGGCTGGACTCTGTCATCCATCATATTCACTGGACGTCACACTGACTGACTACCATTTCTTCCCGGCTTTGGACCACTTCTTGCAAGGAAAAAGACTGAATTCTCAACAAACTGTGGAAAATGCCTTTTGCTAGGTCATCGCCACTTGCTCTCCAGGCTTCTTTGCTACTGGCATAAACAGTTACCATTTAGATGGCAAAACTGTGTTGATAATTTAGGCGCATACTTTGATTAACTGTACTGCTTCTTGTTTGAGATATAATAATACACTTTTGATTTGAAATTGGACATTTCATATTTAATGACCTAATATAAACAGTTTTCCCTTATTTAGCCAATATTCCATCTTCAGTCAACAGTGTATGTGTTAGAGTTATACATATAAAAGAACCTCGCAAAATGTGCTCATCTTTTGGCAGGCACAATAAAAACCATGTTTACTAGCAGAGCACTCTATTAGGTTCTTAAAAAATTGAAAATTGTTATTCAGGTCAAAGCATTTCCTAAATTCAGTGAAGTAAACTGCTGGTCAAAAATAGGAATGGAATGTAACTAATGTAATAAAAAGCTATGACCTATCCAGTTGCATTGTAATATAGTGGTAGATTATATGAAAGCTGAAAAAGGAAAAAATTCAGAATCAACATTTTATGAATCATAATTAGTTTCTAATTTTGCAATATAAAGAAGGGCATTTGATGCTTCCAGTTACACCAAGTTTATGGAAATATTCCTTAAGAATCATTAGTTCCTTTTGAAATAGCTATACATTCACTATAAATTTCTAATTGATCTTCTGATTGAACTTAACTGGCATTCTTGTGTACAAATCCATCTTATGTAAGTTTAGTTAGCATGTGTCCATTTTCTGAAGCTGATGACACCAGAATAATCTATTAAAGCAGTTTTGGTCTCTACAAAGCTATGGACAAATTAGGGCTTACACTGACTACCTGGTAATGTCTAATGAAAGCAGTGAGCTTTTCTCTGATATATTTTTGTTTACAAAATACAACATTATATGTATTTTACTTAATTGTGCATAATAAGGCTTAATGATAATCATCTATCTTGAGTTAATTCCATTCACATCTGAGTTATATTCTTATTGCCTAAATAACTATGCTTATCACCAAAAACAACTGCAGCTGCCCCTGCTGTTAGTGGACATTCTTTCTGTGCTTTTTAACCAAACTCTAATAACCGAATGCAATTAGAATAAACAACTGCCTAGTATCCATAGTTTAAGAAATATCATAAATCAGAAAATGGGCCTAAGGGGCATTTGTAACAATTGCATTTCGGGTTGATACGATTAATTTGTATTTGGAGGACAAAATATTCGGCCAAAGGCACACATTTTTATTATATTTCACAGGAATAATATACAGTAAGGAACCTGCAGTGAGAGACGATTGGCTGGCTGGGTGGGGGGCGGTAAAGATTTCTGTCCCAGAAAGACTGTAACTGGGCTGGGACAGAAATCATGAGTGCTTCACATAGCGCCCTTACCTCCAACTTAGGTCTCATTCTTAAACAGCAATGACTTCCAATTCACTTAGAACAATTAGTAGACATTTAAAAGTTCAGAATAATTCTGTAAGGAAATAATTCTTGACCCTGCCCCACTGGAGAGAGAATCAGAAGGATAAAGACTGCATTGTTGATCTAGGGTGAATGGACATTACTGTCTTCTTTAGTGTTCACCAGAAAGTCTGCCTCTGGAATTGGTTAACCCCCTTCCTATCCTTCCCCTTGAGAAAGGAGTAAAGGCCTAAACACCGCAAGGAAAAGAAATCAATAGGCCAATGTGCGACAGGTAAGGCTGAATCATAAGCTCCGTTTTGTACATTTCTCATCGAAGGTTAAGAGAGTTTATCATGTTGGCCCCAGTGCTCCAGACCCTGCCTGGCTTGGGGACCAACCGGACGAGGCTCAGGTGACTGGGCAGGGTCCGGGACCCTGGGCCGCCGCCTCAAGGTTCTCCAGAAAATGCTGGCAAGTTGTGTTATTTCGTTTCAACAGGGGAGGCCGGTTCTGCTGCAAGCGGCTGGTTGGCCTTTCCCCTGTTGAACCTAAAATCTGGAGGGGCGGTGGCCTGTAAAGCCACAAATCAACAGGAGCCCGGACCTCGCCAGGCGACTACGTGGCCAGCGCTCCGTGAGCCGCAGCGAAGACGTTGCCGGGCTGCAAAACCGCTTCAGGGCTGTCCTGGAGGCCGCCTGGCATCCAGGCCAGAGAAGCCGTCTGTCCGCGGCTGCCCGCGAGTGGTCAGGAGGGGACCTCAGCAGGGGACCCTTGCCTTGGCAGTGCCCTCCTCACGCGCGTCTTGGGGGCCCCTCCTCAGGACGCCGAGGCTGGCTGGAGAACCTGGCGGCCGCGCAGATGCTCCAGGTCTGGGCTTGCGAACCGGCCCCGCCCCTGCCCTGGGTAGTGGTCGGGCGCGCCCCTGTGGCCAGTACCTGGGGCGCGAGCGTCCGCGCAGCCAGCGCCCTAGTCAGGCCGCTCCGGAGGGCGAGCATGGCGCGGCTTGCAACGCTGAGGAAGACGCCAGCCGCGTCCTTTCGGAGACTTCTCCTCTCAGGGCTTCCCGTTTGGAAGCGAGCGGCGACTGGACGGCTGGCTGACGCAGGCGGGGGCGGCGTCGGCGGGGTGGGCTCCGCCCCTGGCCGGGAGGCGCGTTGCCTCGCGTGGGGCCAGGCAGCTTCGCGTCTGTGTCTTTGGCGCCGACGGTTGGTCCGCCTGTGTTTCCTCAAACGTTCTTGCTCCAGTGTCACAGGTGACATTAGAATGAGCTGAGTGCTGAGATGGGTCCTGCTACACCTTTCCGCGCCCACCAGCTCATCCGCTCCAATGTCCCGTTGTGCAGAATTCGTGACGGTGCGTGTTCCTGTAAACCTTAAAAGCAAAACAGCAGACCTCTGATCTAGTTCGGAGTATCGGTCCTCAGAATAATAACCACCTTCATCATTTCAACAACCTCCTCCCCCTCCCCCTCTCTTGTCGCTCGGGCTAGAGTGCCGTGGCATCAGCCCAGCTCTCAGCAACCTCAAACTCCTGGGCTCAAGCGATCCTCCTGCCTCAGCCTCCCGAGTAGCTGGGACTACAGGCATGCGCCACCATGCCCGGCTAATTTTTTCTATATATTTTTTTAGTTTTCCTTCTAATATCTTTCCATTTTTAGTAGAGATGGGGTCTTGCTCTTGCTCAGGCGTCTCCAACTCCTGACCTCCAACGATCCGCCCGCCTTGGCCACACAAAGTGCTAGGATTACAGATGTGATCAAGCTGTTTCTTCTAATGCCTGTTTCATTATTTTTAGATAGCTTTTTCTGCTATTCCTTGATTTTTCAGTATGGATAGTATCTATGGACTTCCTTCTAGGGAAGATGAGGATTGATGTCTCATTTATACCACTCCCCCAAATTCTTTTTCCGTCCAGCATTTAATAATGCTTGCATTAAAACTAGTTAATTGGTTACATTATTTATTTACATTAACCTACATTATATTAATGTTTATATTATTCTTGGTCATAACTACCTTATTGCACACGTTATTGTACTATTGCTTACATTATTAGGACTAGGGGATTATTACAGGGTTATCACCTGTTGTAGTATTGGTTGTGCCTTGTGCAAGAGCTTTTGAGTCATTGATTCATAGGAAGAGAGGATTTTTAAAATTAGTAATTCCAGACGAAGTAGAAGATTTTGTAGAAGAGACTCATCCACTTGTAACCATGTAGTACTAAACAAATCATCATTTGTGTCAGGGCTGGATCTATGTGATTATATTTATTTTCTTAGACTTTTTTTTACCCTGAAATTCACAATTCATTTACTCATTCTACCAATATTTACTAAATTCTTTGTGTATACCACACACTTTTCCAGAAGCTGGGGTACAGAATTAAGCAAAAGACAAAGTTTTGTCCTCTTGGAAGGTACAAGCTGAAGGAAACAAGTACAAAAATGAATAGAAAATTAACAAATAATACGAAGTCATTAATAAATAGTATGAAGAAAAATACAGTAGGATGCAGAGAATAGAAAGTGCTGGAGGGAGGTAACACAGATTGCTGTCGATTGACTTGTAAGATGAAGATTTTGGGCTCTTCACACCACTCCCCCTATATATACTTCCCTTCCTGTGTCTAATAATGTTTACATTAAAAATAGTATATTTTGGAGTGAGACAAAAAGTGTTAAAAGCTTTATGAGAATGGGTTGGGTCTTGTCAAGTAGTGTGCTTCACTCTAGGTTGATCTGACCTGGCTATTTCATTGAGACCCCTCCCCCCCAACAGTTATTACCTGCAAGTTATTTCTCTTTATCTAGTCAGTTTCCCCTGAGAGGAAATTTTCAGTATCCTTTCTGTGTGGTAAATGCATGAGTTCAAGTTTCTTGAGTAGGGAAGGAGGCTAGAAGACTCAGTATTTGGTAGTATCTTTCCAATAATATTTTAATCAGGATAGACTAAATTGCTCTTGCACAACAAAATCAGAATGTATTATGATTCAGACACTATAGGATTTTATTTTTTAATAAGCATCCAAAGTGGGTTTTTCTAGTTGACATGCAGCTTGTCTATATATGGTGAATTAAGGACCCAGTCGTCTTCTACCCTGTGGCTTTGGCATACCTTAGAGTCTCATTATTACCTGCATGCATCCAGTAGAAAGATGGAACTTCCAAGAGAATCTTTAAGAGGAAAATACAGTGAGGAGCAAAATTCATGGCTAAAACTTAGGGATGGATAAACATTGTTAAGTGCTACATGCCTAAGATGCTCTCCTATTCACTTTCTCACAGGTTTTCATTGTCCTCAAAATGCTGTAAGTTAAACTTTTTCTCCATTTCATAAATGGGAAAGGTGAAGTTCAGAGGGATAGAATTTTTTCTCAAGTTTATTGCTGAAAAGTGGCACAATTGGGGTTTGAAGCCAGATTGTAAAACCAGTTCAGTTTACCATTTATTTTTATTTTAAAAAATGTATTATTATTTTTTATTTCAGAATATTATGGGGGCACAAATGTTTTGGTTACATAAATTGCTTTTGTACCATTTGAGTCAAAGTTGTAAGTGTGCCCATCATCCAAATAGTGTGCACTGTACCCATTATGTGTGAATTTATTCATCCCCTCCCCCGACACTTGCTTGATTTCTAATGAACGTTATTTCCATATGTGTACATAAGTGTTGATTGATTGGTACCAATTTAGTGGTGAGTATATATGGTGTTTGTTTTTCCATTCTTGTGATACTTTACTTAGAAGAATGGTCTCCAGTTTCATCCAGGTTAATAGAAGAGGTATTACTTCACCAGTTTTTTTATCGGCTGAGTAGTACTCTATAGTATACACATACCACATTTTATTAATCCACTCATGTATTGATGGGCACTTGGGTTGTTTCCACATCTTTGCAATTGTGAATTATGCTGCTATAAACATGTGAGTACAGATATCTTTTTTATAGAATGTCTTTTTTTCCTCTGAGTAAATACACAGTAGCAGGATTGCTGGATCAAATGGTAGTTCTACTTTTAGTTCTTTGAGTTACCACCATATTACTTTCCACAGAGGTTATACTAGTTTGAAGTCCCAAAAACAGTGTATGAGTGTCCCTATCTCTCTGCATCCATGCCAGCATTTGTTGTTTTGGAACTTTTTGATAAAAGCCGTTCTCACTGGAGTTAGTTAAGGGATATCTCATTGTGGTTTTTATTTGCATTTCCCTGATGATTAGAGATGTTGAGCATTTTTTCATATGTTTATTGGCCATTAGTCTTTCTTCTTTTGAAAAGTTTCTGTTCATGTCTTCTGCCCACTTTTCAATGGGGTTGTTTGATTTTTTCCTTGTTGATTTGCTTGAGTTATTTTTTTATATTCTAGTTATTAGCCCTTTATCAGATATATAATATTCAAATATTTTCTCCCATTCTGTAGGTTGTCTATTTGCTCTAATGATTATTTCCTTGGCTGTGCAGAAGCTTTTTAATTTGATCAGGTCCCATTTATTTATATTTTTTGTTGCTGTGATTGCCTTCGGAGTCTTCTTCATAAATTCTTTCCCTAGGCCAATGTCTATAAGAGTTTTTCCATTTCTTCTAGAATCCTTATAGTTTCATGCCTTAGGTTTAAGTCTGTTATCCATCATGAGTTGGTTTTTGTAAGTGGTGAGAGGTGCTGATCCTTTTTCAGTCTTATACATGTGGCTATCCAATTTTCCCAGCACCATTTATTGGATAGGAATTCTTTTCCCCAGTGTATTTTTGTCTGCTTTGTCAAAGATTAGATGGCAATCTGAGGATGGTTTTATATATAGGTTCTCTGTTCTGATCCATTGGTCTATGTCTCTGTTCTTGTGCAAGTACCATGCTGTTTGCTGTTTTGGTTACTATAGCCTTGTAGTGTAGCTTGAAATCTGGTAAACTGATGCCTCCCAATTTGTTATTTTTGCTTAAGGTTGTTTTGGCTATACAGGGTCTTCTCTGGTTTCATATGAAGTGTAGAACTATTTTTTCTAGATCTGTGTAAAATGATTTAGTATTTTCATAGGGATTGCATTGAATCTGTAGATTACTTTGGGTAATATAAGACATTTTAACAATGTTGATTCTGTCTATCTATGAGTATGGTATGTTTTTCCATTTGTTTACATCCTCTACTATTTTCTTCCTTAGTGTTTCATAGTTCTCCCAGCTTGCTATTGTGAATGGTATTGAGTCTTTGATTTCATTCTCAGTTTGACTGTTGTTGGTGTATAGGAATGCTACTGATTTGTGAACATTGATTTTGTAACCTGAGACTTTGCTGAATTTATTTGTCAATTCTGGTAGTCTCTTGGCAGAATCTTTGGAGTTTTCTAGATATAAGATCATATCATCAGCAAAAAGCAATAGTTTGACCTCCTCTTTCCTGATTTGGATACCCTTGATTTCCTTCTCTTGTCTGATTGCTCTGGCTAGGACTTCCAGCACTGTGTTGAATAGAAGTGGTGATAGAGGATAACCTTGTCTGGGTCCAGTTCTAAATGGGAATGCTTTCAATTTTTCCCTGTTCAGTCTGATGTTGGCTGTGGGTTTGTCATATATAACTTTTATAATTTTGAATTTACCATTTATTTTTAAAAGATATGTGATCTTTAAGGTAGTTTTAGATTTGTAGTGGAAAAATAGCCTTTAAACAAAATTGAAAAAGTAACATTTTTTCCTGTGGCTATTTTTTGACATATTACCTAAACTGCCTGGAAAATACACAGGATAAGCATTTTGAAAATTGTTGCATATTCCGAACTTCTGACAAGTAGTTCAAAGGCTAGGTAGTTCAAAGCTAGAGAAATCATACCAAAAATCTAGATTATTAAAATAGACTAATATGACACAGAGTAATTGGTTGTGTATTTTTTAGATTGGATAGACAGAGATGCCCTATTTAAAAAGGTAATATGAAGCATTTATCATAGGTACAACAGTGTAGTGAATTCCTGTGCCCCTGTCCCCAGGCTTACAAAAATAGGATATTGCCAGCAACTTAGAAGCTCAATACATGTTCCTTCCTGGTCACATTCTCCTCCTTGCCACACTCTCTCTCACCTCCTTCAAGTAATCATGATCCTGAATTTTGTGTTAATTATTACATTGATTTTTTAAAAATTTTAACTATATTTGTATATAAGTCTAAACAATATATTGCTTTGTTTTACCTATTTTAGATTGATTTTTAAATGGAATCAGACTATGTTTATTAGTGATATGGTTCTTAGCTTTAACTTTAGGCTTTTGAAAATCACCCACATTAATGAGTTGCAGTAATTAATTCACCTCTCTGTTATATGAATATACCTTAATTGTTTTTTGTTTTTTTTGTCCATTTGACTATTAGGGACAAAGCTGTTTGAATTTCTTTGTAGATATCTCCTGGTTCCTCTGGAAGAATTTCTCTAGGATAGGCATTCTGAGCCCTTTTTGTGTTATAAAATCCCTTGGAAATCTGTGAGCCTGTAGGACCCCAAATGTTTTTAAATGTGTAACAAATGTATAGAGTAACAAAGCAAACAAATTACAAAGAAACAAATACAAGGAAAAAAACTGAACTAGAATCATTAAAATGAAAAAATTGAACTAGAATAATAAAAATAAAAGCAACATTTTCAAAAAGAAATAAATATGCTTTATTAGGGCACTAAATAATATCTAATGGTGAATGTAAGAGATATAATTTTGAAGTAGTAATAAGTGTAGAAGAAATTTTGATGTATTTGCAACACCTGTAAATAGAATTTGACAGTATGTATGAGTTTTGTTACAAAGTCATAGGTTCTATTAATAATATTGTGGTTTGTTGCCTACCTTTGCAATAAAAGGAAATGCTTAATCTCTGAAGTTGATGACAATAAAGATATAATTTTTTTCCATCCAAGTTACCAGCCCCTTTCAATTCTATCAATAGACTTCTTTGGGCTCTGTATACTGTAGGTTACAAAAAGTACCGAGCATGTACTCAGGAGTAGACTTGCAGAGTTATAAGATATGTACATATTCATCTTTACTAAGTAGTGCCAAACTGTTCTATAAATTTTTACTATTTTAGGCTAAGGTTTTTCTGATCAATTTTATATGATTGCCCATTGGTCTGAGGAGTGTGAAGATGCATTTTTATACCTAATATTAACAAATAGGTATCAGTTGAAGGGCTGTGGGAATTATATGAAACGGGTGAAGGAAACAATCCACTTGATGGTGTTCCTGCTTGGTTTTTTCAAAGGTCTGGCTCATGCAGATGTGCAGAAGGAAGCAGGAGAAGTAGAAGCACTGCTGGCCCAACTGAGTAGCAGGGCAGCAGCTATGCATGTAAACTCTAGATGCTAATATTCTGGTACTATATCCCTTGGTTAAGTGCTTTCTTTTTTTTAGTGCTATGTTCTGAGACCATGAGATGGTAGTATAGACTACCTTTTCCTTCATTAGGTGTCAGTTTGTGCATATATCTATTTTTGTTGTTATTTTTGAGTTCCTGTAAAGCAAACTATAGGTATTTAGAGTAAACTTACAGGGTTTTGTGTGTTTGTGTGTGTGTGTGTGTGTGTGTGTGAGAGAGAGAGAGAGAGGAAGAGAGAGAGAGAGACAGAGAGACAGAGAGATACTGGATTATGTATTGGAGAAAAAAATTTTAGTAAAGGTGCATTACTATCATAATGTTTGTGGGTTGCTTTATTATGAATAATAAAAAAGTAATTGAATATAAAGTTATTGAATAATAAAAAATAAAAATCAATTTTCATTCAAATTTCCTTAAAAAGAAACCTATGCCTATCACTAAATATTTGTTAATCAACTGTGTGTGTTGAATATTGAATTAAATGCTTTATGGAGAAAAAAAGAAAAAAAAACCCACTGCATCTCTCTTCTTGAGGTTGTTGACATGTCTTGGTATTTCTGTATCAGTCTCTTTGCTGCTAGCCACCTTAGAATAAATAGAAGTAAAGATTTGTTAATAGACCAATATTTAAATATAGTACAAATTTATGTAATTTTTTCCTATAATAAATCAAAGTGTTATTACTAAGACATAAACATATGAGCTTAATATATATCCATTACATCAATTTTAGGTATAAAAATTAATTGGCTTTATTTATATTTTACACTAGAAAGTGAATTTTAATGCCAATGACATTTTAAAACCTGTCATCAATAATTACAATTGCTTTCTAAAATAGGCTTTGCAAGTCTAATGCTTTGAATAATCTCTGTGCCTTGCAATTGGAGTTGGGGAGAAATTTTATGGGAAAAGTATTTCTCAACCTTTTGCTATTTTAGATTTTTCTTATTAAATATGGCTGTTTTTTCCCCTTAGGTTTAAGTTGAGATATCTATAAACATCCATGTTGTAGCATATGTCAGAATTCTCTTCCTTTTTAAAGCTGAATAATATTCCATTGTGTATATATATACCACATTGTGCATGTCTATTCATTCATCAGTCAACACTTCCATGTTTCAGCTATTGTGAATAATGCTGCTATGGACATAGGTGTATAAATGTCTCCTCGAGACCCTGCTTTCAGTTCTTTTGGGTATATACTCAGAAGTAGAATTGCTATATCATATAGTAATTCTATTTTAAATTCTTTGAGGAACTGCTATACTGTTTTCCATATTGGCTATCCCATTTTACATTCCCACTAACAGTGTACATGGGTTTCAATTTTTCCACATCCTTTTATTTTAATAGCAATCATTTTAATGAGTATGAGGTGGTATTTCATTGTGGTCTTGATTTGCATTTCTGTAATGATTAGTAGTGGTAAGCATCATTTTTGTATGCCTATTGGCCATTTGTGTATCTTCTTTGGAGAAATGTCTATTTAAGTCCTTTGTCCATTTTTAAATTGAGTTATTTGTGTTTTTGTTGTTGTGACCTGATAAATTTTTAAACTACCGGTTAGTCTTTTGCCTGCCTTTGGATTTCTTCATTTCCTCTTTTTCTAATTTTTGAATTGGGATTCTTAGTGCATTAATTTTCAGTCTTTCTTATTTTCTGATGTATGTGTTTGACTGTAAGCTTTCTTTCTCTCATAAATTTTGATGGTAATTGTATTATCATTAAGTTGCAAATATTTTGAATCTTTATCATGATCATTTTAACCTGTGAATTATTTAAAAGTATGTTTTAAAATTTCCACATTTAAAAGCATTTTTGAGTTTTCTCTTCTCAATATTAATTTCTAATGTGTTATGTAATGGCCATATATTTTCATTTGAATGATATTGATGCTTTGACATTCATTGAGACTTTCTTCATTTCCTAATGCATCCTCAAATGTTTTATAAACATTTCATTGGATTTAAAAACATTTGCATACAAAGTTATACACATACACACACACGATTGTTGCAATTTTTTAAGATGGGTATTTAACTTAACACTATCTCTATTTAACATCTCTGTAATCCTCCTGAATAGTACAAGGACCTTAACATGTTTATTTCTGATTTCTAAACCCTCTCAACATCTTCCATGTTATTTTTATCTAAGATTTCACTTTTACCTTATTTTTAAGTCTCCAAATCCCTCTGCTTCTCTCTCTCTACCACCCCTGGTCCTTTCTCTCTCTCTTTAACAAAGCCAGTGACAATTTGGAATTACCACATATATTTACCAATTTTATTGTTTTCTATGAAAAGTTTTTTTTTCTATTCCATTTCTTTCATTTAGGGACAGTTTCTTTCTAGGTTTGTCTGAGTGGTAAAAAGCTCTTTTTTTCTTTCTAAAAATGGTTTTATTTTGCCTTCTCTCTTGAAAGATGGTTTAGTTTGATATAGAATTATAGGTTTTCAGTGATTTTGCTTGAACAATTGGAAGATACTATTCCATTGACTTTGGGCCTGTATTCTAATGGATGACATTTTAACTCTATTTTTTATTTTGAAGCACTTGATAAAAATAAATATAATATGCTATTATATATTAAAATATAATAAGATAATTCATTATTAAGGGAAGATTGTGCTTCATTTTTTTAAAAAAGTATAATACATATTCTATGTGAGAAGCCAACTCCATGTTTCCTTTTAGGTACTCATTTACCATTACAGTTTGCTTATTTACAAACATGCTTATATACTCATATATCAACTTTTAAAAGTAATTCACTTTATTATAAATATTATTACATATTTAAAAATATTCATTCAAAACTACTTTTTATAAGTTTTAGATTTTGAAATTTAAATGTGCCTGCAAAATCATACTGCAAAATCTAGATTGAATGACACATACACAAAAGAACGAAAAAGGAAGTTATCTTCTGGAGTATCTGTGTAGAGGACCTTAGTCTGGGGACTATCATTTTTCTCTTTATGTTGTAAAAATAACAAGTAAATTCTGTATTTCATAATTTGGTATCTTAGAGAATAGATTTAAGGTAAATACTAATGTCATAATATGATATTACACATTACATAGTGAAGCATAATGTGGTTTTGCACACACTATATACTTCTGCTTAATCATTCTTAGAACTTCTAATGATTTTACTGGTACAATAAGATGACTAATTTTAAAATGTGGTAAAATTTTCTAACCTAGCTTAAAACTAAAACATAGAGCACAAGGACTCTCTTAAAATCTGTTTTGCCTTGTGATTTTTATCTAAAATTATTTTAGTATTTGTCTCTTTTTCCGTTGCCAGGAGTGTTTTGTTTTGTTTTGTTGTTTGGCTTATGTTGCTGAGTTTTAATCTATCATATGAGAAGATTTAGGACATTAAAACACAGAGATTTCTAGATTTGTGTGTATTTCTCATGAAGACATTATTTCCTTCTGAACCAAGATCAATATGATACATAGTCTTTGCCATCTAATTGTCTTGATTGATCTACTTCATTAATTTCTTTCATTTGTTACTCAGTGACTGAGTTATATGCATTTTTGCTAGCTTTCAAAATGGTTTGAAATTTAAACCTTTTGATCAGAAGCATAAAATTTATTCTCAGTAGTTCTTTCATCACCAACACTAGTATTGTTCAGTAATATTGAACAATATATATTCCCCATTTTTAAATAATCTTATGCATTACAGCATGATTATTAACACTTGTATTTGGTAATAGCCTGAATCATCATTATAATGTGACCACTATGCACTTATGTTGTCCTTAACCAACAGTGCTTCACATTTATAATAATTTTTTTGCCCCACATCTTCTGTGAGAATATAAGTAGCATAGGAAAGAAACAGTTCAGCCAACTTACAGATTAATTGTTTGACTATGACTTTAACTTCTTAATTTTTATTAAGTTTCTAGATCCGAATAGGCCCTGGGGAATCTGAGTGATTATGGGCAATTTGGTTGTGTTAAGAATAGAAATGTTACAAGGTATATAGGAGATTATCATATGGATATATAGGAATGGCATTATCAAAAACTTCACGGCCTTAGTTGTATCGGAAAGGTGAAATTAATTGCAGAATAAATACTGTAGGAGGAACCATATTTCTTTTTCTCAGGCTTCAACAATCTAACATGCCTGGGGAATCAGTAGTCCCCTCAGAAATAGCCAAAAACACATGAAGGGATGTCACAAAGAACACATCCTGTTAATGATATTTGCTATCTTCTTTTTTCTTATTATCTTAGAACCTGATTCTGGTAAATCTGACATATTTCTTTTCTTTCCTTTCCTTCTCCTCCCCTTGCACCCATCCCCCAGGAATAGCAACTAAAACCCTGACAAGAGTTCAGGATAGGAAATTAAGTTTCACAGGGACCATTAAAATTTATTTTTTATTTCTCTCTTGTAAGAGTTGTAAATAACCTATTAAAAAGTTTAGCCTTTTTAAAATAGTAGAACTTTTTTCCTAAATTAAGTTCAAAAGAATTTATAATGGTACCATCTTTAATTCAGTTTCTACACTTGCCTCATTCACTGATACAACATTCATTCAAGAGCTGTATTCCTGACAGGTTTTATATAGTTTTTTTCAACACTGTAGTAGGAAAAATTCAAACATAAAGCAAAACTGAAAGAATTTTACATTGAACATCATATACTCACTAACCAGAATCTACCATTAACACTTTACTATTAGTAGATTTGCTTATCTCATATCTATGTATCTATTCATCTATCAGTCAATCCAGTAAATCCATGTCCTTTTTGGATGCATTTTAAAGTAAATTGTATGTGGTAGCCACTGGCCACGTGGGGCTAGGGAACACTTGGAATGTGGCTGGTCTGAATTGAGATGTGCTGAAACTCAAAAGATAGAGTAAGTTTCAAAGATGTAGTGCCAAAAAAATACTTCATTAATAATTTTATATCAAATATAAAAATAATATTTTGGATATATTGTATTAAATTAACTATTACAATAAATTAAAAAATAAATTCTAGACATAATACTTTCCCCTAAATACTTCAGCATGTGTATTATTAACTAGAGTTTAGTATTTGCTTACAGTTTTTCTTAAAATTTACATACATTAAGTTCACAAATTTTAATGTACTATAGAGTTTTGTTGAATGCATACCTGTGTCACCCAGATACCTACAAGATATAGAACATTAACACAATCTCAGAAAATTTCCCTCATCCCTGTCCCAGTTGATACCTGCTTTACACCTCCCCATAGACAGCCACTGTTCTGATTTTTTAAATACTATCGATTAGTTTTCACCTGTTTTACAACTTTAGTATGTACTCTTCTAAAAACAAGATTGTGGCTGCTGTGCAGAGAATGGATTTTAGGAGAACAAAAGTGGCATCAGGGATGTGATTTGGGAAGTCACTGCAGTAACCTAAATGAGATGATGGTGGCTTGAACTAAGGCAGTAGAATTGGACTTGGAGTACACTTTGAGTGCAGAGTTGACGAATTCACTGGTGGGTTGGATGTGGGCATATGGTGCTGCCGCTTCCTGAGATGGGGAAAACTGGAGAAGTAGTTTGGGGATGGGAAATTCAAGGTTTTTATTCTGGACATGTTATATTTAAAATGCTTATTAGATTAGATCTCAGGGCTGGAGATATATATGCATACACACACATATATCACTATTCTATAAAATAATGTCATTTTATTTTGGTCATTGTCAAGTTATAAGTTCATAAACTAGTTTAGGGATTATATCCATGTATAATTGGGTTAGGTGAACTTTGCCTATCTATTAAAGTCAAATTCTGATGCCCAGAATGAACAAAACCATACATACAACAGAAGGAATATTATTTTAGCCAGGATTAGTGTTAGTTGTATGTATTATTTAATACACATAACACAGTCAAACTGCCCATATTCTATGAAAAGAAAATTATCTTTAAAAACAGACTATACAAAAAAAGCAATATGCGATTATACAAGGAATCTATTGATTGAAGCTCTATTGACTTGGTTAATATTTGTGATATTAATACAAAGACAAATTATTCACAGACTCTGTCCCTAGTGATCTTTCAATAAAACAACAGATATATTGTGTACATAATCAGAGGATATAAATCTTCCCATAATAAATACCCCAAAGCCTAAATAGCTTGCTATAGGAATTTATTATTATTATTATTATTATTATTTTTATAGCATCTCGCTCTGTTGCCTGGGGCTACAGTGCTAGAGTGCCATGGTGTCAGCCTAGCTCACAGTAACCTCAAATTCCTGGGCTCCAGCGATCCTCCTGCCTCAGTCTCCCGAGTAGCTGGGTCTACAGGGTGTGCACCACACGTCTGGCTAATTTTTTCTATATTTAGTAGAGATGGGGTTTCGCTCTTGCTCAGGCTGGTGTTAAACTCCTGACCTAAAGTGATCTTCCTGCATTGGCCTCCCACAGTGCTAGGATTACAGACATGAGCCACCACGCCTGGCTGCTATGGGAATTTAACTTAGAGGAAGAAGAGGCAGAGTGTTGCCAGGATGATAAAGAAGGCTTTAAGTCAAAGGACACTTTATTGAGCGGCACCTCAAATTTTTGTAGATAGGTTATAGGGAGGGCAATTTTAGATGGAGAGAATGGCATCAGCAAAGATGCAGAGGAAGCAATTGCAAGAATTATTCAGGCAGTGGCAAATAAGCTTGTTTACCTTCAGCATAAGAAAAACAATCACACATCATTCATTCGTTCAACACACATCTATAATAAATGCCTATTCTGTTCTGTGTACCAAGGAGGCTTAAATAAATATTACTTTCATATTTTATCCTCAGGTAACCCACAGTCTATTAGAAGAGACAGACATATACGGAGAAAGGTGAAGGGAATGTGTATTTTTTGTTGCATGACATTAGTCAAGCATTGAATAAGGCATTTTGCATTTTTTAAATTCAGTCCTCATAAAAATCCCCTGAGCTAGAGGCTAAACTCCACATTTTATGTCAGAGGAAATGGAAACTCTGACAGGTTAAAGTTCATAATCCTAGTAAACAATAGAGTTAGAGTCTATACCCATTTTCCCCTGATTTCTGAGCCCTTATTTTTTTAAACTACGTCACATTAAATAAATAAAATACAATATAACAGGAAGTTTAATAAGGCCACATTACAAAATATACAGAAGAGGAAGAAACAAATTCTTTATGGAGCTGCTGATAAAATGGTGAAAAGATGACATTTGTGAAATGTGATGAAAACAAGAGCTATTGACAAATAATGTAATAGGACAAAAATTCTTAACTTGGGAGCAGTAACAACTTTTCTCCCTAACTTGGTGCCCAATTTCTCAATTCCTTCAAAACCCATCTTTCTCCAAATTCCTTTCCCTTGGAGCACAGATTCTATTTTTTCCTTGAAAAAGGCTGTCATAATCAAGGAAGGATGAGGTGGGAAAAAGAGAGGTGGAAACAGTAGGAAGACTGGACATTAGGAAATGGTGGAAAGAGATGCTCCAGGGCAGTTGTGAGCTGTAATGCAATGAAATTTTCTATTAAGTGTTGCTGTGGTATTGGAGTTTTTAAGAAATTCAAATATAGATGTTAAACCTACTTTTGTTTTTGTTTGCCTGTTTATTTTTATTTTATTTATTTATTTATTTTTATTTTATTAAATATTATGGTTACGTACATTGCCCATGCCCCCCCTCCCCCATCGAGGCAGAGCCTCAGGCATGACCATCCCCCAAACGTTGC
>VBSM01003204.1:19803523-19839304 GCA_008086735.1 Cheirogaleus medius
AACTCTCACTCTTCGCTGATGACATGATATTATACCTAGAAAACCCCAAGGATTAAACCTACTTTTGATTTCAGGACTCTGTTAAGAACCACATGGATCCTAGTTTTATAAGGGTTGTAATGATAATTCTAATATTCATAATGAAAAGCAGGCAATGGGGTGTGTTCTTTCTTTTTTTATTTGGCTTTTTATTGAAAGTGAACAAAATTCTAAGTGTACTGCTTGATATATTTTCACAAACAGAACATATCACTCAAAGTGCTATGGATTGGATTTTAGTATTTCTGAATCATTGCTTGTGAGGAAGCACTATTATTTTATGAATTCCTTTTCTGTAGTTCTAAGAGTAGAAGCTACAGAATGCTTTGGGGGTGTGTTCACTTACCATAACGGGAAGGACCATGTTGAAGAGAACTTTGAGTTATGTGTCCATTCATTTTTTTGAGAGAAATTCTGATTCTTTTTTCCTATTAAGAACAGGATTTATTAAGCGGGAACAGTCAAAATTATCAGGGAAAGATTATTTCCAAGTTGCTAGGTAACTATTATTAAGTAACAGTGTAAAAATGTCCTATAAAATGTACTAATGGCTGAGTACAATGCCAGTGAGTCAAGCCTCATTAATGCAATATAGTTATTTATTTATTTATTGCTTTTGAGCATCTTTATGTCTGCAATTACAAATAATCATTATTGGCATTTGCAAGTAGAAAAACTAAAAAGGCAAAGAAATACCTCATCACTGCATGGTGATGTGATAAAAACCTCAGGATGGTCGGCAGCCGGCAAGGCATTAATACAGCTGTGCGTTTACATTCAGAGATACACATGTCATTTTGGTTAAATGTCACTGCCCAACTTTCAAATGTCCCCTTGTTATTTTGTTCTCCACATTTTTCACATTAACTTCAAGCAATGTAAGTTTATACAACCTCTTATACCTTGTTAAATCTATTGTTATTTTATTTCTGAAGGATGGAATGTATTTTTTTAATTTAATAATATACAATTTATTAAATAATCACCTTTATCTTTTTTTAGTAGAATAAAAGGAATTTAAAACACATTTACTCTATTAATCACTTCCATATTTACATGTCATTACCCTGAATTTTAATTCTATTTCATTTTAATTCACCTAGATATTATTTTATTTCATTTATTCATAGTTTTTTACATTTCCACATAATGATGAATTACTTTGCTTTTCATTAACTCTTTTATCTTAGACATTTAGGCTAATCTCCTTAGACAGTTTTTTAAAGGGGGTACAGTGTTTTTATTACATGGATATCTTGTACAATGCTTAAGTCAGCGCTTTTGGTGTGCTCATCACCAGAATAGTGTTCATTGTTCCCAGTAGGTAAATTTTTATTCCATACATACCCTCTCATCCTCCCCACTCCTTGGTTTCTCATGTCCTTTATATCACTTTGTGCCTGTGTGTACCCATCTGTTAGCTCCCACTTATTAGTGATAACATATGGTATTTGGTTTTCCATTCCTGAGATACTTTCTCCACTTACTGGCAAATATTGGCTCCAGGCTTATATCCTGTCAGTTTAGCAACCCTAGCAGAAAGGATGCCTCTTTCCTCATATTGGGACAGCATTGTGGATTGAGTTTGATTACCTTGACTTAGCTCACTCACTACACTGAATGAATCACTGTGGCTAGAGGGGTTTGCTTCTTTATTGGCTAGGCCTTTGTTCAGTGCTCACCACTACTTCCCAAAAGTTGGGTTAGACCCACCCAGCACCACATGGACTCAGAGGGATGGGCTGTTGAATTGTCAAAGGAAAAAGATATATTATTTTACCAGAAGAGGGTATGCTGGACAACAATGTTAGATTCAAATGACTGATAAAGGAAAATAAGAAGACAGAAGGAAGGAAGAGAAAGGAAGTAGATGAAGAAGGGAGGAGGGGAATGGACAAGAAGGGGGAGTAAATGGAAGAGAGAAGAGGAAGAGAAAAACAAGGAAGAGAGAGAGAGAGAGAGAGAGAGAGAGAGATAAAAGAGGGGATAGCAGAGAGAAGAGAGGAGATTCATCTTGATGAAAAGCCATATGCCTTATATGGGATCAATTAGCAGGGCTAGAAACTCTGCAGACAAGACACTACTTAGAAGGTTTACACAAGAATTCTATGTTGAAAACAATGGAAATCCTGTATTTGGCTTTATAAGCAGGCATGCTCTCTTGACCCTGGGTTCTGTAATTTTATCTGTGATACAAAACACCTGCTCTGATCCCATGTTGAGCATAAGACATGCTTCAAAACCTTTCATATTTTCCATAGATGCCACTGTCTACTCAGGATTTTCTTCATAGCTTCTTTTACCTCTTTATTCCTCAGGCTGTAGATGATGGGGTTTAACATTGGGGTTACTACTCCGTAAGACAGTGCAATGATTTCATCAGATACTTTTGTGTACTTTGACTTAGGCTTCATGTACATAAAAAGAGCTGAACCATAGAATAAGATGACCACAGTCAGATGGGCTGAACAGGTAGAAAAGGCTTTCTTTCTCCCCTCAGTAGAATTAATTCTCAGAATAGAAGACAGGATGAATACATAGGAGACAAAAATTAACAGCACAGGAATCACCAATATAACAATACTTGCCACTGACATGATAAGCACATTCATGGAAATATCTGAGCATATAAGTTTAAGAAGAGCTAGGATCTCACAGGTAATATGATCAATGACATTATTGCCACAGAAAGGCAATATCATTGTCAAGACTGTTTGCACTAAGGAGATCAGATAGCCTATGATCCAAGACCATGCAGCCATTTGCACATATAACACTCTGTTCATGATGATGGGATACCTCAGTGGGTTGCAAATGGCCACATACCGGTCATAGGCCATCACAGCCAGGAGGACACACTCAGTGCAGCCCAAGCCAAGAGAGACAACCATTTGCAGAGCACAGCCAATGAAGGAGATGGATTTTCTCTCAGACGTAACCATAACAAGCATTTGAGGAACGGTTGATGATGTGTAACAGATATCCAAGAATGAGAGGTTTCCAAGGAAGAAGTACATGGGGGTGTGGAGACGAGAATCCAGGATGATGATGATAATGAGGAGGCTATTTCCTGGGAGGATTATCAGATACATGATGAGACAGAGCACAGACAGAAGAAGCTGGAGTTCTGGGTACTGGGAAAGCCCCACTAGAAAGAATTCTGTCACTTCAGAGTAATTTCCTGTCTCCATGTGTCCATGTCACCTGCAAGGTTTAGAAAAGGACATGACTCAGTGAAATTTGAATTTTTGATGTGAATTTATTAAGTAACTTTTACTTCTGTGATTTTGTTTTATTCTTAGAACAGCTCCTGAAATCAGCAACAGCAGGGATATTGTATTAATTTTACTAATGATGAAAAAGGTAATGAAAGGTCAATACTTCTTAGTATTACAGAACAGAAATGGCTGGGATTTGTGCTGGGAATTGTCAGGCCTCTAATTACATAAAATCTAGGGATAAACTACTTTCCATTGTAGATACATAAGAATGTCTTTATTAATGAACATTTCAAAATAAAACTTCATTCTAATAAAGCTGGATCTAATTTAAAGTGCCACACAGATTCGGCATCATGCCACTTATCTTTAGTATGAGTATTTTAAGCTACTTAACTTTTTGGAGTCTCAACTAGCTAAGATACTAGCGTCAGCCCATCATCCTTCCTTCAACAACATTGTCACCCTTATGTCCCTCTAACGTAGAAATTCTGAAACCACTACTGATACTCTCAATTCTCTGCAATGATCATGCTGAGTTTCTTTTAGCCACCCGTCAGTACTACTCTTCCTTCCTCATCCATTTGCACATGCTATTGTCTTAAGCTGAAGAGCTTCTCCCAACTTAGACATTATCCTTTCTAAGAAAACATTCTTACCTTCAGGTCTGAGTAGGATGCCCCTACTGTGTGCTTTCTACTCTCAAAGCATTCTTCATTTATTCGACACATACTCTGCCATATATACTGTGAAGCATAATAGGGCTCCATTGTGAATACTAGTCTTTAACAATGGACACTGGATCCAGAATACTTTCGACAATTATTCTATACTTTGAAGAAACAAATAATCGATATGTTATATAGCAAGTCCCATGTGAAAAATGTTATGGAACACTTTGTAAATTATTTTATCAAATTACAATAGCTTTTTCACCCAAAACTGTCAAGAGTGAATAAATCTATGATCAATCCAATTTATGAATACATATGCAAAGAATACATAGTGCATTGAAAATGTATACTAAAATGATATCATTTATTTTAATTAATGCATGGAATTCCAAGTTATTGCTTGGAAATCTATCAATATATGAAACAAATAGGTAATAAAAATAAAATACATTGTACTTTAAAAGCATCTGATAGAATACAACATTTCTTCTTGATAAAAATCTTAGTAATCTAGCCCTGTGAGGATAAATCATTATAAAGATAAAGATTATTTCTCTAAAATTAGTGGTCAGCATTATTCCAAATGGTGAGATGCTGGAAGTATTTTTCTAAAAATAATTTTAAAATGTATTATTATTTAACATTTTCCCTGAAAGATCCAACAATAGAATAAAAAATAGAAATAAATGACACTACATGTACTATCATATTTCAAATTCAATCATGCTTTAACAGTTGCTGTAATTTTGTCTTCTAGGGTGCCAACATTCTGGCATGTGATGGTCATGCTATAAAAGTGAGAAGATATAATATCACATGTAGTATCACCAGTGCAAATTGTAGTCATAGAGAAGAGTTAAGGACAAGAGACAATACTCATGTTATAATATTACACACAAAAATGTTTCTTACAAATATAAATGACTGCAATGTTGTATATAGTTGCCTGAAGGAACTACACTAAAAGGTTAACTGTGGTTTTCTCTGGAACATGGGACTTGGGAAGTTATCTTCTCCATATTTTCTAAATAATTCTTAACCTGCATTTTATTATTATATATGTCAGAAATAATATTTAAAAATTTGCCTTGCAAGGTAATAGTGGAAGGACATCTAGAACATTGGCTAAGTAGGAAATAGTCAGTGGACAGAAAATTGGAGAAGGGTTCTATGTTGTCTTATATTACATAGACTAATGCCATTTGGCATTCTTATTTCAACTACTCAATCTCACACATATATTCATCATCAGCAGACATACTGACACAGCCTCCATTATTGTAAAAGGATTCTAGAACCCACCATTTAGAATGTGATTGAACTTAGCAGTGCAGATAGGATGCATTATAAAGCATCCAATAGTACCACACACGAAAAGAAAGACAGAGGAGATGCCTGGTGGGCAGGAGGGAGCACAGAGAAACAAACATCAAGGGCTTCTGTTACCTCTGCTTTTTTCTTTCTGTCATAAAAATGTAAAATTTCAGTTTCTTTGTTCTCCAGGTTTTATTCATCTCTTCCCAAAGTCTTGGCCATAGATTGGTCCTCATCCCTGAGCATTATGTGGAAAGAAAGCAAACTCCGCTTGAGGACTATGGATGTTCATGAAGCATTTTCCCTTCTTCTCCCCACGCTTACCAACAGGAGAGAGTAGCAGTTTGTTTGTAAAGCCTAAGTGCTCGCCGAGACTCCCCGATTTTAACTTAAGGAACCATTTCAAACAGGATATAGCACACTCACCATGGGAGGTTTCTTTAGGAGGAAATTTTCATCTCTAAATATTCATTCTATATCCTGCTTCATCCAGATTTTTTCCTACGTTTCTTAAAACACCTTTGTTTTTCACAATATGAGAGATCTGACAGGATATCCCCAATGCTTGTTTAAATAAATGACCCCCAAGAATCCCTAAAAAGTTGATATAAATAAAAAGCAATATTGGGCGAGTTAGGATTCAGTTATCTTCTCCTTTTTAAAACACAGTCTTAAGACTTATTCTGTGTTTCACTAAGATTGCTGTATGGGTACCAAGTAAAATTCTTTGTGGCTGGGAACACAGCTGAAGTTTTAAGCTCTTATTTAGTAGGAGCCTATATTTACGCAATAGCCCATTTCTCAGATTGACTAGAACATTCTATCCTCTATGTTCTAATCACTTTTAGGGCTGTGTGCCACAGATATCTACTGTGATCCAGTCCTCTTACTCCTTCATTCTTAATGCTAATAAGGTATCTTTATAGAGAAGTACTATATTTTAATGGGAAGAGCAGTTGTCTTGGAGTCAAAGGACTTCAAGTTCAGTCTTGGCTCTGTGGCTTATTAGCTGTACAAACCTTGAGCATGATATTTAATATGAGCATAATGTAAAATGGGACAACAATACCTACTATGTAGGGTTGTTGTGAGAATGAGCAGAACATACATATCTGAGAGATCTTGGCACAGTGGGATTGCATAATATGTATGTTAGTTTAATATAAATTCCTAGGCTGCTCTTATTTCATTTTCCATGGCAAGGAGAAACAACTAATTTAAAGTGATGTTCATAAGTATCCAAGGAAATACCTTCAACCTAATAATTCTTATTTTCTATGATTTTTTTCACTGTTTGATTAAAAACTTTACAAATAAAACATTCAGAATTTCTAGTTCCCACATTCCCTCTCCTTTCTGAAAATAAGTCTTCCAACTCTGCTCTAATCTACCTCATTTCCATAGCAGTGTAGAATCTTCAAACTTTCCACGTACGATAGATGACATGGCTTATTGGAACTACAGTCTTCAAAACAAGAAAGCCATTTAGACACAAACACAGATATCTCTGTTCAGTATTCCCATTCTCTAGTGTGTCACTATCTTTTTCTGCCTATGTACCGAAGTCAGTGTGGTTGTTTCTCCTTAGATTCGTTTGAATCTTAGCTATTTTCTTTTTGAGCTAGTCATGCTGTAGAACCTGTAGGCAAATATCCCATAGTTCTAGATGACTGCTAGTAGTGGAGAGTGGGGCAGACCAAAAATAAAGCTTTCATCCCAGTATAGATCTATGTCGTAAGTTTAAATCAGTAGTATATCAATCTGCCACCCAAGTACTCTCAAACCTCTGGGCCCTAAGCATTTTCAGAGGACTAGCCAGTGACTCTGGTAGCCAATTTAAATCCTTGTTTGTTTTCCTCCAAGAGACTCTGTAATCCCACAAGTGATTTAGAGTTGAATCATTAGGTTTTGATGAAGATGGCAACTTTTAGATATACAAAAGGATAATGTCTCTAAGACTTAATTGTACCTTACTCACTGAACAGCAATTTTTCTTTATTCTTTGGATTCATTTTTCCTTGCTCATAGAAATAATATATATTCATTGTAGAAAATCTGGGACATTCAGAAAAGCCAAACGGAGGAAATAAAAGTTACTTATAATTTTGGATATAACTGAAATTATAAGTAACATTGACATTTTGACATATTTTTATGCATTTACTACATATGGTAAAAACTTGAGAGCACACTGCATTTTCTGTTTTATAACCTGCTGTTAAAGTTAATAATATGTTGTGTGTATTTTCTCATGTTATTTTATTTGGCAATTTTAATGAAAGTCATAATATTTTAAAATGGAAAACAGAGTGGCAAAGCACATGTAACAAGTGGAAGTGAAATAGTAGTATCCTATTGGATTCTTGGAACTTTCTACTTTTCTTTGGCTTTTTGAAGGTCATGACAATATTGGGGAACTGGAATCAGACATTATCTTTACTCTTATTCCCTATTAGTAAAAGTCAATTCTCATTGTCAGAAATGCTCTAGCTTTGTTCTTTTTGCTCAGTATGGCTTTGGTTATTGTGGACCTTTTGTGGTCCCATATAAATTTTAGGATTATTCTTTCTATTTCTGGGAAGAATGTCATTAGTATTTTGATGGGGATTGCATTGAATCTGTAGATTGCTTTGGGTAGTATGGATATTTTAACTATATTTATTCTTACCAATCCACGAGCATGGAATCTCTTTCTATTTTTTGGTGTGTCCTCTTTAATTTCTTTCATTGATGTTTTACAGTTTTCATTATAGAAATCTTTCACTTCTTTGGTTAAGTTTATTCTTAGGTATTTATTGGTATCTATGGTAAATAGGATCACTTTCTTGGTTGACTTTCAGATTGTTTACTGTTGGCATATAGAAATGCTACTGATTTTTGTATGTTGATTTTGTATCCTGCAACTTTACTGAATTTGTTTATCAGTTCTGATAGTTTTTTTTAATGCAGTCTTTTGGTTTCTCTAGCTATAACATCATATTGACTACAAGATTAATTTGACTCTTCCTTTCCCAATTGGATACCCTTTATTCTCTTTTCTGATTTCTCTAGCTAGTACTTAAACAGTACTGTGTTCAAGAATAGTGGTGAAAGTAGGCATCCTTGTCTGGTTTGAGATCTTAAAGGAAAGGGTTTCTGTTTTTCCCCATTCAGTATGATATTAGCTGTGGCTCTGTCATATATGGCTTTTATCCTGTTTAGGTAAGTTCTTTCTATACCCAATTTTTTGAGACTTTTTTAAATTTGAAGGAATGTTGAATTTTATTGAATACTTTTCCAGCATCCCTTGAAACAATCAATTAGTTTTTGTCTTTCATTCTGTTGATGTGATGTATCACAATGACTGATTTGCGTATGTTGAAACATCCTTGCCTCCCTGGGATGAATCCCACTTGATGATGATGAAAAATCTTCTTAGTGTTGTTGAATTTTGTTTGCTAGTATTTTGTTGAGGATTTTTGCATCTATGCAAAGAGATATTGGTCTATAGTTTTCTTTTTTTGTTGCGTCTTTGTCCGGTTTTGGTATCAGGGTGATACAGGCCTCTTAGAATGATTTTGGCAGTATTCCCTCCTCTTGCTCTATTTTTTAGAATATTTTATGTAGGATTGGTATTAGTTCTTCTTTGAATGCTTGGTGGCATTCAGCAGTGAAGCCATCTAGTCCTGGACTTTTCTTGGGTGGGAGACTTTACTACTGCGTCTGACTCGTTACTTGTTATTGGTTGATTCAGGTTTTGCATTTCTTCCTGTTGTATGTTGGTAGGTTGTATGTGTCTAGGAATTTATTCCTTTCTTCTAGATTTTCCAATTTATATGCATATAGTTAAAATTACACTTTCTCAAGATAAATCATATTCCTATAAGAAGTAGTGACCTGTTTCAGTACAGACAGTATGGAACAAAAAGCTCATGTTAACACATAGAAGAATCAGCAGAACCTGAAAAGAAAAGAGAGTAGCTTGGGATTGTATAGAATATAGTCCTTTAATTACTGGCTTAGGGTTTTTACCAGTTATGTAGTCAGAAAGAGGCAGAAATTTATATATGGATATATTTCAGAGTAAAATGTATAATGTCTTACAGAATGTTTATTCTACATCCAATTCCTATTTATTAATTATCATTTGTCTAGTATTGACCTGTGTGCCAGGGATATATAGCAATGGACAAGGAAAAGTCTCTGCCTTCATAGAGCTTTTGGTGGACAAAATAGACAATAAAACCATTAAAAGATAAAATATACAGCAGTTTAGGGGAGTGAAGTGCTGTGGGAAAAAAAGTGAAGGCTTTTCTAAAGAGAAGACATTAGACATTTGTGCAAAGACCTGTTTGAAATGACAGAAGCAAGATCTAGGGAAAGTGTGTCCCAGGTAGAGGAATAGCAAGTGTAAAGGCTTTGGCATATTTGAGAAACAGCAACAAGACAGTGAAACTACAGTCTAATGAACATGGTAAAGCAGTAATGAAGTTGTAGACATAGGTTGATCTTTTAGTCCGTGGTAATGAGTTTGTTTTTTATTTTGTACTATAGATTAATAGATTATTTATTTTAATTTTTTGGTCAAATTTTGAGTTCAGTACAATCTAGGAATTATTTTTCTGTGTAACTGAATTAAGTGGACCCTGGCTGGTCTATTACAATTATGATTTGGTGCTTAGAATAAAAAAAATTAGATATGCAATACCTTTTAAGGAAATTCTTCTTAAATAAGCTTATTACTAGTTATTTGTATTAATATGTAACACAGTCATAATAGTCATAATCTCCCAAATTACAATGTCTATTAAATACTAAAAAACATTATGTAAAAAAGCAAAATGCAATGATCCAAAGTATGAACATATTCATTGAAACACAGGGAAAAATGGCAAAAAGCCCATAACATCAATTTGATACAAAATATGAGAATAAAAAATTAGGAATATGTACATGCTCCTCAGAAATTGCAGAGATGACTGGGGTGCCTAAAATAATAGAGAATAGAGGTTAGATTATTATAATTAAATTATTAAAGGGAAAGAGAACTCCTAAAGCCTGGAGAACTTGGAATTACTCAGATTTTATGCTTTATAATTTTATTTGCCTTAAAAATACAATTGTATGGAGGGGGGAGGTGAGGCAAGGAAATATATTTGTTATGATTTACTTGGTTGGAAGTGGTAACATCCAACTCAAATTTTTTTTTCATAAAATGCTAATTTGACTCATTAATGAAATGTACAATGGTAAATCAGTCTTTAGCCATAGTTAGATTCAGGAGTTGAAGTGACCTCATCAGGCACACTATCTCAGCTCTCCTTTCATTCCCATGGCTTCCCCACATATTGGCAAAGATGCTCATCAGAAGCTCTGAGTCCACATTCTACCAATATGGAGACCCTTTGAGAAAGAGAGTCTCTTTCTGATGCTAAGGCAGCATTCCTGGGATTGAGTCTGATTGGCATGGCCCAGATCATTTGCTACATTATGCCAATAACTATGACTACAGGAATAGACATCCCTTCTTTTTTATTGGCAAAGCCTGTTCATGCTTACCCCTATATGCAGATGGTTGGGACTGACAAGAGAATATATAGAGAGGGCAGGAAATCAGAATAAAAGAGAGAAAAGAGGTGAGAGTGAAGGAAGGAAATGTGAGGGGTAGGGGGGTGGAGGGATTCATCTTGATGAAAATCATCATAACCTTTCTTGGACCAATTAGCATATTTCCTTACAGCTGGAAACCCAACAGATAAGGTGTTATTTAGGGTGTACATGAGCATAAATATCCTATGTTGAAAAGAATGGGAATCTCATATTTGGTTTTACAAACAGGTAAGCTCTCATGACAGTAGGTTTTGCAATACCCAAATACAAAAGACAAGATCTTCTCCCCTATTTGAGGATATCTCAGGCGCATGCTCTTTCATGGTTTCAATAAATGCAAGTGTTTGCTGAGGACTTTCTTCACAGCTTCTTTTACCTCCTTATTCCTCAGGCTGTAGATGATGGGGTTCAACATTGGGGTTACCACTCCATAAGACAACCCAATGATCTCATCAGATATCTTTGTGTCCTTTGACTTGGGCTTCATGTACATAAAAAGAGCTGAACCATAGAATAAGATGACCACAGTCAGGTGGGCTGAACAGGTAGAAAAAGCTTTCTTTCTCCCCTCAGCAGAATTAATTCTCAGGATGGAAGAGAGGATGAACATATAGGAGACAACAATTAACAGTAGAGGAATCACCAATAAAACAATACTTGCCACTGTCATGATGAACACATTCATGGAGATATCTGAACATATGAGTTTAAGAAGAGCCAGGATCTCACAGGTCAGATGATCGATGATGTTATTTCCACAGAAAGGCAACACCATTGTCAGGACTGTTTGCACTAGAGAGTTCAGAGAGCCTATAATCCAAGACCATGCAGCCATTTGCACATATAACACTCTGTTCATGATGATGGGATACCTCAGTGGGTTGCAAATGGCCACATACCGGTCATAGGCCATCACAGCCAGGAGGACACACTCAGTGGAGCCCAAGCCAAGGGAAGCAACCATTTGCAGAGCACAGCCAATGAAAGAGATGGATTTTCTCTCAGACATAAACATAACAAGCATTGGAGGAATGGATGACGTTGTGTAACAGATATCCAAGAATGAGAGGTTTCCAAGGAAGAAGTACATGGGGGTGTGGAGACGAGAATCCAGGATGATGATGATAATGAGAAGGCTATTTCCCAGGAAGATAATCAGGTACATGATGAGACAGAGCACAAACAGAAAAAGCTGGAGTTCTGGGTATTGGGAAAGCCCCACCAGAAAGAATTCAGTCACTTCAGAGTAATTTCCTATCTCCATGTGTCCATGTCACCTGTAGGGTTTAGAAAAGGACATGACTCAGTGAAATTTAAATTTTTAATGTAGATTTCCAACACAACTTTACTTCCAATGTTGTGTTTGATTCTTGTGTTACTCCTTGTAATCCAAAGGGCAGGGATGGTATACTAATTTTATTGGCGATAAAAAGAAAAGCATTGAGAAATCCTCCATTTTAGGACTACACAGCAGCACAGTCAAAGCTACCGGTACTACAGGTATTCTTCTGGGAAGTGTTAAAATTTAGAAACAGATAACTTTCAAATCTAGATAAATATTTTGAAATTAGAGCTGTTTTTTTTTTAATGAAGCTGTCCTCTATTTAAGATATTATATAGACCAAGCACCATATCACTTAAACTGGATATAACTTTGTTAAGTTGCTTAACTTTGCCTGAGTCTCACATAGTTCATAGTAAATGTGGAAGAAGCAATAACTATTTGTTATGGTATAATTGGATTTAAATTAGATAAAATGTTATGTGCCTAGAATAGTAGATGTTTCCAACATGGCATATATATGATATTAACATATATTTACTTTATGTAATATAGTAATATTAAATATATATTTATATATACATACATTTTATGAGTTATATAGTATAATGTTTAGTTTTACCTGTCTCAAAATGAGAAAAAAAGATTTTGCTTTCTAAGGGTAAGGGGTTTAAAATTTGAAACCACAATTGACAGACTGAACATTTTTGGTCCCGGTGGATCATCTTACTGCTTCTCTTTCAAAAACCCGTTATGAGTCTGAGAACCATTGGAGGATTGTTCTAGAAGCCTCCAGGGATTAAGGTATCTAGGACTCAGCATATATAGCTTTTTTCTAGGGCCTGGGATTCTCCCTTCTCAAGTGTAGTACTATTCCCATTTTACAAAGTAGGAAACAGAGACAAAAGTTTGAGTAACTTTCTCAAGGTCGTACAGATAATAAATATAAAACCCAGCCCTCTTAACCACTGTACTCTGTCATACATTACTACACAGATTATAAGCAAGAGAAAGAGATTATAAAAATGAATCTTCTGCTGTGTTATACTGAGATAGCAAATTTCACTTACTTGTGATCTTGATCATATGTAATGTGATGTAGAACTCTAAAGGCTGGATCACTTATTTTTTCTGTAGACTTTGGAGTGTTGTCTGCTCAGTTTCCTATGTGTAGAAGATGGTTTCACAATTATACAAAGTAGCATGATCAAGAATAATGATACGAAAGTCCTTACCATCACCTTTGCCTTTATCAATCATGTATCTAGAATCCCTAGCCCCCTCTTCATTTTGCAAATCTAAACACAGTTTAGTTTTTAATGATCCTTCTTGCATTAACTGCCTTTTCCAGCCCAATTGATTGTTCCAATTGAGAAACTTGTAACATTAGCACCACATCATTGAAAACTCAGTATGCTTCATTTGTTTCATGTTCATTTTATTAATATATCTAAGCATTGTGTTCAGATGGCTAAATATTGTGTTAAGATGTCTTATTTAAAGGGCTGTGTATCATATATTTTTATAATATTGCCATTGTAACTGTATTTACTGGGATCTCATTTAGAATGACAGTATTTCTTACTGATCTTATTCTGACTCCACAACCCCACTTTCGATTTGGCCTTTTCCTATCCAGAAACCTTGAAGGCAAGATGAGTGCTTACTCTTTGGCTAGTCATAGATGGCAGCCCTCTTAGCACTCTGTTAGGGAGAGGAAGAGGCAAGTTCTTTTCTCTCCATTTCTTTCCATATCCTTTGTCTTCTCCTCAGAGAGTACTACCTAGACAGTGATTTTGGGGGGAAGGGTTAAAAAAGAGATGATGACACTAATTGTTAATGTATTGGAAAATATTCCCTTTGTCCTGTACCCTCTTTTCTTGCCTCTATTTACATTGGCATGTGGACTTGTTTCCACAAAGGAGTCAGCTAAGGTAGCCATTTTAATTTGATCCAGCACAACTGTTCTGAAGTAAAAAGCAGGAGGAAGGAGAGAAGAGGTGGAGAAGAAATACATTCTTCTCCAAACTGTTATAGAAAGAGCATTAAAGTTAGCACTTGTATCCTGGGAGGTGGGAATGTTGAGGAGAAAAAGATGAAGGAAGAATGGATATCTTTCTTTCTGTTCAGAAAAGATCCCAGGTAAAGAAGGATATATTTCAGAATTTAGATCAAAACAAGAGAAATGAAAACGGTAACTTCACCAAAAACACTCAACCCATTATATGGGCCTATCTTAACCTCTTCAGTTACCTTTCTCCTATTTATACCATCTCTCCTCCTATTATGGTGTTAAGGGAGGACTTATTAGGGAGGTTTTGTTTTCCCATGATATCCCTCAGCCTCCCCACAGAAGACATCCTAATAGAAAAATACAATTTATGGAAAAATAAAATGTGCTTGCTATGAAGCTTCAAGTAAAGTCCTCTAGCTCACCCTGCAATCACACTGTCACCTCTGGGTTCCTCTAATCCTGGAGCCACTACTGACACTCCACATGCTCTGCAATGACTGTGCTGAGTTTCTTTCAGTCTCCGCTTAACACTGCATTCTTTCATCTTTATGCATTTGTACATGGTGTCTCTTAAGCTGGAAAGGGCTGCTCCCAACTTAGCTATTACATTTTCTAGGAAAGCTTTTTCACCTACTGTTGTGAGGAGGATGCCCTTTCTATGTGTGTCACAGGACTCTGTGCTTACCTCTCTCATAGAAATTTTCATTTATTCAACACAAACTATGTCACATATACTATGATAGGTAATAGGGATCCTAATGTGAGATCTTGACTTTCAAAATGGGCACTGGAAGCAGAATGCTTATGATACCGTGTTTCCCCGAAAATAAGACAGGGTCTTATATTTATTTTTCCTCAAGAAGACACCCTAGGGCTTATTTTCAGCAGATGTATTATTTTCCCCTCAAAGCCTCAGCCTGCAGCAGGCACAGGATGGCTGGGACCCGACAGGGGGAGACAACCTTGTTGGTGGGGCTGCCCGCACCTTTCCCGTCACCTCTAGGATAGTAGCTGTCATGATGGGGCAGATGAGAAGGGCTGCTCATCTTCCTTACCGCTCTGCAACAAAATGCATGGGTTGTGCAGATACGCTGTGTAGCCACGCCCATCACTAGGTCTTATTTTCGTGGTAGGGCTTATATTGCACAAATGCTTAGAAATCCTGCTGGGGCTTATTTTATGGGTAGGTCTTATTTTCGGGAAAACATGGTAGTTATTTTATACTTTCAAGAAACAAATAATTCTTGTGCTGTTTAATATATTTCAATATTAAAAAGTTATGGAACATTTTGTAAAAACATTTTAGCAAGCAAAAATAGCTTTGTTATTCCACACTTTCAAAGATAGCATAAAACTATAGATCTATCTTATTTATGAAGGTATATGCAAAAATAATAATTAAAGTATATCTAAGCTGTCTACTGAAGTGGCATAATTTATTTCATGAATTGATACAATTCCATATTAATATTTAAAAATCTATCAGCATATAATTAATATACTAAACAAATAGGCAAAAACTAAAATAAAACATATGGTCATTTAACAAGATGCCAAAGATCATTTGGAAAAATGACATCATTCATTCTTGGTAAAACCTCTGAGTAATCTAGCTATAGGAGGATACATAATTAAGGTGATAAATATCATCTTTCTCAATTCATTCTGCAGCATAATTCAAAATGGTGAAACTTTGGAAGTTTCTCCCTTAAAGTTGGCAAAGATGGTGTTAGTACTATTACTGGTTAACATTTTTTCCTCCAGTATGATCCAACCAATAGAATCGAATAAAGGAAATGAATGCATTGCATGCATGTCCTATCATGTTTTAAATTTAATCATCATGTAAACAGTTGCTGCAATTTTTTCCTCCAGGTTGCTGGAATTCTGGTTTGTGGTGGTGGGTTATAATATACACATGAGAAGACATAACTTTGCATGTTATACAACCAATAAAAATTGTACTCTTGGAGAAGAATAAATGAAAAAAGTGCCCATGATGCAATGTTATGTTAAAAAAGTATGCTTATAACAATATAAATGATCACAATTTTGTATATATGTGACTGAAAGAAGCCTCACCAAAATATTAACTAGTTTTCTCTGGAATGTGGAATTTTGGGGGATCATTAGTTTCCTTTGCTTTTCCTCATTATCTTTAAAGAATGTATATTAATTTTCTAATTGTAAAAATAAATAATATTTTAAATTTTCTTTTGAAAGAAACAATAGCAAGAATTTGCAGAATTCAGAATTTTAGCCCTAGTTTTCACTAAAACACAAGCATGAGTGGGAATAGTTATTTTAAAGGGAAATTGGAGAGGGGCTTTCTGTTGATTTATGACATAGACTGATTTAATGCCATTTAAAGTTCTGACTTCAAGAAACCAGATTCACAAATATATCCAGCCTGAGCAAACACACTGACACAGTCCCAAGTCTTGGAGTAGGATTCTGGAGCTCACCTTTTAGAATGTGGGCAAGGTGGGCACATAGATGGGACTATGAGGCACCCAACTGTATCAACAGTAAAAGATAAGGCAGAGGGAATGCCCATGGTGGGGATGAGGTAGGGGAATAACAGCAATGCTATTACCTCAGCGTCTTTATTTCTGCCAAAAAAGGTAACGTTTTAGTTTCTTAGTGCTCTGTTTTTTGTCCGTATCTCTCCAAAGTGTTTAGATTGATGCTCATTGTTGGGTATCACCTATAGAAGAAAAGCACAGTCTGCTTGAGGAGTATGAATCATGAAATATTCACTTTTCTTTCCATGTTTACCAATAGCAAAGAGTAGCAGTTAAATGGTAAAGCATATATACTTACCCAGATTTTCTGATTTTAACCCAAAGAAACTCTTGACACAGGCTATGCCTCACTCTCCTCAGAAGGAAATTAAACGCACTAAGTATTGCATCCTATCTCCTGCTTCACTGAGTTTCCCTTACTGTTTATAAAACAACTTATTCTTTATAATATCCAACGTTCCTGGTGCTAGATCTCCAGTGCTTGTCCAAATAAATGAACTCCACCGAGCCCCAAAGGAACTAATAATGAGCAATAGTGCTCTGTTTAGAGTAAGGCCTCTTCTCTTCTTCCCACATGATTTTGAGAAGTATTCTAGGTTTTCTCACTCACATTTATGTTTAGCAACCAAGAACGCTTCATTGTTGTTGGAAGTTTCAGTGAGCCCTGGGCTCACTGCTGGGATTGATTCACCTAGTTGTTCTTCATGCTTGGACCATTTCTAGGGCTATGCCAGAATGCAATATAGCTCTGAGTCTCTGGCAGCCTACTGCACCCCAATCCATGTACTCGTTCATCCCTTTTGACTTTTGATAAAGTAAAGAGAAGTAGTGTGTTTTAGCTGGAGAATATAGATTTCATTCTTGGCTCTTTGGCATATTAGCTGTACAAACTTAGAACAAAACACTTGGTGTCTCCGAGCATGATACATCTTATATAGAATGGAGTACCAGTACATATTTATAGGGTTGTGAGGATTAACATAACATATCTGAAAGTTTTTGGCACTGACTTAGTGCACAAAATATGTTAGTTTAAACTGACTCCCTATGCTGATATGCTTTCATTTCCCCTGATAAGAAGTGACTATATATGTGTGTGTGTGTGTATATATATATATATGATGTATAATATACCTCCATGGTATTTCTTCAGCCACTAATTCTTTATATTTTTCATCGTCTTATTCAGCACTTTAAAATAAAATAAATTATCCATAATTCCCTGTTCCCATTTACCATTTTGTTTTTGGAAATACTTCTTTCCAAGTTTGCCCTAATGCTCCCTTTTCAAGCATCTGTATAGGCTCCTTATCTTCTCCGTTTTCAATAAGATACCATGACTTATTAGGACTTCAGTTTTTGAAATAAGAAAGCATTCTCTCTTCTTTTTCATCAGTGTTTCACTAACTTCTTGTGTTCACACACTGAAGTCTCTGTAGCTGCTCCTCCTCAGTCGGTTGACTTCTTAGCTTTCTTTAAGCTATAGTCATATTCTAGAATCCACAGCCAACTATCCCACCATCACAAGCAACTGTTAGTGTAATGGTGTCATGGAAGAGATAAGCAACAAAACCTTCAGTCTCAACAGAAAGTCATGCCATACGATTGTATCCAATAGTAAATCAATGTGTTGCATAAGTACTTTCTTTCCTCTGAGCCCTAATATTTCCAGAGGATCTGCCAGTTGCTCTGGTAGCCAATTTAAATCCTCCTTTATTTTCTTTTAAGAGACTCTGTAATCCCAGAAGTGATTTAAAGTTGAATCCTTATGTAATGTAGAAGGTAGTAACTTTTAAATACATTCAGAATCATGTCTCAAAGACCTGATTATACCTAACTTATTAAACAGTAATTTTCTTTCTTCTTCAAATTATTAATTCCCTGATTATATAAAAATACATATTTAATATAGAAAATTCAAGAAATTCAGAAAAATCCAAAAGAGAAAATGAAAGTCATTTATAATTAATATTTTATGTTTTTATGCATAAGCTACATTTACATGCTTGAGAGCACAGTGTATTTCTTGATTCATTACCTACTTTTTATAATTAACAATATATGAGGGGCCTTCAAAAAGTTCATGAAAAATATATATTATGAAAAAACTATGCATGGACTTCAAAATTTTTATGCATCAGAATAAACTTGTACTAACTTGTTATAACATATGAACAGGATCTAATGTGAAGCATGAAAAAGGATAAGGCAATTTGAAAAGAGTAACAGAAACAGTAACAGTATCAGAATAACATGGATTCTGCTAAAATTGAAGCCAGAACAAACATTGAAGTTATGGTGAAGCTTGGGTGGAAGATTGGTGAAATCATTGATGCTTATGAAGAGTTTATTCCCCAAGGAAATCAGCAGTTTACAAATATATAAGTCATTTCAAGGAGGGATAAGATGATATCGAAGATAAAACCTGCAGTGGCAGGCCATCCACATCAATTTGCTAAGAAAAAATTAATCTTGTTTGTGCCCTAATTGAAGAGGAACAATGAATAACAGCAGAAACAATAGCCAATATCATAGACAACTCAACTGGTCCAGCTTACACAATTCTGACTGAAAAATTAAAGTTGAGCAAATTTCCACTTAATGGGTTCCAAAACCATTGTGTCCAGATCAGCTGCAGATAAGAGCAGAGCTTTCAATGGAAATTTTAAATAAGTGGGATCATGATCCTGAAGCATTTCTTTGAAGAATTGTAACAGGAGACGGGCCATGATCCTGAGGACTAAACACAATAGAAGCAATGGCTCCCAAGAGGTGGAATTGGTCCATTTAAAGCAAAAGCAGATCAGTCAAGCAAAGGTCATGGCAACAGTTTTTGGGGGGATGCTCAAGGCATTTTGCTTGCTGACTTTCTGGAGGACCAAAGAACAATAATATCTGCTTATTATGAGAGTGTTTTGAAAAATTTAGCCAAAGCTTTTTCAATAAAAGGCCCAGGAAAGCTTCAACAGAGAGTCCTCCACTGTGACAATGCTCCTGCTTATTCCTCTCATTAAATAAGGGCAATTTTGTGAAGAGTTTCAAAGGAAAATCATTAGACATTCACCTTACAGTTCTGATTTGTCTCCTTCTGACTTCTTTTTGTTCCTAATCATAAAAATTCTGTAAAGGGCACCCATTTTTCTTTAGTTAATTATGTAAAAAAGACTGCATTGACGTGGTTAAATTCCCAGGACCCTCAGTTGTTTAGGGATGAACTAATTGGCTAGTATCGTATCACTTACAAAAGTGTCTTGAACTTGATGGAGCTTGTGTTATTTTTTATTTTTATCTTTTAATTCCATTTTTCCATGAATTTTTGAAGTCCCCTTGTGTTGTATATATTTTCCCATGTTCTTTAAGGCATTTATATTGGATGTTACAATATTTCTAAATGGAAAATAGGAAAAATACCTACATGTAACAAGTCAAAATAGTTTTCAGCTGGATTTTCAGCAACTTTTCACTTTTCTTTGCCTTTTTGAGGGTAATGACAACATTGGAGGACTGGGATCAGAGATTCTCTTCCCTTTATCTTCCCTAAGAGTAAAGGCCAATATCTATCGTCAGAAATTCTCATAATGCCTTTTTATAAAGTGGAAAATGAGTACAATGTACATATTTTCTTAGAGGATACAGCAGACATAGGGGCATATTAACCAAGCTGTGGATACACAGCCTCAGGGGAATGGACCACGCACTCCTGCCATGGCTTCCAGCTGGCTCCTCTGACTCCACTTACCTTCTGTACTTTCTGGCTTTTGACTCTGTCATGCCACTGCCAGGTTTTAGTATTTTAATTCCATCCATTTATATTCTTCTACCACCTCTGAAATTGTGTAGGCCTTAGTTAGGAGAACATTCATAATTCTTTTAATATTTTTAAGATCCACATATGCATCAGGTTGTTTGCTAAATTTTGATACTACCAAATAAGTTTGATGTCCACTTAGTGTAGTAGGGCTATGCAAAAACAAAAAAGACTCTAATTCTTTTTTAATTTGTGTAGATATAGATAACTTTAATGAGATATAATTTATATACTGTACAATTCACTCATTTAAGGTGTGCAATCCAATGCTTTATTGTATAGTCCCAGAATTGTGCAAATGTCACCGCAATTTTCCAACATTTTCATCACTCAAAAAGGAACTCCTCACCCCTTAGCTATCACTCCCCAATATTCTCATTACCCTTTTCCCCTACCAGGTTTAAGTAACTAATCATTTACTTTCTTTCTGTTTCTATAGATTTTTCTGTTCTGGACATTTCCTACAAATGGCATCATATAATATGTGGTCTTTTGTGACTGTCTTCTTTCACTCAGCATAATGCTTTCAAGGTTTATCTATGTTGTAGCATGTATCAGTATTTCATTCCTTTTTATGGCCAAGTAATATTCCATTGCATGAATATACCACATTTTGTTTATCCATTCATCAGTTAATAGACCTTTGGAGCTATTATGAATGATGCTGCTATGAACATTTGTGTACAAATCCTTGAGTGGACATTATGCTTTCATGTCTCTTGGGTATGTACCTAGGAGTAGAATTGCTGGGTCAAATGGTTAACTTATGTTAAACTTTTTGTGAAACTGTCAGATTGTTTTTCCAATGTGACTATACCATTTTACACTCCCACCAGCAGTGTACGAAGGTTCTTTCTTCACATTCTTCCTAACACTAAAAAAAGGCTCTAACTCTTAATGATTCAGGCACTGGCAATGTCCAGAAGAGCATGTTGCAGTAAAAATATTTCTGAAATTATTTTTGGAAAGTGGAATTTGCCTTAAGTACTGGTTTCAGCAGGTTGTAATTCAGCAGGACTCAAATTTCCAACTTGTCTTCTCTGAGGTGGGCAGCAACTGAAATCTCTGTTTAAATCCTTTAGCCTTAACTCCACTTTTGTGTAATTTAGAGTTCAGCTAGCTAGTATTTGGGCAGAGTTTACACAGAAATTTGAGGCTCCCATTCTCTGGTTATCTCTTTTTTTGTGTGGTTTTCTCTTCTGAATTTCTGAACTCTGTCCTCTGTTTCTTCAAGTAAGTAAGATTGAAGTTTTCTACCTGAATTTTAGTCACCCTGTAATGGTGCTGACTGGGTCCTTCCCTTATCTTAAAACCACAAAAAACAAAACTCATCCAGTGCCATTCCTTCTTGCAAATATTCACTTCCCCCATCCAGTTTCTAGATGCTTTTGGCCACTTCAGGAAGGTGTATGTATATATGTATGCATGTACGTATGTATATATATTTTTATTTATTGTGGTAAAAGCATTTAACATGATGAGATCTACCCCCTTAACAAATTTTAAATGTACAATTCAGTATCATTAAACCATAGTTCACACTATGCACTATGTTATACAACAGATATCTAGAATTTATTCATCTTTTGTAACAGAAATGTTGTATCTGTTGAAGAGCAACTCTTCGTCTTGTTATATGCAGGAGGGTTGGTCCAAAGGTTGCCATTATTGGAACATTGTATTTCATATTTTATTTATTTTTCCACATCTATGTTGTAAGTGAAATAAGCCAAAAGCTTTGTTTTCTTATACTTTTTTTATCTGGCTAGGAAATAAAAATAAGTAGATTGGGCAGATTTCTCCCTGGTTTTTTTTGCAAAAAAAAAAAAACACCTAAGTAACATGAGGACTATCTGTTCCTTGACAGTTTGGTAAACTCATATGTAAAACCATCTGGCTCTAAGAACTGCTGAGGTATAGAGGTATGAAAATACAGGTGTGTTTTTTTCCCATCCAAGTTACTATGACTCTTGAATTCTATTCACAGATATCCTTTGGGGTTAAGAACCACTGTTCTGGAGAATATACTCAGGAAAGGAATTGCTAAGTCAGATGTTTTACATATATTCATCCATTTTTATAATTTTTCTTTTTCATTTATTATAAAAGTTTTTTTGTTCATTTGTTGATTTGGGGGTATATATTTATCTTTACTAATTCCCCCAATTTGTACGCTAAATGGGAGTGCATAAGCATTTCCTTTTCACCATACTTAATCCTGACCAATTTTTAAGTTATTACTAATCTAGTCTGGTCAGGTTGGAGAAGGATTCTGTAATCCTCTCAAGACATTATGTATCGTTTGAAGGGTGGTGGAAATTATATGGAGTGGACATAGGAAACACTCTGCCTGAGATATTTCTACTTGGTTTTATCACGAGGTTAGGTTCATACAAATATGTAGAAAGAAGCAGGATGGGTGAAGCCAATGTGACCCAACAGTACAGTGAGGGCAGTAACTGCATATAAATTCTACATGTTTTTAAATTGTTGGTGCATCCCTTTATATGTACTTTCAGGAGTCCTTTGTAAACACTGCTGAGGGAATCATATTTTCCAATATATTCGAAGGCCACTAGATGGTGGCATAGACTAGCTTTTTCTTCGTCCTTTTGTCAGGGTGGCAGTTTGCACTCGGTTCTTGGTGTGGTCTTGGCTGAAGAATTACCGGACACACCAAAGTGTCAAGTCCAGACTATTATCCTGATCCTCTGACTCCTTGCTTGGAAAAATCACCAGCAGGGCCAATCCCACGGAATAGCCTCAGGCAGGAAGCAGTTTCACAGGAGCAGCTCTTTATGGTAGAATAAAACGGGGTCTGTTTCCATGAGTGGAGAGAGACAGCCTGACTGACTGACTCGCCTGCTCGCCCACTCACTCTCTCTCTGAATTCTCAGATTGTTTCCTTTTATTAGCATAGTCTGGGGGAAGGCTCTCGGGAGGTGTGGAATGTTATCAAATGATCAACAGGTGCCCTCAAAATTCCATCTGCGTAAGGGAGCTCCCTCTCTGAAAGCTGGGGGTGGGGGAGTGGGGAGGTGGTGAACCACAATGCATATTCAAGCTAATGGGAAAATAATTACCCTTAGGTTACTCTAGGTCACTTTTCTAAATCCTATCATGCCTGGGCTGGGGAATTCCCAGACTGATAAAGCATACCCTCCTTCCTCAGGTGTAGCAGTTGCTCGGGATAGAATGAAGGGTGGGGAAATACCAAAATGGAGTGCCTGGCCTTGTCCTTCTTTCCAGGTAGAACAATTGCTGGAAGCAGCACCAAAGCAGGGAACTCTTGTCCGGAGAAGAGCCGGAGATCATACCTGTCAACCTAACACCTCCTTTGCGAACATACCTGTAAGTGAAATTGTGGGATCAACTTTACCGGCTTTGCTTATTTGTTCTCCAAAATATTAATTCATACTCCTATTGGCAATTAATTAGATTTCATTTCACCATACTCTTGTCAATACCTGTGATATCATACTTTAATATTTGGTATTTATTTTGGGGGGTATGAAATGTCTCATTTAAAATTATTTTTAAAATTTTTTTATTTCTTTGATTATTTGTGATGTGATCATCTTTTTATGTTCTTATTGAGATTGGGGTTCCTTTTCATTGCACAACTTCTTTTTCGTTGGATTGTATCTTTAAAAGTACTCTACAAAAAAAGTTCTGGACTGTAATCCTTTTTTGTATCATGTAAATGAAAGGTAAATTCTCCCATTATGTCTAATATTTAAACATTCTAAATGGTATCATTTATCATAAAGAAGTTTTAATTTTAACAAGGCTGAGTTTGTTACTCTTATTCTTACTTTTTGTTTTTTGGCTTAACAAATATTTTTCCTGCTTGTATGTCATAGATTTTCTTCCACAGTTTTCCATAGAAATTTTAGAATTTTGCTTTATAGATTTGGCTATTGAACTTTTTCAGTTTTAAACGTAGCATAGTATGAGATAGAAATCTGTTGTTATCTATGTGAATTTTAGGATCAACCTGACAATATCCAAAGATGGAGAAAAAGTCTCTTTTGTTGGAATTGCATTTAATTTAGAGAGGACGTTGAGGATAATTAATTTATTTTTGAATTTCCTAACTATGTACAAAATATTATTCCTTGATTACTTAGATTGCCTTTTCTTTAATAAATATTTATAATTTTCCTCATAAGGTATTTGTGCTCCTTTTATTAGATTTATTCATAGGCACTTGACACATATAAATATGTTGCTTTGTGAATTGAATTTTTTAAAATACCTTTTTAACTGGTTGTGATTGATCTAAGATAAATTATTGATTTCTTAATATTGATCTTTAATTCAGCAACCATTATTAATATAATAACATAAATAATTTGTTTATAGCTTTTCTTCATTTTCTACATAGACAAGTCTGGGATAATGATAATTTTATTTCTTCCTTGTAATCCTCATATATCTTATTTCCTATTTTTAAAACTAAACTCTAGTCCAATATTGATAGAAGAGACACAGCCAGGCATTTTTATCTCTTTGAACATTAAAAGGAGTACATTTAATATTTCATCAACTATAATATTTGCCGTGGGGTTTTGATAGGTACCATTTATCAGGTTAAATAAGTTCCCTTATATTCTAGTTTACTAAGATTGTTAAAAAACTATAAATACTTGTTGAATTTTATCAAATGCTTTTTTTGCATTTATTAAAATGGGGATGACTTTTTTCTTCTTTAATTAATATTGTTGTAAATTAAATTAACCTATTTTCTAATGTTAAAATTTCCATGTGTCCCTGATATACATTTTACTTGGATATTAGGTATTATTATTTTATATATTACTGGATTATGTTTTCTAATATTATATTTAACATTTTTTTGTATTTATGTTTATAGTAGAGTGGATAATTTTCCCCCCTTTTTATTGTTCATATCAGTTGTTGTTTCACTTTATACCAGCCTCAAAATATTAGTTACAGAAGATCTCTTTATCTATCTTCTGAACCACACTGGATAAGATAGGAGAGATTTTTATGCTCTTGAAATGTATTAGAATTTTCTTGGAAAACTGTTTTGGCCTGGCAATTTTTTAAGCAACTGATTCAATACTTCCTGTCTTTGAGTTTTATTTTGTTCTTTATTTTTTTCTTAGTGTTTGAGTTGAATGCTTAGTGAATTAATTTAAAATTTTTCTTATTTTCATATGTAAATATTTAAATATTATATATTAAACCTATAAATTTTCTTCTAAAGTAAAGTTAAACTGAATTAACTAGTTTTGATGGTGATTTTATTGTAATTTAGTTCTAAATGTTTTATAATTTCATCATGATTTCTTCCCTAACCAGTGAATTACTTGAAGCATGTTTCAAAATTTCTAAATGTAAAATATATTTTGAGTTACACTTTTGTTATTTATTTCTAATTGTATTGCAAGAAAATGTGGTTGAATGATATTAATTGTTCAATATTTATTACATCTTGCTTTCTGGACCAAAGAGTAGTCAGTTTTAAAAATATGTATTCTCCTGAATTTGAATCTAAAGTTATATGGATATCACATATTATATATTCTATGTTATAGTATATATTTTTCTATATTTACATCTTTAAATTAATTTTTATAAAATGTAGAATACAAATCCTTTATTTTCATTTTATGTTACCTATCAGTTTGAGAGAGGTATGTATTAAAATCACCCACTTTATTTTAGATTTGTGTCTTGCAATTATGAAGATTTTTTTATTTTGAAGTTGTGTTTTTTACAAAAAAGTTGAAGATTGTTCTTTCTTTCTGATCTTTCTATTATGATGATTTTTGCTTCAAGGCCTATTTTGTCTATTCTAAGCAATAAATTTCTTTTGATTGGTGTTTGTCTGGTATGTCTTTTTCTACCTCATTACTTTCAATCTCTCTTTGTCAAGTTTTAGGTGTTTTTCTTGTAAAAAGAATATGGCTGAATTAAAGAAAAGTCAATCTGAGAATCCTTGTCTTCTAACTGGTATGTTTAACTTGTTTACATCTATTCTGATGAATACTATGTTTGAATATATTTTATTTTTCTTATTTATTGTTTCTGTCTACTGTGGTCTTTTTATTTGCTTCTTTTCTTTCAATTCTTCTGATTTATAATAGATTGATGAAGTTTTATTTATTATCTTGACTTGTTTTAAAATTAGATATCATATTTTTATTGTTTTTGTACTAACCCTTATTTTTTAAAGATGCTTGCTCAACATAGCAAAGTCCAGACCCTAACTGATATCATAAAACAGCCTACACCTGAGTAATATCACCGCAGTCTTCCTGATCAACATAAGGATCTTCGATTGGTATAAGTTACCTTTGATTAACAACCTCTCTAATCAACTTTTATGTGTGTAGTTGTAGAATTTTATTTTATAACTCTACTTTTAAGTTCCCAAATTTATTGCTTTTTAAAAATCAAAGAAATAATTTTATAGATTTATTCATTTACTTATTCTTTGTTAACTACTTCTTTCTTCTTTTTTAAATTCTACTCCTATCTAGGTTGAATTTTTTTTCTTGCTTAGGCACATTCTTTAATAGTTCATTCAATAGGCTCTATGAGTGATAAAATTTCTTATTCTTTGTCTGAAAAGTTATTTGTCTTCAATCTTGAAAGATAATTTAGCTGGTTTACAGTTTACAGTTATTTAACTTCAACAACTTGAAGACACTATTCCATTACCATCTGACTTCTATTTTGTTGATGGCATTTTTATTTTATTCATTGATGCATGTGACAAACTAAATCCTGTTAACATTTAATAGGAGCGTTTATTATAAAAAGAAGATCATGTTTCCTTGATCTTCTATATTAAATGCTCTTTTTAGGCCAAACTCCATGGTTCATTATTGGCACTATTTTTACCAACATATTTTGCCTTTTTATAAATATGGTTATCATTTATTTAATATTGATTAAAAACTCTTTATATATGTTTTAAAATTTGAAATGTAACTGTTCCTTCCAAAACATAAAATAAACTCTAGACTGGATGACACACACAAAAGGAAGAGCAGGAAGAGGTTTTCTGTAGCAACTATACATGGAACCATAGTCGAGGGTTTATCCCTATGTTCTTCATCTTGTAAAGAGTAAGTCAAAGAAAATTCTATATTTTATGTTTTGAAAACTGAGAGTAGATATTTAGAGACTATAATATATCAATTGAAAGATAATATAATTCTGCATACACTACACTCTTATATCATTATGCTTAGAACTTATGATTTCATCATTGTATTTAAACATAGCTGGTTAGACAAGGTGGTCAAATTCCCTCCCTTAGCCGGAGGCTAACAGTTTATCTTCTTTCTTTTAGATGATTATTTTGTCATTTTCCCTCCATTTTCTGCTACAATTTTCTTTCATCTTATATTCCAGAATTTCATCTAGTACACTGGTCTTTGGTTTGGATTAATAATTATTTGTAATGAAGGATACAATTTCATTTTTAACAGTGATTAATATATGTTCTGTTTGTCATTTAAGTACAGTCTTGATGGTCTACTATAATGATTTCATCACTCTCCTCCCTAAAAATGAGCCATCCATTTATTCTACCTTTCAAATCTTTTGAAAATTAATTTTTTAGACTTGATGCATAAAATTTATGTTTGATAGTCCTCTCTCATTGATAGCAATAGTATTTATTATATTGGCCACTGTCTTAATTTCTATTGTAAAAAATGAATAAATACATTGTGCATACATATTAACACCCGTATCCTGTAATCAACTGAATCATTAGTGTAATTTAACTACTATTAATTTAGATTGTCTCTAATCAATAGTGTCCCATAATTTAATCAGTTTTTATCTCACATCTGTGTAAGACTCTGAATAACACAGAGAAAGAAAGAGTTCTTCCTTTCATCCAGGTTATAATTTAATTTCTTTGGGTTGAACTTTAGTCTCTTAGTTCTAATTAAGGTTACACATTAAAATAGATCCTGTGAAATGTGAATATTAATGTAACTTAATTGTTTTTAGAACAGCCATGCTACAAGATATATAGGTGATTATTATGCAGATGTAGAAGAACGCCATTATCAAAAGTATCTTCATGGTCTAATGGATATTGAGTGTGAATATCATAATCAGAATAAATGCTATAGGATAATTAAGGTCCTTTTGCTAAGGTCTATACAATCTGACATGCTCGGGGGAATCAGTAGTTCCCTCAGAAGTAGCTAAAAACAGATGAATGACTTTAAGCAGAAAATGTATCATGTGAAAGAGGATTGTTGATGACTTTCTCTTTATTACTGAGAGTTTAAATTTGGTAAAGCTTCTGATACTTTTCCTTTCTTGCCCTCCCCCAGGAATAGCAAATGAAACCCTGACAACCATTTAGTATAGGAAACAGTTTCAAAGGGACCATTAAATTTTATTTTGCATTGCTTTCTTATTAGAATTGTAAACAATCTATTAAAAAGTTTTTCTTTTTAACTAGAAGTTTTATTCCTAAAGGAAGTTTAAGGAAACTTATAATGACAGGTTTTTTTTTTCCATCTGCTTGCTACTCTTCGCATTAGAGTCTATCTTGCATTACACATTCAACTTACATTTTCTATCAATTTAAAAGGTGTATTTTTTAATACTGGAAAAAATCTTCTCTTTCCAGAAACCCTGCAAAGACTGCTTTAAGATAAATTAATCTCTTGGTGATATGAAAATAATGTTCTTCCCTTTGTCATTTTGTTTCTTTTATAAATGTAGATATTTGAACCTTCTAGTCAATAAGTCACACAAAATTCTACAAATAAAAATTAGTGAATTGGAAAGAAGATAAGATCCAAAAGAAAATTTCCCTTCAACAGTGCCTGGAGTAGAAGCAAATGGGAGATATTATTAGTAGCATCAAAAAATTTATTTCTCACTTGAATCAGAATCTTACCAGATTACCTCTTGCCTTAGCTGTTAAAATTGTCAGAATACACATTTCTAAACAGATATTAAGGGATTTTGAAGATGATTACATATGCTTTGCATAAGAAACCTAGTTGAAGGCATTTGGAGATATGGAGATAGCATATTTTTTAAAAAACTTGTTTATATGGCATTTATTCCATGTCACCTCATTGACATTTCTCTTAATCCACAAATTATTCCCGCTCTCAATCCAGTTGTGTTTTCTCTCTTGAATTTCTCTGAGATCATTTAAAAAATGTTTTTATTCTCATTTCTGGTTATATGCCTTATTTTCTGAAAAGAAGGTACTATAAACTAGCTTCTTCCTCAATGGCACATTTGTCTATTTCCATTTACATGTCTGTGAGAATTACCCAACCACCTAATTGTGTTGGTATTTCAAAGTCTGAGTATTAATTTTTTTGTTTTTATACAATCCTAAGACATTTGGACTATTATTGTTAACATATGGAGTTTAACCTTCCTAACTTTCTTTTTTTTTTCCAGAAATGGTTGTAATCACAAGTCAATTTTTACTAATATGTCACATTTTAAATGTCTTGCTTGAATCTCCTGGGAAAATCTTGCCACTTGTCAGTGTGGTAAATGGTTTCAACTTCTTGCTTTATAAGTACAGTGTATCTTATATTTAAACAGGTATTACCTTAGTAAATACATGTGTACCTAACACAGAAAGTAGTATGGCAGTGTGAAATTAGAAACTGATTTTCAACTTGGACTCCAATCAAGATGTGATTTTTTCCAGCAGTAAACTATATTATTACCTTCCCTATTATCAAAAACAAATAAAAACCCCCATGATTTATGATAGAGTACACTGACAGACACTAAGATTTGGGGGATAAAAAGAGCTCTATTATGAGAAAGAGAGAGCAAGCAGTTAGAAATAAGTAGCCAGAATTTTTCAAGGCATTCTAAACCTACATTTAAAATGAAATAAAGTGAGCCCTAAAACCAGGAGTAACCAATTCCAGCACATACAAAATGGAACAAGCAGCTTATGTAAAAATAAAAGGATCAGCAGAACCTGGAGGGAAGGTAAGTAGATTAAAAAAGTATAGAGAGTAGTCCTCTAATTACTTGCTTGGGGCTACCATCAGTAATCAAGTCCGAAAGAACCAGAATCTTATATTCGAATGCTAAAGTGTGTGTGTGTAAATATGTCTATGTCTATCTATCTATCTATATATATCTTTCAAAGTGCACAAGCTATAGCACCGCCCTGCAATGTGTGTGTACAGTATTTCTCTATTCAACAAATATTTATAAAGTACATAATATTTGTCTAACATTAGTCTAGGTACTAGGGATACAATAACTAATTTAGGTTGGTGCAAAAGTAATTGCGGTTTTGAACCATGAATTTTAAATCATCATAAGCACATCTTTATTAATCAAAATAGGAACCATTACAATCAACACATTTTTGCCAACATGAAATAAGTCGTTTATTCCTATAGCATAAAAATCTGTGTTTTGGGATTCCATGAACTCTTGGAAAGCATTTTCTGCATCCTGCTGGTTGTGGAAGCATCTTCCCTGCAAAAAGTTGTCGGGATGCTTGAAGAAGTGGTAGTAGGTTGGCGAGAGGTCAGGTGAATATGGCAGATGAGGCAAAACTTCCCAGCCCAATTCAGTCAACTTTTGAAGCGTTGATTGTGTAACATGCGATTGCGTATTGTCGTGGACAAGAATTTAGCCCTTTCTGTTGACCCATGCTGGCTGCAGGCGTTGCAGTTTTCAGTGCATCTCATCAATTTGCTGAGCATACTTCTCAAATGGAATGGTTTCCTCAGGATTCAGAAAGCTGTGGTGGATCAGACTGGCAGAGGACCACAAATAGTGACCATGACCTTTTTGTGGTGCAAGTTTGGCTTTGGGAAGTGCTTTGGAGCTTCTTCTCAGGCCAACCACTGAGCTGGTTGTCATAGGTTGTCTTATACAATCCACTTTTCATGGCACTTCACAATCTGATGGAGAAATGGTTCATTGTTATTGCATACAATAAGAGAAGATGACACTTCAAAATAATAATTTTGTTTTTATTTTTGGTCGGCTCATGAGGTACCCACTTATTGAGATTTTTCACCTTTCCAATTTGCTTCAAATGCCCCATGACGGTAGAATGGTTGACGTGTTCTTTGGCAACTTCTCGTGTAGTTATAAGAAGATCAGCTGTGATGATTGATCTCAATTGGCTGTTGTCAACTTTCGATGGCTGGCCACTGCACATCTCATCTTCAAGGCTCTCATCTCCTTTGCAGAACTTCTTGAACCACCATGCATTGTACCTTTGTTAGCAGTTCCTGGGCCAAATGTGGTGTTGATGTTGCGAGTTGTCTCTGGTGCTTTATAAGAAAATCGCTTGAATTTGCTTTTTGTCTAACATCATTTCCATAGTCTAAAATAAATATAAAATAAACATCAAGTAATAAGTCATTAGCAAAAAAACATAAAGCAAGAAATGCACATTAAAATGATGTATAACATAACCACATTTATTTAAGAATGTATTCCAATATCAAACATCAACAATGCTGAAACCACAATTACTTTTACACCAAACTAATAAGAAAAAGTCCCTCCCTCAGGGAGCTTACACTTTTGTGGAGAAGTTAGACAATAAACTCAGAAAACAAAGTATATTTAATGCGATTTAAGGAAGTGTGACTACTATGATGAAACATAAAGCATGGTAAGTTCTCAACAAAGACCTGAATGAAATGAGAGTGGAACCTAGGAAGACCGGGAAAGGGTGTCCCAGGTAGAGGGAACAAAAAAAGCAAAGGCTTTGGTGAATTTGCAAAATAGCAAGAAGACAACAGAACTAGAGTCTAGAGTGCATGGGAAGGAAGTAGGAGATGACATTGGAGAAGTAGGTTGGGGCAGATTATATAGAACCTTGTAGACCATGGTAAGAAGTAGATTTTATTCTAACTATAAGGGATAATCCTCAGATGGTTTTTAGTAAAAGGATAACATGATACGGTCTACATTTAAAATAACACCCCAGCTACTGGAGAATGGATTGTAGTAGAACAAGAATAAAAAGTGGGGAGATGCTTTTGAAAGCCATTTCAGTGGTGTATATGGAATGATAATAGCTTGGACTATAGCAATTAAAGTGGTCAGGTTCAGAATAAAAGTTGGATCAAATTGATAGAATTTTCTAGTGGATTAGATATGTGTGAGTAGTGGTCTGCTTCCTGAGATGGAGAAGATGAGACCCAATGGATGTAGAGCATATAGACAGTTCTGTTTTGGACATGTTATATTTGATAAGCTTTTTAATTATCTAAGTGGAAATGTCTAGTAGGAAGTTGGGCATATGAATCTGAACGGTAGGGAGGTCAGGGATGGAGATATACATGTGGGAATCACTATTTGGTAGATTAATCTTTTTCTTGTTAAATAATGACCTCAAGAAAGTAGCTCAGGGATTATTATCTATGTTTAACTCAATTAAATGGACTCTGCCTGATGTACTGTAGTCATGGTTGTTACACTCAGGTGGGACGAAACCAGGTAGGCAACACTGTAACGCTATTTGAGAGAATGCTGTCTTAACTAGGCTTATTGCTAGTTGTGTGTATTCCATGTACCAACATCATAGTAGACATTTCTACAAAGGGAAACTATCTGTTTAAAAAAGTCTAATATGTATCATGAAAAAGGCAAATTATAGTTATCTAGATTATTAATACATTCGCTGAATCCTATAATGTTAATTCTTGTGGAGATTACAGAGACCAATAACTTTGCTCCTAATGACCTTTCAATAAAGCAGGAGATACAATCAGCACACAATTGGAAGATAAATCTTTACATTAGAAATACTATAGGCCAGGCGGGGTGGCTCACGACTGTAATCCTAGCACTTTGGGAGGCCAAGGCAGGAGGATTGCTTGAGCTCAGGAGTTCGAGACCATCCTGAGCAATAGTAAGACCCTGTCTCTACTATAAATAGAAAGAAATTAGCAAAACAACTAAAAATAGAAAAAATTAGCCGGGCATGGTGGCACGTGCCTGTAGTCCCAGCTACTTGGGAGGCTGAGGCAGGAGGATCCCTTGAGCCCAGGAGTTTGAGGTTGCTGTGAGCTAGGCTGAGACCACAGCACTCTAGCCCAGGCAACAGAGTGAGACTCTGTCTAAAAACAAACAAACAAACAAAAAATAAATACTATAAGTAGATTGTTATAGAAATTCAATGTAGTTAAGGTGATAAGTAGGGGCTACAAGGCAGAGGAGGCTTTTGAAAAGGGTCTTGGATTTTGATGGATTGGAGAGAGGGGAAGGACACTTTTAGATGGAGGAAATGGCATGGGCAAAGATGCAGAGGCAGCAATGATTGGCAAGGCTTATTCAAGTGATATTAAATAAGCTTGCTTAGCTTCAAAGTATGAAAGGCAATCATACTTTCCTTTTCATTCAACAAAGAAGTATTATGAACATCTATTTTCTGATGATTCCACTTTGTGTTTAAAGTTCATACCCCTGGTAAACTAGATTATATCCATCTCTCCCTGACTTCTAAATCTTCTGCTGTCAATTAACTACATTGAATAAATATGATATATATATGATATATATATGATATATGATATATCATATGTATATGATATATGTTATATAACACAAATTATAAAAGAGGCACAAAAATGCATGTGGAAACACCACAGAGGGAAAAATACTTTCTTCTTTGAGGAGTCAGTAAAGGCTTCACAAGTGACATTTGAATTTAGTAATAGTACGGTAGAAGAAATAATCCTTAACTTGGGAGTATTAACATCCAATCTTTTCCCTAATCCATATGTCAAAAGAGCAGTAACTTCCAGTTATTGATCTTTGTAATCTTCACAGGAATTATAATAAAAATGTGAGATTCAATCAATATATATTCTAGCTCACTAATATGAACCTCAATACTTAAAATCTACTTTCTCCCCCCTTTTTTAAAACTCACCTTCCTTTGAATTTATGGTGTCAGAATGGCAGATTTTATTTTGCATGATAAAAACTATTGAGATCAAGATAATAATATAATATGAGATGAAAGCGAGAGAGAGGGAGAAACAGTGAAGTTGGAAAATGGTGGGGAGATGCTCCAAAACAGCTAGGGGATATGATCCCAATGGATAAAAGAAAAAGGAATTTTTAGAGGTGTTACTGTGATAATAAATATTTGGATTCCTTCCATGGTTTTTAAGAAAGTTAAGTAGGGGGATGTTGGAAATTCTTTTGGTTTCTGGACTATGTTTCCTCATTAAGAATGAGCCATGTGAATCTCAGCTTCGTAAGCATGTAATAATAACACTAATGATAACATTATTACTCATCATGAAAGACATTTATTAAAGTCTTACTCAGGCAATGTACGGGGTTCTCTGTTTACTTAGTTGACCATCAGTATTGAAAATACTCAAATCCTAAGTAAGTGCTATAGCATCATGGAGTCCTTTAAGAAAGCACGATCTCAGATTGTGAAAATAGAGCACTCCAAAATATTTAGTTTGGAGTAGAATTATGAGTTATAAGGTATGCAAATACTTAGCTTTCATAAACATTTCCAGTTTTACAAAGGATTAGTACCAATTTACACTCCACCAGCAGTATGTAAGAGTTTAAGTTGCTCTACATTTTTTAAAACGCTTGGTATTTTATGTTTTTTTCATTTTAGCTGTTATGGTGGATATATTATCATATTACTTTAGTTTTTATTTCCCTAATGACTACTGAAGTTGATCATTTTTGTATATTTATTGTATATTCAAATATCTTCTTTTATGAAGTATATATTCAAGTTTTTTTGCCCATTCATCTACTGTGATGTTGCTTTTTTAAAATGGAATTTTAGAGTTTTTTTTATATATTCTTTATATGAATCCTTTGTCAAAAATATTTATTTTAAAAATATTCTCCCATTCTGTTTCTGTTCCTTTTTTTTCTTGGAGCCTATCATTAAATTTTTAATTTTTTTAATTTTTAAATATTTTTAAATTTTTATTTCAGGATATTATGGGGGTGCAAACATTTTGGTTACATGTTATGATTTTGCCTCACCCAAGTCAGGATTAGAGGTGTGCCCTTCTCCCATATAACGCTCACCACATCCATTAGTTGTGAGTTTACCCACCCCATCCCCCAACCCCCAGTGAATATTATTACCATGTGAGCACCTTAGTGTTGATCAGTCAGTGCCAATTTGATGGCGAGTACATGTGGTGCTTATTCTTCCCTTTTTGTGATACCTCACTTCAGAGGATGGGCTCAAGCTCTATCCAGGATAATATAAGAAGTGCTAGATCACCATTGTTTTTTGTCATTGAGTAGTATTCCATTGTATACATATACCATATTTTATTAATCCACTCATGG
>VBSM01003204.1:19839404-19882181 GCA_008086735.1 Cheirogaleus medius
TGCCTAGTAGTGTTATTGCTGGATCAAATGGTATTTCTATTTTTAGCTCTTTGAATATATCCAAATTATTTTCCACAGAGATTGTACTAATTTGCAGCCCCACTAGCAGTGTAAAAGTGTTCCTATCACTCTGTATCCTCACCATTCTTAATGGTGTCATTTGATGAATAGAAGTTATTAATAGAGCTAGACCAATTCAGCATTATTTTCTTTATGGTTATTCTTCTACATTTTCTTTTAAAAGATGTATTGTTTTATTTTCTACATCTAGATCTGCAATCAATCTGGAATTGATTGTTATGTATGGAGTAAAGTAGGAGAAAGATTAAATTTTTATCCAGTTGACATTCTATTGAGTTTTTAAATTCCATTTCTTTATCTTCTGTTACCTAATTGTTCTTATACCTAGATAAAGAAAATTGAGGCTTAACTTAAGTAACATGCCCAAGATCACACAACTTTCATTCATCAGAGGTATACCATGATCAGATTTATATTGACCAAATTGAGGAGGATGGATTGAGGTGCTAGTGATGCTGGTGAAACTGAAGGTAGGAAGACCCAATAGGAGGTTCTTGCAATTATTAAATTGAGACATAATAAGAAAATGGCCCTGAGAATAGCTGGGAGGCAGTTAATAGATCTGAGAGATATTTAGGAGGCCAACTTTATAAGTTTTGGTAGTTTAAAGAATTTTAGTGGTACCATTAACCAGTTAGGCATTGCAAGAGAAGTCAACAATAGAATAAGTATATGCTGAGTGGTTAAAAATATGCCAGATGCTGGGCTCAATTCTGGAATCACAATGATTAACAAGAGAGCTATGGTGGTTATTCTTAAGGTGCTTGCAGTTTTGTGGAGCAGAAAAATGTGCAATTGCAACAATGTGTGATAAGTGCTATATGCAGGGAGGTATAGACTATTATCAGAGCACACAGGAGGTTTGCCTAACTCAGACTAGGGTTCAGGGATGACATCTCTGTAAGATTCTGGGGGAAGGATAATAACAATCAAAATAGCAATCAAATCAAGAAAATGAGGAGCAAATGGAGAATTTTTGAGGAAGAAGGAATAGCATATGCAGAGGGGCAGGGAGAGAAAGTGAGAAGGAGAGAAAGAGAGTGAGGGAGAGGGAGAGAGAGAGCATTTTCTAAGCATTAAAAGAAATTCAGTTTTACTTGCACACAGAATAAAAAATAGCAGGGAGAGGTGAATGTGTGAAGGATGAGGCTGAAGAGTTATGTAGGATCTAGATCTTGGATGACTTTGGAGGTCATTTAAAGCATCTTGGAAACTATACCAAGTGCAGGGAGGAACTCCTGAAGAAGAAACATTTCTTTTCATAATGGGAAAGTAGCAGGAAAATAATATGGTGTAATTTAACATAGTGAGTGAAAGAAGTGTATTTTAGTTATTGCATTTAGATGAGATCCTACCATAAAATTCCCAGGAGAGAAATCTGGGATATGGCTAAAGATGTGGATTCACAGTTTATTGGTGATACATTGAAACAATGAGAGTGGATGAGATTGTCCTAGGAAATAATACTGAAATTTTAGTGGTGGTCATTTTGTAGAAGGACATTAATATCAAGTCACAGTGTTTGCATTTTAGTTGGAAAGTCAAAGTAAGTTTTTGAATTTTTAGTGATGATGAAGGCCATGCATTAGGAATATGAACCTGGAAGAAGTAGCAGACTGTATAGAATTAGGAAGAGTTCAGATACTGTGAAACCAGCAAGCTAGGAGCTAGTGAGGGAGAGATGGAGGTGAGGTAAGGTAAGGTGATGATCAGTCAGAGTTTACATGGTTGTAAGCAATGGGAAACAATTCAAACTCTTTTTTAACAGGAACTTTATTGGTTTGTGTCATGGCTCGATTACAGGACGGGGGAAGAACACAGAACATAAAGAACGACACAGCCACACATATAGACTTTACATGACTCGAGTGCCCAATGCACTGGTCGCTTTATTTTTATACCCCCCAGACCCAAGGTTAGTTTCTTGTACCTGAGCATCTGAGCACAGCAGTGATAACCATCAATTCCGGAGTTGTATCAAAAGGGAACAATTTTCCATGGTCTCAGACCTATAAACAGTTACTTGAGGTGCCAGCACCGGACATAACTCAAAATCAAGGCTGAAATAAGCAACATTAAACAATGCAGCCATGAGAAGAACTTCTTGTGCTCTCTCTCAATCAGCGGCAGGCCCCCACGGTTGTGCCTGTCTTAGGTTGTCCCCCCCGTAGGAGATCATTACCCGTCTTTGACTACCAACCATCTTACGGGACCAGACCTTGGGAAATTTTTTTTAACTTTATGGCCTCCAGACTCCCATCATGGAGGCCCACCGTGTGGGAGCTGGGCAGTATTTGCTTACGTGCAGAAACTCAAGCCTCTTGTTATGTCCCAAGACAGTAACTGGGTCTGAAGAGAATACTGGTTACCACTGCATCATGCAGCACACATGCATTACAGGCTATAGTGAATGATTAGTATAAGGCAGGCAATCACCAGAATCAGCCCCCTACAGTTTGCATAACTGAACACGCCAAGCATGAACGTCTTTAGACCCAGCTTGATTCAGGATCACATCCAGGATGACATCAAGTGCTCTCTTTGCTTCCTTTACCTCTGCTTTACTCTTTAATGATTTCATTCTCAGTCTGGCTTTCCCCATTAATTGGCAAAGATGGCCAGAAGAAGGCACACATTCTACCAGTGTAGAGACCCTTGAAGAAAGAGTAATTATTTTCTGATACTTAGGCGACATTCCTAAAATTAAGTCTGTCTGGCATGGCTTATGTCACGTGCTGCCCTGAATGAATCACTGTGGCTAGGGGGATGGTCATGCTCCACCCAGCAAAATATGGACTGCGAATGGGAGACAGGTGATTCTTTAAAATTAAAAGGTGCATTATTTTTAAATTTTTTTTTAAATTTCAGCATATTGTGCTGGTACAAATGTTTAGGTCACATATATTTCATTTGCCCCACCCCAGCCAGAGCTTCAATTGTGTCCATCCCCCAGAGAGTGTGTGCTGCACCCATTAGGTGTGAAAGGTGTATTCTTTTACCAGAAGAGGGATGCTGTGCAGACCAAAATAATAGATATATACCTTGAGGACACTGAGAAAAAAGACAAAGAAGAGAAAGAAGAAGAAGAGAGAGAGAAGTAGGGAAGAGAAAAGAAAGGTGGGGAGGGGGAGAGGGGGAAATATTCATCATGAACAGCATCTATCATGACCTCTATGAGACCAAGAAGAAGAGCTGCGTATAACTAGAAAGTCTGCTGAGAAGATATGATATGAAAAGATTTACATGAACATTCTCTGTTGTAAAAAAAAAAAAATCTTTTACTCACATGTAAATATCACATGCCTTAGGGATTTCATATTTTCCATGAGTGCAGGTGTTTGCTGAGGACTTTCCTCACAGCTTCTTTTACCTCCTTATTCCTCAGGCTGTAGATGATGGGGTTCAGCATTGGGGCTATCACTCCACAAGACAGCCCAATGATCTTATCAGATGTCTTTGTGTCCTTTGTCTTGGGATTAATGTATATAACAAGAGCTGAACCATAGAATAAAATTACTACAGTCAGGTGGGCAGAACAGGTAGAAAAGGCTTTCTTTCTCCCTTCAGCAGAATTAAGTCTCAGGATGGAAGAGAGGATGAACATATAAGAGATAAAAATTATCAGTAGAGGAATCACCAATAAAACAATACCTCCCACTGTCATGATGAACACATTCATGGAGATATCTGAGCATATGAGTTTAAGAAGAGCCAGGATCTCACAGGTCAGATGATCGATGACATTATTGCCACAGAAAGGCAATATCATTGTCAAGACTGTTTGCACTAAGGAGATCAGATAGCCTATGATCCAAGACCATGCAGCCATTTGCACATATAACACTCTGTTCATGATGATGGGATACCTCAGTGGGTTGCAAATGGCCACATACCAGTCATAGGCCATCACAGCCAGGAGGACAGACTCAGTGCAGCCCAAGCCAAGGGAGACAACCACCTGCAGAGCACAACCAAAGAAGGGATGGATTTTCTCTCAGACATAAATATGATGGGCATTGGAGGAATGAAAGAGGATGTATAACAGATATCCAAGAATGAGAGGTTTCCAAGGAAGAAGTACATGGGGGTGTGGAGATGAGAATCTAGGATGATGATGATAATGAGGAGGCTATTTCCCAGGAGGATTATCAGGTACATGATGAGGCAAAATGTGAGCAGAAAAAACTGGAGCTCTGGGTATCTGGAAAGTCCCACCAGAAAGAATTCAGTCACGGCAGAGTCTCCATGTGTCTCTGTCACCTGTGGGGTTCATGTAAGGAAATGACTCAGGGAAATTTAAATTTACAAATTAGTCTTAAAAATCACTTTAACTTGCATTATTTTGTTTGATTTTTAGCACAGGAAGTCAAGAAGGGCATGGATATAATTTTAAATTCATTGAGGATGAAACTGAAGCACTTAGCAGTTTATTACTTTGTAGGATTATGCAGTAGCAAAGGCAAGACTATCAGTAACCCAAGAAATGTCAGGCTTGTAATAAAATAACAAGAAGGGACAACATAATTCCAAACATGTGTATGGAGCCATTTTATTATTAATGAATATTATGAAATAAAAACTGTTTTTGTCTTCTGCTTACTGAGTTATCACCTAGACAATGGTTTTAAAAGAGATTCAAAAAAGAGAGATGATGATGTTCCAATGTCTTACTGTCTTAGAAAAGATTTCCTTTCTAAATGTTTCTGGTTATCTCTATTTACATGGGCACATGGACTTGTTTCCTTAAATGTATGAGCTGAGGCAGTCTTGATTTGTTTGAGCACAATTGTTCTGAAGTAGAAAGAGGAAGAGGAAGATGCAAGGTAGGAGGAGGAGAGAAGGAGCCTCTTCTTACTGTTACTAAAGAGCACTAAACTTAGCACTTACATCTTGGGAGAGTAGGTGTTAAGGAGAAAGGAATGAAGGATGAGTGGCCCTCTTTCTCTCTGTTCAAAAAAAGTCCCAGGTGAGGGAGGCCATTTTTCCAATATTTAGGGAAAATAAGAGAAAGTGGAAAAAGTAACCCTATTGTCATTGAATCATTCCATAATAAAATTCTTAGTTTAATCTCTTTCCACATATCTCCACCTCATGACTGTGTCAAGGGAGAAGTTATTGGGAGATAGTTTGCACCTTAATAATCATCATCAGTCTTGCCTAAAATGCCAGTCCAGTAGAACAATACAATCTGAGGCAAAACGATGTGCTTGCTACATAACATGACTTCAAGAAAAGTCCTTTCCAATCAGACTGCTACTCCTAAATCCCTCTAATATAGAAATTCTTCTGACCCTTCCTCCCCATGCTTTGCAGTAGCCATGCTAAACTCCTTTCAATTTACCCCAAATACTACACTCTTCCTTCTTTTTGCTTTTGCACACACTCTTATCTTAAACTGGAAGGGACCCTTCACATCCAGTTATTACATTTCTCTAGAAAACCTTCCTGGATTTCTAGTTTGGATAGGATGTCCATCTTATGTGGCTTCTGTGCTTACCTCTTTCATAGAATCCTTCATTTATTCATTTATTCAACACTCAGCATGGCAGATACTACAGTAGTTACCAGAGATCCAATTGGGAGAAAGATTGATGCTGAATCTCAAAATTGGCACTGGACACAGATTGTTTAGGAGAGGGTTATTTTATTTTCAAGAAACAAATAATTTCTGTGCTGTTGAAAGGGTTTAATGTCCAACAATTGTTTATGTATTTTGTAAATCACTTTATCAAAACAAAAATAATGTTTACACCCCAAATTGTCAAAGATGAAATAAAGCTATGGTTTAATCTCATTTGAATATATATAAATTAAAATAAATATATTCAAACCAAATCCAACTGTATATTAAAGTAATATCACCAATGCAAAGCATTCCAAACTAATGTTTGGAAATCTATAAATATAATGTACCATATAGGTCAATAGAAAAAAACGTATATGGTCATCTAGCTAGAAAGAAAAAAAATTATTTGATAGAATGCAACATTCATTCTTGATTTAAAAAAACCCTCTTAGTTATCTAGACATGGGACAACTTGATTTTAAATGGTGAAACTCTGGAGATAGTTCCCTAAAAGTCAGCCAAAGATTGCTGTTGTCATCATCATCATCATCGTTATTGAACATTATTTTTTTTTAAAGATCTTTCCAATAGAAAGTTGTAAATTTTTTTCCCTGTAGGATGGATATGTGGTTATGAGACATGTCATAGTATGTTAGAAAATGTACTTTCATTTGTTATGCCACTGAAAATTATAATATTGGAGAAGAGTAAAGGACAAGGAAAAATTCTCATGATATAATATGTGATGAAAGCAAACTTCAAGGCAATATAAATGATCATAATTCTGTATACATGTAGTTGGAAGAAAGTATATAAAAATATTAGCTGTGGTTTTCTTTGATAGATTTGGTTTTGATGTATTTTAAGTTTTCTTAATCTTTTTCATATTTTCCAAATTTTGTTCAAAGAACCTATAGTTTCTGATTGTAAAAATAGAAAAAAATTAATTTTTTTAAATTGGGGAACTGCCCTTGGGCAATAGTTGGCATCTTTATACTCTTTCTAATGGTTAAGATCACCAAAAATAGCAAAAACATCCAGATATTTTTTGCCACCAGCTTTTTCTACACTTGATCTTAGCCAAAAGGCCAAGAAGCGATTGCCACCAGCTTTTTCTAAAACCCTAGAAGGGAAAAGAATAATCAATCAATAGGAAAATGGACAAACATTTTCTGTTGCTTTATTACATAGACTAACTGTTCAGTCTCACATATGTATCAATCCTGAGAAGACATACTGACACAGCTGCAATCCTTGCAAAAGGATTCGGAAGCCCACCTTTTAGAACGTGAGCAAGGTTAACAGGGCAGAAGGGATGCACTAAAAAACACCAACGATATCACATAGTAAAAAGAAAGACAGATGAGATACCTGATGGATAGGAGGGACCATGAGGAAACATCTGGGGCTTCTTTCTCTTTGTCAAGAAAAAGATAAAGTTTCAATTTCTTGGTTCTCTGAGCTTTGTCCATCTCCCCAAAGGCCCTGTCCTTAGGTTACTTTTCAACATTGGGTACCATCTATGGAAGGAAATATAACTCTGAGACTCATGGCTCATGTGTATTCACCTATTTTCTACTTGTATTTGCCAACAGAAGAATATAGTAGTTTGTCTGTAAAGCATATAAATTTAGCTGGCATTTCATATTTTGCCTGAGGAGCCTCTTGATGCAGGCTGTGCCATGGCCATGCTGGAAAGTTTCCTCAGGAGAAAATTTCCAGCAGTAAGTATTGCATTCTAACTCCAGAGATGCCTAGTTTCCCCTATTTATGAAGCAACTTTGTTTTTCACAATATGAGACATTGCCCAGTGCTTGTGTGAATAAATGAGACCTTGTGAAGGAACCAATAATGGAACCAATATTGGGTAAGACGGGACAAGTAAAGACAAAGGCAGGAAGCAAAGACTGCTTCTCCTTTTTCTGCATGGTCTTGAAAATTATCCCGAGTTTTCTCACTCACATTTCTGTGTGGAAACCAAGCGTAATTTCTGTTTCTGGGAACACAGCAAAAACTTTTAGATCTTTTTCCCCCCAGCTATTACGGGGGTACAAATGTTGAGATTACATATATTGCCTTTGCCCCACCTGAGTCAGAGCTTCAAGTGTGTCCATCCCCCAGACGGTGTGCACCACGCCTATTAGATGTGAATGTACCCATCCCCTCCTTCCCCCTCCCATCTGCCTGACACCCGTGAATGTTATTCCTATATGTGCACTTAGGTGTTGATCAGTTAAAACCAATTTGCTGGTTAGTACATATGGTGCTTATTTTTCCATTCTTGGGATACTTCACTTAGTAGAATGGGCTCCAGCTCTATCCAGGATAATACAAGAGGTGCTATATCACCATTGTTTCTTGTGGCTGAGTAGAACTCCATAGTATACATATTAGACATTTTATTAATCCACTTGCTCTTGTCTAGTGGGAACTTCTATCTGAGCAGCAGGCTCCTTGCTGGGTTTGATTGATCCAGCCCCTCCTGCATGCTCTGACCATCCCTAAGGCTGTGTGTGGAAGTCTACTGTGCCCCCCCCTTTTACCACTTTGTCCAGACTCCTGATAAGGCTTATTCATAAAAATGTGCTATGTATTAATGATAAGAGCCAGAAGACCTAGAGTTTAGTCTTGGCTCTGTGGCTTAATAACCATACAGACGTTGGGCAAGACACTTAACCTCTCCGAGCATGATGTGTCATCTGTAATGTTGGTATAATACATCTTACAGAATTGTTATGAAGGTTAATATAACATTAATTCTTGGCACAAAGTGAGTGCACAAAACATGTTAATTTAATCTGGACTGTCAGGCATTTTTTATCTTAAAGAAAAGATGAATAATTTAAAGTGACATTCATAGCTATCCAAGACAATTCCTTGATTTAATAATTCTTTCAACCATATTTCTTTTTCTTTGTTTTATCTAGAACTTTTCCAATAAAAAAAAAGACAAAGGAAAAAATAACAATTATATACCTTGTGGGATCCTGAAGAGGATCCTGGAACAGGAAAAGGTATTAGAAGAAAATTGGTGAAATCCAAATAAGATTTATGGTATAATTAATAAAAATGTACCAATGTTAATTTCTTACTTTTGATAATTGTACTATGGGTGAGTAAGATGTTAACATGAGAAGTGAGGTAAAGAAATTATTTGAACTAATTTTGTAACTTTTTTGGAAGTTTAAAATCAGTTCAAAATGAAAAGTTTTAAAAATATAAAAAGCAAATTATTCAGAATTTATTTCCATTTCTCCCTTTCTTTCTGAAATAAATCTTGACAACTCTGTCTCAATTATTCCTATTCAATTCTTAGTGGAGGATTCTTACCTTCTCCACACACAACAGGTAGCATGTTCTGTTGGGACTTCAGTTTCAAAAGAAGGATGTAGTTTCAGAAGCAAGTTCATTCATCGCTTTGTATCACTCCTTTCTCCATTATTTTATCAGTTTCTTTGTTCTGGATACTAAATTCATTATGGTTGCCCTTCCTCAAGCTAGCTGACATCTTGACTGTCTTCTTTTTTGAGATGTGGCTATGCTACGGGGCCCACAGTTGAGAATCCCACCCTTTCAGATTACCATGGGTAGAGTCAAGGGAAATAGCTCAAAGTTAAGGCTGTCACCCCTACTTGCTCAAATGCTCTGTTTTCAATTTGTATCAGCAGTAAATAATATAAGTTATTCTGATCTCTGAGCCCTAAAAATTTCTAAAGGACCTACCAGTGGCTCTGGTGGCCAATTTAAATCCTTCTTTGCTTTCTTCAAAGGGACTTTGTAATCCCAGAAGTGATTTAAAGTGATACTTTTAAATTGTGTGGAAGGCAGTAACTCTTAAACTTTAGTGATAATGTCTCAAAAACCTAATTATACATAACTTATTAAGCAATAATTTATTTTTTAAAATAAATAAAAATATCATCGAACACTTAGTACTTTACCAGATGTGAGTTTATTTTTTTCCTCCCACACCAAGCAATTCTCTGATACCAACTAGGGTCCTATAATTCAATTCAATTCAATTCAATTCTGACACTATCTACCTGGTGTTGGCATCAGATGTCATAGGTGAAAGGCTCAGTCCCCCACTTCAAATGCTAGTTGCAAGTCCAGGCCTCAGGTACTTGTGACCAGCAGCTATAAATTAAGCATTCTCATGAACCCCTCCTTGGGTTTGATCATTTGCTAGAATGGCTCACAGAACTCAGGGAAACAGTTTACTTATGTTTATTTAGGTTTATTATAAAAGGCTACAATTTGGGAAAACCACATGGTAGAGATACATAGGGCAAGATATGGGGAAAGGGGCACAAAGCTTCCATGTCCTCTTGGGGTGTGCCACCCTCCACATGTTCAGCAGCCCAAATCCTATCCTTTGGGTTTTTATGGAGGCTTCATTATAAATGCACAATTGAATAAATCATTGGCCATTGGTGATCAACTTAACTTTCAGTCCCTTTCCCCTCCCTGGAGGTAGGGGTAGGTGAGAGGGATGTGGGACTGAAAATTCCAACTCTCTAACTATTTGGTTGTTTCCACTGGCAACGAACCCCATCTGAGGCTATCCAGGAGCCCCCAGCCATTAGTCATCTCATTAGTATACAAAAAGACACTTACCACTTCAAAAATTCCAATGGACTTAGGAGCTGTGTACCAGAAATAGGGGCAGAGATCAAGTATACATTTCTTATTATATCAGAATGTCACACATATACTCCATATATAGTATTATAAACTTGAGATCATAATGTGTTTCTGATTTTATAATCTTTTTTTAAAAGTAAATGTATACTGTGAATTATCATGTAATTTATAAAGGCATTTTTAACTGATGTCAAAATATCAGTAAATGGAAAATAGAAAAAAAAAGTAAATGGAGAATGAAACAGTAATTTCCATCTATCTTTGTCTCTTGAGAGTAGTGACAATGGTACAAGACTGGGATCAGAGATTTTCTTCATTCCTTATTCCTAATGCATAAAGCCCCAGTCCCACCATTAGACTTTCTTAAAATGCCCATTTTATAGAATGGAAAATCAGTGCAATGCAGTACATTTTTTTTGGTGGAATTGGCACACATAAAGATATGATAGCCTCCTGGATTAAGCTTAAGCCCATTATCCAAAGTGAAGCGACACAAGATATGGAAAATGGGCTCCACATCTACTTGCCATCAAATTGGTACTGACTGATTAAAACTATGGTGCTCAAATGGTGGTAGTGTTCACCAGGGATTGGGGGGAGGCGAGACCCACATCATAGGGATGTGGCAAGCATTGTGGGGGGGAAGGGCATACCTCTAACCCTTCTTAGGGAGAGGCAAAGTTATACAATGTATCCAAAATGTAAAAAAAAAATCTTTTGTCGGATGGAGGGCAGGTGGGAGAGGGGAGGAAGTGTATAGTTACATAATGGGTGCTGTGCGCGCCACCTTGAGATTGGACTCACTTGAAGCTCTGGCACGTGGTAGGGGGAGGGGTGGTAGGGGCAATGTATGTAACCCTAACAATATTTGTACCCCCATTATATGATGAAATAAAAGGGAAAAAAAAAGATATGATAGCCAAAAGTGTGGATGCCCAGCCTCAAAGAAATGTCCAATTCACTTTGGCCATTGCTCCCCAACTGCTTTCTCCAACTCCACTTATCCTGTCAGCGTTCTGGCTCTCTGACACTTCTGTGACAGCTCTGACACTTCTGTGACAGCTCCATATCTCATTATTTTAACTCCATCCACGTTTATATTACACCAGCACCTCGAGAGTATATACATTAATAAGTAGGATATGCACTTTAATATGGAGATGTAAGCTCATTTGTAATAGATAAACTATCAAACAAGGAGAATAATTTGACAAGAGTAACAATCAACCGTATTTTAATAATATTATAGACATTTGTTCTATTTCTTTAATTTTATTCCTATTTGAGATCCAATTAATGTAAAAGACCATTCTCTATATTTGATGTCAAAATTGTGAGTGTTAACCAAGAAGTGATGAAAGACCAGACTGCAAAGCAGTAAGACAAGGTGTTTATTGGGGTCTTAGGAATTAGAATTTGGGAGACACAGATTCAGCTAAGAAGCCAAATTGTGTTCTGAAGAGAGGAAGGAGAGTAGGGATTTTAAAAGGGATGCTGGGGGTAATTTCACAAGTTGTTTTGAAAGAGTTATTGGTGGAGGCACCCAGCCTAGCACATGAGTCCATACTTCATTGGTAAAATTCAGGATGTGTGGTCTTGGTAGTTTGGCCCAATTCAATGGCTCAAGGCTAGTTTCTGGCTTTTTTTGTTTGTTTATTTGCAAGATTATAGATTGTGCAGGTAGTGCTTCTTAGAATGGCTTCACAACTACAATTTAGAGCTGTGAACCAGAGTGACACCATTTTGCATATCACACTTCACATGACCATATGCAAAGAAGCAAAGGCAAGATTCTTGTTCTTAAGCAGCTAATTACATAAAAAGGAGGCAAAGGACAATGAAACTTGTTCCATAGGATTAAACATGAAGAGCAATAACTTTCCAATAATTTTCTGCCTCTATAAATAGTACTATGTGGTATTTCTTTTTATGATATTATCATAATTTCTCTGTCTAAATTTTGAATGATGAACCATCCCTGTATTTCTAGAATTAATTCTATTTAATTGTAATCTATTATTCTTTTAATATAACACTTTATTAAATGTTCTATTTTTTTTTAAAGAGATCTTTTCCAACTATGTTCATGAGAGCTAAGTTCTTTATTAAATTTTGGTATCAAGTTTAAGCTAGTCTCATGAGATGAATTGGGAAAGTGTTCTACATTTTCTATCTGTGAATATATTGTATAAAATTGAATTTATTTCTTCCTTAAAAGATTAAGATAATTTATTGTGAAGAAATTTGACTGAAGTATTTTTTAATATATTTTATTTTTTTAGAGCAGTTTTAGGTTAACAGCAAATTGAGAGGAAGATACAGAGATTTCTCACATGCCCCCTTGCCCCTACACATGCATACAGCCTCCCCTGTTGCCAACATCCCCCGCCAAAGTGGTACATTTGTTACATTTGATCAGCCTACATTGACACATCACTATCTCCCCAAATCTATAGTTTACATTAGAGTTCATTCTTGGTGTTGTACATTCTGAGTTGGGATAAATTTATAATGACATGTATCATACTGTATCATTACAGTATCATACTGAGTAGTTTCAGTGCCCTAAAAATCCACTGTGCTCTGCCTATTCATCCTCTATTTCCCCAATCCCTGGAAGATGATCTTTTTGCTGTCTCTATAGTTTTGTCTTTTTCAGAATGTCATCTAGTTGGAATCATATAGTATGGATGTAGCCTTTTCAGACTGGCTTCTTTCACTTAGTAATAGGAATTTAAATTTCCTCCATATCTTTTTATAGCTTGAAAACTCATTTCTTTTTAGTGCTAAATAATATCTCACTGTCTGGATATACCACAGTTTACCTATCTGTTCATCTACTGAAGAACATTTTGATTGCTTCTAGGTTTTGGCAATTATAAATAAAGCTGCTCTCAACATCTGTGTGCAGGTTTTTGTGTGGACAAAAGTTTTTGACATAAGGAATGTGATTGCTGGATTGCATGGCAAGAGTATGTTTAGTTTTGTAAGAAACCACCAAATCCATAAAAAAAAAAAAAAGAAACCACCAAACTGTCTTCCAAAGTGGTTGTATGATTTTGCATTTCTACCAGTAACGAATAAGAATTCCTATTGTTTCACATCCTTGCCAACATTTGGTGTTACTATTGTTCTGGATTTTGAATATTCTAATAGAAGTGTAGTAGTATTTGGAGTATTATTTTAGGAAATATTATAATAATGGATTCGCTTTTAAAATAGATATAAAAAGACTTCTGTTTCCAGACAAATGGAGTAGACAGTTTTCTCTATTCTGCTAAATACAGCTAAAACTCTGGTCATTATATCTGTATACAAAAGCATAAGAAGATTCTGAAAGATGAGGATAAGAAAGATGACCAGCCAGGGACTTTGGGACTCAAGGAAACACAAGACAGTGGGTTCCCTGAATTTTCCTTTTGTCTTCTACATAACCTGGACTAAGTTCTAGATATGCCTACAACTGGGAAACACCAATGAGGAAAAACAAGAAAAGCACCAAGAAAATCTTGTTCTCTCTAGGCAAAGGACCAGGAAAGGAGTAGCCTAGCAAGACAAACAGCAATAATTGCCATACCGCAGTCAAACACTGTGGCCTTACCCTACCTGCATCAGCAAAGATCAAATGGGGAGCCCAGGCTTCTACCCTCTCCCAGCTGTAACAGGTACCCCTTCCTCTCCATGCCCTCAAACAGAATTTCAAAGAAGGCTTAATTGGGAGTCAGGACTTTCGCCACAGCCCAGTGATAATAAATGTTCCTATCTCTACTGCATCATGAAGGCCATATGAGGAGCTTAGCCTTCCACCCCATCTGGCATGAATGAGAAATAAAAATACATGATACTCAGCTATATTTGAATTATTTCTAATTCCCTTTGCATATATACTTTTGTCTAAAAGAAAAATATTGCATGGGTAATACTTATACTGAAAATTGATTTATTTATCTGAAATATAGACATCTATGTTATAAACCACTTTAATTATATTTCTATAATGATTTGACCTTGCTTAGCATTTATTTGTTTTGCAGAATTTGCTGATTAAACTACTTGCAATTACAGTGTATCTTTCATTTACATTGTATTAATAATACAGCTTCTACAGTGGTCACATTCAACCTATTTAATTGTTTTGTCTGTTGAACATTGATTAATAAGAAAACGTGCTCAACACTTGCACTGTGAGATAGTATACTGAAAACGTCTTTGCATAAAGTTACAACTCTGAGAATTGCTCTTTAAATTTGATTTTTTTTGACGCACATAATAATATATTTCATTGCAGAAGTTGCTTTCCCATTTTTCAGGATTATATTGCATTTCTCACTCAATGACTTTTTAAAAATATTGTTCACTGACAAAAAAGAGCACTGCTATCAAATTTTATTTCCTTCTTTTTAACATGTTAGTTCCATGTTAGAAGAGTATTTTCTAACACCCATGTGAAAGAATTGAATTATTGAAGGGTTGATATTCATTTCAAAAAATAGTTATATTGTAATAATTACTCACTTCAAGTCCGAATTTCTTTTTCTGTTAAAAGCATAGTTTTCTCACTCATGGAAACTGTTGTGTATCTGCCTGACATGGTGCCGTGCCAGTGTGGGCATAACTGAAGGAGAGGTTGAATGAGGCTGGGATATTGTGTATATATTTGAACAGAGCCTGTGCGTGAACAGAATTACAATGACTGTGCATATGGGTAAGGCTGTTTAGGGGGGCCAATGAGACCAGAATGAAGTTTATGGGCTCTGAAACTCCAGGATTAAATATCCAAATAAAGGTGATTATCATTTTGTTTATTAAGCACAAAGTATCATTTTGAATTAAGTGTTACAGATTACTGCCATATCTCTGCATCAGAAATAGTTCTAATTTCCATGTCTTGATCATTTTATCTGGATAACAGTCCTAAATTTACTCTTCCTGGAGAGTGTAAAGCTAGAAGAATTACTGCTGCTTTGTGAGTTGCACTTCAGTTAAAATGTTTTAGCAACCTACTTTTAATTGCTTCTGAGGGACTTCATCCCAAAGGTACTAGAAAGTTTCAAATACTGTCCAATCCACATTGTGAACTTTAAATTGCTTTTGAGATTTCAAGCATCCTTAAAGCAGCAAACACCTTAAGTTGCTTTGGTGCTCTGTTGGCTAGTCCTTTAAAGGACCCTCTACTAGTGAAAAGACCGTAAAGAGCTTCAGCTTTCCTTGTTACTAGGAGTCATTTCTATTTTGCCACTGGTGAACTGCTTTTTACAATGGCAATGGCAGCTACTTGATTTTAATGAGCACTGAGAAGCAAATAGTTCATCTTTTAGTTATCTTACTGAAATGATTGAGATGGAATTTATGAGGCTAGCAGTCTCAGAAAAAAGTAGGACTTCTGTTTCTGCCACTTTAACATAGAAATATTCCATATTCCAGTGAAATGGGGATACAAATAATTATAGCAAATTGCTATGCTTAAGAAGTTTTTGAGTGACCCACGAAAGTGAGAGGAAGATCAACAACAGAACAGCTATTAGAGCAGAGGAAGATGATTTCTGTGCAAGGAGAAGAGTATATGTATTTTCTTATACCTGGAGGTAAAAGAGTAAATTCCTTGTTACTGAAACTTCTTAATTTATACATTTATTTGTGGTTTGATTGTAGATTGATACATATGCAGTAGAGTTTTTCTAAGGCCAATTTATCATTCATTATGTGTATAAGGCAGAACAACAGAGTGACCTAGAGACACTTCTTAATTGGTACTGAAAAAGATAAGGAACAGTCATTTCACCTACAAATTTTTCCTTTTTTCTTTTGCAAGCAATACTTATGCTCTAGTTAATATTCTTAGAATATTGTACATATTCATATTTTGCCTAAATTACAAATAACTCGAAGTCCTTTTTCTAAAAATACATCTTTCCTATTTGTTCTTTTAGTTAACAAAATTCTTCTGAAACTCAGGTTAAATTACCATAGAAGCAGGACTTATATATATCACTTTGTTTTAGTAACTGAAGAACAATTATTTTTGTTAAGAATAACATATTAGTGTGAAGAAAAATACTAAGTTACAGATATATATGTTGGTTAAAATGGTCAAACTTTGGTTGGCTGATAATATTTTATACATTTTATATTTGTTCTGGATTATTTGATCAAAATATTATGGTAACATCATATTAAAAATAATTTCAAATCATAATGCAAATTATGAGATACATAATTCTAACCCAGTTGCATGTGTTCTTAATCTATTCTTTAAGAAGAATGTATATATATATATTTTTTAGAGCTAAAGACTGCTTCATGAGATCTGAAATTCTAACTAATCTTAATTTAGAAGACTGTAATATATTCTTGTCCTGTTTGTGTATACAATTATAGGTCCTTATTGCCCATAAAGGAAGCCACTTAAGAATGGAAACGATTCTTACAGACACTGCTGTAACAGATCCACGTACATCCCAGCCACTACAGCATTCCTATTGGTGAAAGAAAATATTAACATGGGAAAGTCCAATCAGTCTTCCGTGACAGAATTTGTCCTGCTGGGGCTTTCTGGCTACCCAGAGCTTGAGGCCATTTACTTTGTTCTGGTCCTATGTATGTATCTGGTGATCCTGCTGGGAAATGGAGTCATCATCATTGTGAGTGTTTACGACTCCCACTTGCACACCCCCATGTACTTTTTCCTCAGTAACTTATCATTCTTGGACATCTGCTATACGAGTTCTTCTATTCCCCTATTTCTCAGCAGCTTCTTAACTTCCAAGAAAACCATTTCCTTCCCTGGGTGTGGAGTGCAAATGTTTCTCTCCTTTGCTATGGGAGCCACCGAGTGTGTCCTTTTAAGTATGATGGCGTTTGACCGCTATGTGGCCATCTGTAACCCTCTGAGATACCCCATCATCATGAGTAAGGCTTCCTATGTGCCCATGGCTGCTGGGTCCTGGATTGCAGGAGGCATCAATTCTGTGTTGCAAACCTCTCTTGCAATGCGGCTTCCTTTCTGTGGGGATAATGTCATTAATCATTTTACTTGCGAAATCTTGGCTGTCTTAAAATTGGCCTGTGCTGATATCTCCATAAATATTATTAGCATGGTGGTCGCTAATATGATTTTTCTTGTGGTCCCAGTCCTTTTTATTTTTGTTTCATATGTTTTCATTCTCTCTACCATCCTGAGGATCCCTTCTTCAGAAGGAAGGCGCAAAGCCTTCTCCACCTGCTCTGCCCACCTAACAGTGGTGATTATATTCTATGGGACCATCCTCTTCATGTATGCAAAACCCAAGGCTAAAGACTCTTCTGGCATAGACAAAGAACAAGTCACAGACAAAATAATTTCTCTCTTCTATGGGGTTGTGACACCTATGCTGAATCCCCTCATCTATAGTTTGAGGAACAAAGATGTGAAAGCAGCTGTGAAGAATATACTGTGTCGAAAATGCTTCTTGGAAGGAATGTGAATGCTACTTTATTTCTTTTAAAAATTATTTTACTCTGAATGCAGGGCTAGTTCTCGCCTCAAGGTTCCAAAATAAATATGAGAGTTGGCGATACCACTAATTCCTGAAATTCTCATTTTTCTCTTCCCAATATTTAAATGAAAGAGAGAAATCTAGTGCTAACATTTTCATTTCATGGTGGGATTAAGGAAAAGAGGGCCAGAAATTTATGGGTGAAAGGATTCTTATCCAAAATATTCTCCTTCTGATGGATAACAGAGTCTGATTTAATCCTGGAATGATGACTCCTATAATCTACATAAGAGGAAGTACCATTTTACTAATTTAACCTCTTATCTTCTGTGTGTATTGGTTTTCTAGTCATATCATTCTTAGGAGTATCAAGTAGAAAGTGTCTTGTTAAGGAACAGAGTACAATATGAACTCAACAGTAAATAATTCATAATGGGGTAGATTTGATCATAGAGTGGTAAAGGGGGGACACTTTAAGGTATTAGGTACCTGACCTGTATATATGTCATAGAGGGAGAAGAAATTAAAAAGTGAAGCTGTTTTTCCTAGGGCTGATTTCCTTTTGGCTGCAAACTGGCAAGCCCTCTTCTATGCAGAGGTGTCTAAGGCAATATGAGACTTTGTGCAGATGACTCAGCCGATGGGGAAGTTTGGTCTACCTTGTTTTTCAACAGAGAAGCAGTGGTGTCTTTAGGTGAAAAAATTGCTACTTTTAAATGATTCAAAAAATATTACTTTGTTTCCAAAGACCTTGATTGCACAGTTCTCTGTGAACACAGTGATAATGGGTTAACAGTACAACAAATTAGGTATTTTTGCAATTATGTGAATTTCCTACAGAATATGCATTTTCTATTCATTCATTCAGTCATTTATTACTTATTCAATCAACCAGTATTTACTGAATACCTATTTTGTCTCTGTCATTGCACTAACTATTGATATAAAAAAACTAAACAACCTAGAAACAAAACCAAAAACATGGTCAAGGAGCACACAGTTTGTGGAATACAGACTGATACATAAATTAGGAACAAAAATATTAAAAAATACTTATTCATGGCTTTTCTCTCTCCCCTGCCTTCTAAGGACTCTTTGTTGGGCTAAGCAGAGTACTGGGTGGACTTGGAGTAATTTAAATAAGATAAACTGATCTTCATATGAAAGGGCTTGAACCATCTCCAAGAAAAAAATTAAAAAAAAGAAAGTGAGAAAGAGGAGATAGTGGAGTAAGGAAGAAATCAGTGCATATTGAAGATTTTGAAAACAGAGAGGGAGATGTTTAAATAGATACTGCAAATATAGAATTAAAGAAAAAGGAAAAAAATGGCTAAATAGAATTTTGGGAAAGCATTGATGCTGGTTTTCTATGGCCCTACCTCAGTGTGTCTTGATAATCACAATAAAGATGTACAATATTCTTTAAGGTATTTGATGATGGATCAGTTTCTTTTGCAGTACCTCCATTGTTAGAGCTCAGTTGAGTCCCTTGCCTACTGTCCAGTGAAGGTCAATATACTGAGACAGCAGGTATGGCAGTGGAGAAAGAGTTTATTTTGCAAGGAGTCAAGTGAAGAGATAGGAGTCATTTCTCAAATCCATCTCCTTGTGAATTTGGGGGCTAAGGTTCTTAAAGTTGGTTTAGTGAACAAAGGGATAGGGAATAGGGTCTGCTGATAGGCTGGGAATGAACTCTTAGGATTGGGAAGCAGAGATCATCTTCTCATTTAGGAGATTTCGTGGGAAAGGAGTCTCAAGGCTTGTTGGATTTGTTCCCATGACTGTCCATGGGTCTGGTTGGCATCAGTGGGTCCCCCCAATGCAGAATATGAAAAATGTCTCAATGACCCGTCTTAGGCTTTACAATAGCAACATTATCTATGGAAGCAGTGGGGGAAGTAACAAATCTTGCACCCGTCAGCGAGGATGCCTGCCATTAAACAGTAAGCAGTTACAGTAGTCAGGAAGCTAGGGAACAATGGCTGGTTAACTTCTGGATATATCTACAGTTTTACAGAAATCAGACTTTTATTACCATTTTTACTTTATGGCTTTACATTATTTTAACGTAGGTGGTTTCACCATGCTGAGACTGGCCGTAAGATGAGAGTAACTTACGTGGGTCACAGACTTAAGTGGGTCACAATTACAATGCAGTGTAAGTGCTCTTGTTGCCAAACACAAGTTCAGCTGCCCACCACCCATGAATCAAACATGAGAGGTGAGTACTGGTGAAGGAAAGGTGGTTTATTCAAGTGTTGGCAGCCAAAGGAGATGGTGAACTGTGGTCTTAAAGACCAGCTCATCTCTTCTGCTTACTGAGCAACTTATAAATGGAAGGGGTAAAGGGGGTTGGTGGCAGAAAGGAAACTTTGTGCAAGTCATCATGACTTGCTCGATGGTTGTCAGCAAACTACAGGTCCTCTGGTGGATCTTTTTATCAGCAGCCTGTGGTTAGCCTGTTCCTATTCCAGAATCTTGATCTGTTTTTCCTCAAGGTTGTTTTCTAATCTTGTTCTCAGCAGCTGTGTAAGCAAGCGGCAGGTTAATCCTAAACTTTTAAGAAAGAACAAGCCAAAAGCATACTGGCAGCAAAAGGGTGTCCCTTTAACTAGTCTAGCATTATGGTCTGAATGGCTCTTGGAGTACACTTACACTCTTATAGGGGAATATGTCAAAATTCCCCTATAAGGAGAAGTCCCAAGAAGGGAAAAGGGTACTTCTGCTTGGCTGAGCTGGTGAAAACAATTCTACAGGTCTTGTGGGCAAGAATTTTCCAGACAGAGAAAACATCATGTGGTAAGATAAGGAATACCACTAAGAGTTTAGAATGGTTGGAACTTGGGTTATGTTGTTAGTTTAGTGACAGAGGAGCAGATTGGAAAGGTAGTTTGGAGCCAAATGGTGGAAGTTTCAGATGCTAAGAGAAGAAGTCACTATCTCTCTAGGTTTGAGGTTATTACACTCTGTTCTTTGGAGTCCAGGAGTGTGGATCAGGGCTACCACACACATAAGCAAATTCTGAGAAGTCAGATTTATGACACTCCTAATCTCTAATCTGGCTCTATTTTCATTTGTTTTCTATGCCTTGAGGTTACACATAATATTTTCTTTGGAAAAAATGTTTTAGAACCACTGCAGTGGACAATAGAATCCACTAAGAGTTATAAGAGAAAGACTGATGTTTTGGATTGGTGCTTTAGGAAGATTACTTTTGCACTGGGAAGGATAAAGTGATGAGCCTCTTGCTGATAAAGTCCCACGGCTGCTTCACATTCCTTAGTCAGACACTGGCACTTACCTTGTCTTCTTCTTGTAGGCTTCAGGGTATTGAGTAATAGAAACCCAATTCCTTGGAGTTTCTATTCCCTTCCTGAATGATTGAGCAATAGACTTGAATTTCTCAAATAACTTTCCTGATCTGTTGCTTTAAAAGTTTTACTTTAATTAATTATAGAAACAGAAGAAATAACAAAGTAACATGAATGGAAAAGTTATACAGGTGTAGGATCCACACATATTCCTGCTCCTATCAGAGGCAGGCTTTGTACAAGAGAAAAAAGGCAGTATCCTGGACATTGTGAATATGATATTGTGGATACTCTGAATTCCATTAAATTTCTCCAGAGAGTTTTGATGTTTTTATTTAGGAGCAATTAGGTTGGGCTCAAACTGCAAACTTGATCTTTTTGTTAGCAGTACATATCTCAATTCAAGATATAGATCTCTATTTCTGTCTCTATCATCTCTATAGTCGGCTGCATTTGCAGATTCAATGAACTGTGGATCAAAAATATTCAGAAAAAACTCAATAAAATAACAATATAATACAAATAAAACACAGTATCATAACTAGTTACATAGCATTTACATTTTATTAGTTATTATAAGTACTATAGAGATGATTTAAAGTCTATGAGAGGATATGCATAGGTTATAAGCAAATATTACACCATTTCATATAACGGACTTGAGCATCCCAGGATTTTGGTATCCACAGGGGTCCTGGAATCAATTTTCTATAGATATTGAAGAGTGACTGTGTGTATGTGTATTCATCTTTAGCATGCGTGGTACAGGCGTCAATAAGAGAACTGGAACAAATTTTGCACAGGATTTGATGTTTTCTCTTCTGGCTCTCTGCTTAATTCTCCCCTTACTTTACAGAGGCTGTTTTCTCAGAACTCTGTTGATTTGTCCAGAAAATCTGCTGGTCTATGATCACAGTTTTTACCACCCAGTGTTGTGCCTAGTTCAGCCTATAGCCAGAAAAATGCAAAACTCATACCAAAATATTACTTCTAAGTGACACTTTGAAAAAATTTACACAAAGTTTATAGTTGTCATCTTTGAGATGCTCGAATCTAGTGGGAGCTTGTTCAGCCATAGTGAAAGCAGCGGAAATCAGAAATGCCCTCTTGGTGGTTTATAACTAGAATGTTTGTGCCTCTTCCTTTTTCTATAATGGTCTTATTCTTGATTCATTAACCTCATCATGCCTGCGTGATTTTCTAATATACCTCAAAAACAAAGTAGGCTGATATTTGGAATGAGAATATGCTACAATGAACAAGGAATTTGAAATTCCCCTGAGGCCAGAGTTGTGCACATCATAAGGGTTAAATAGTATGAAATAACCCAACAGTAAGATTTGAATGTCTTAGCCCACTCAGAGTTAAATGAGGCATTATGTGAAAGCAGATGGCTCATGAGAAGGTCTCATTTCATTTTATTTTCATCTTTTTTTTCCATCTGGGTTTTTCATCTCTTTCCACACTTAGTTCACTTGTAGTTCACTCCCTCCTCGACAAGGCACAATAAAAACTGACCTTCAGAGTTCATCTCCTTTAGTGTCCTGTTTGATCACTTCCTGCGAATGCTTCCTCTTCTCTGTGTCTTATTCAAACCATCCAGAAATCCATGATTAACTACTTTATTTTCCAGAAGTCAGAGAATAAATGAGGAAGATAAGGGAGGGGATGAAAGGTAACATTTAAATAATGTGTAATATGTACAATAAAATATTCTAGGTAATTAATTAGGTAATTTACATACAATATCTTTTACGTTCCTTTTCATTAGTGCAAGTATAACACATGATTGTCTCTCATCGCCTCATTCAGATACAGACACCCAGGATCCTTGCTTAATGTCCTTGTTTTCAAGAACCAGACAACAAATGAAGAAAAACAATAGATGGATAAGGCAGTATTACTTAATTAATGCATAGTATAATATGAGGAATACTGACTGTCATATATAAATTATCTTTTAGATTGTTTTCATTAATTAATGCTGATATATAGTATTAATATATGTGTTGCTGTCATTTTTGTGCTAATTACCTTTCTCATTTATTTAGCACTGTGTATGTTCCTGTTAGGGGCTGGGGATTCAATACTGGATACAACATATTCCCTACCCTCTAGGACTAGCTCCAGATGGCTCTGCAAGGTAGATGAGAAAATTCAGGCTTCTATAAAGGTCATAAATGGCAGCTAGGATTTGAGCCTGTTGTCTGTCTATATATCCTATATTAATTTCAGAGTAAGTTTGAGAAATGAGTTAAATACAAAGATATTTCAGGAGGATAAGAGGAACTGAGAGAAATTCTTAAAAAGTTAAAAAAAAAGATGATGTTGCTGATTTTTCCTATTAATAATGCTAACATTTCTCCAAAGGAGAGTTTCAATTTTGATTCTGAATATTGATTTCAAATAAGAGTCTGTCTATGCATGCTATAAACTGAATTTTCTCTGTGGCCAAAACAAAAACAAACAAATAGCTTTTCTTTTCCAAGGTGATTTGACAATGTTTTCTGGAAATCACCACCATATATGTGAAGTTAATTTAAAATTTACTCTTAAAAATAAACTCTGAGTTTCTAATGCAGAACTGGGGAAGAAATATAAAATCAGAGGGGCAATGTTATCTTAAGAAATGTCACTATATATTACAACTCAATAGTCACCCCAAGAGGAAATTTTTATGAGATGAATGTGAAAAAGATCACTTATTGCTTTCGAAACAGAGAGAATTGCCAATATTTCCCAAGTAGAATTTAGTCAACTGATATATTTGTTCTTCAACTGAATGTTAGAGAAGAATGTATATTGATATGCTTATTTGCCTTACTTAGATCTAATGACCTCTTTGGTGCATTTTATTTAATTTTTTCACTTGCTTTTTTCCTTTTTAGGCTTAAAGATTAGCTGCTTTTCCCCCCCAAGACACCTGTCATTTTTGTTTGTGAAATTAAAAAATCTAAATAAATTCTCATTTTCTTTTTAAAAAAAATAAATTTTATTATGTATATTTGAGATTTACCACATGATGTTTTGGGACACATATAAATGGTAAAGTGGTTACTATCATGAAGCTGATTAACATAGCTATCATCTTGAATTGTTACTTTTTTGTGTGACAATAACAGCCAGAATCTACTTATTTGACAAAAATCCTCAATACTATACAACTTTATCTTACTTATTTTTTTGAGACAGGGTCTCACTTTGTCACCCAGCCTAGAGCGCAGTGGCATCATCATAGGTCATTGTAATCTTAAACTCTTGGGATAAGCAATCTTCCTGCCTCAGCCTCCAGAGTAGTTGCACACCACCCTCGCCCAGCCAATTTTTCTATTTTTTATGGAGACAGGGTCTTGCTATGTTTCTCACACTGGTCTCGAATTCCAGGCCTCAAGCAAGCCTCCACCTTTGCCTCGCAAAGTGCTGGGATTATAGGCATGGGCCACTGTGCCTGGCCCATACAATTTTATTAGCTTAGCCCTTCTGTTGTACATTAAATCTCTAGACTTATTTATCTTACATATCTGCTATTTTGTATCCTCATCTACATCTCCCCAGTTCTTCTTCCCTCACCCGTGCCCACCCATCCTAACCAATGTTTCATTCTCTATCTCTGTGTATTTGAGGACTTTTAAACAAATATTTCACAAATAATTGAGATTATGCTATAGTTTTCTTTCTGTGTCGGGCTTATTTGATTTAGCATAATGTCCTTCAGGTTCATTCATGCTGTGGCAAATGGCTGGATCTCCTTTTTTTTAAAGGCCGAATAACATTTCATTTTATTAATATATGTACTACATCTTTATTCATCTGTTGAGGAGCATTTAGGCTGTTTCTGTATCTTGAATATTTGAATAATGCTGCAATGAACATGGGAGTGCAGATATCTTTACCATGTGTTGATTCCGTCTCCTTTGGGTATATAACCAGAGGAGAGATCACTGGATCATGTAGTAGTTCTGTTTATAATTTCTTTAGGAAACTTCACACTGTTTTCCGTAATGGCTATAACAATCTACATTCCCACCAACAGTGAACTAGCGTTCTCTTTTCTCCCTCCCCTCACCAACATTTGTTATCTCTGGTGTTTTTGATAATAGCCATTCTTACAAGTATGAAGTGATAGCTTAGTGTTTTAACTTGCATTTCCCTTATGACTAGCGGTGTTGAACACCTTTTTATACACCTATTGGCCATTTTTATGTCTTCTTTGAAGAAATGTCTGTTCAGATCCTTTGCCCATATTTAAATCAGGTTATTTGTTCTTCTACTATTTAGTCTCAAGAGTCCATTATAAATTTTGGGTATTAACTTCCTATCAATATGTGGTTTGTAATTATTTTTTCCCAGTCCATAAGTTGCCTTTTTATTTTGCTGATTGTTTCCTTTTATGTGAAGAAAGTTTTTTTGTTAGATTTAGTCCCATTTACTTTTATTTTTGTAGTCAGAGCTTTTGTGTGATATACAAAAAATCATTCCCAAGGCCAATGTTGAGGAGCTTTCCCCCTATGTTCTCTTTTATGGTTTCAGATCTTAATATTTAGGTATTTTATTCACTTTGAGTTGATTTTGTATATAGTGTAGAATAAGGTTCCAATTTCATTATTTTCTATGTAGAAATCCAGTTTTCTCAGCACCATTTATTGAAGAGACTATCGATTTCTCATTGTGTCCTCTTGGTACCCTTGTTGAAAATTAGTTGACTGCGAGTGTTTGGGTTTATTTATGGGCTCTCTGTTCTGTTCCATTGATATATTTCTCTTTTTATGCCAGTGCTATATGTTTTGTTTAAATTCAAGATATTATAGGGGTACAAACATTTTGGTTACATGAAATGCGTTTGCCTTTCCTATGCCAGGCATATGGTTTTGATTCCCATGGCTTTGTAATGTACTTTTAAATCAGGAAGTGTGATGTGTCCAACTTTCTTTTTTCTTTTTCCTAATATTGTTTTGGCTATTTGTTTTTTATTTGTTTCTTTTTTGGGATTCCATATGAATTTTGTAACTTTATTTTTTGTGTGTGTGAAGAATGAAATTGGAATTTGATAAGAATCATGTTAAATGTATATATAACTTTGGATAGTATGGACATTTTGAAAATATTCTTTGCATCTATGAACATGGAATATCTTTCTATTTATTTGTGTCTCCTTCAGTTACTTTCATCAATGTTTTATTGTTTTCAGTATACAAATCTTTCACCTCCTTGGTTAAATTTATTCATAGATATTTAATTTTTTTACACTATCATAAATAGGATTGTATTCTTGACTTCTGTTTCAGCTAGATTGTTATTTGTGTGTAGAACTTTTACTGATTTCTGTATGTTGATTTTGTACCTTGCAACTTTATTAAATTCATTTATGTGTTCTATGAGTTGTCTTTTGTGGAATCTTTGGGGTTCCACATATAGAATGATGTCATCCCCTCAATGGACATAATTTTATTTCTTTTTCTTGTCTGATTTTTCTTGCTAGTACTTTCAGTACAATGATGAATAGAAGTGGTGAGAGTGGGTATCCCTGTTTTGTCCTGGATCTTAGTGGAAAAGCTTTCATTTGTTCCCCATTGAATATGATGTTAGTTGTGGATTTTCATAAATGACCTTATTATGTTGTGGAACTTTCTTTCTATACCTAAACTGTTACGGATTTTTTATCAAGAAAAGATGCTGAACTTTGTCAAATGCTCTTTCTGTGTCAGTTGTGATGACCAGGTGATTTTTGTCTTTTATTCTGTTAATGTGATTTATCACACTGATTGATTTGCATATGTTAAACCAGCTTTGCATGTCAAGGATAAGTCCCACTTGACCATAGTGTATTATCTCTAGCTTAGAAAAACAAAATGGTAATAAAAAATGTAAAAATAAAAATTTATATTGTCTATGTCTTAGCAAATTGTTGTAGTTATTATTTTTTATAGATTTGTCTTTAAATCCTCATACTAAATTTATGAGTGGTTTATATATCATAATTACAGTGTTAGAGTATTCTGAATTTGTCTGTGTATTGAACTTTAGCTTTGAGCTAAAGCTTTTAGCATTGAGCTTTGTATCTTCAGATGATTTATTGCTGCATGTTAGCACCCTTTTCTCTCATATTGAAGAACTATCTTTAGTATTTCTTGTAGAATAGATATGGTGTTGAAGAAGTCCCTCAAATTTTGTTTGTCTAAGAAATTCTTTATTTCTCCTTCATGCCTGAAGGATAATTTTGCTGGATAAAGTGTACTAGTTTGCAAGATTTTCCTTCAATACTTTGAATATGTCATCCCACTCTCTGCTAGCCTGTAAGGTGTCTGCTGAGAAGTCTGCAACTAAACATATTGGGGCTCCTTTGTATGGCATTTGCTTCTTTTCTCTTGAAGCTTTTAGGATCTTTTCTTTATCCTTTACCTTGGAGAGTTTGATTATCAGATGCCTTGGGGAACTCTTATTTGGAGTGTACCTTTTTGGGTGTATTTTGACCTTCTTGTACCTGGATATCCATTTTCTGCAGGTTTGGAAAGTTCTTTGTTATTAGTTCTTTGAACAAACATTCTACCCCCAATCTCTTTCTCTACATCTGTTTTAAGGCAATTCTTAGATTTGTCCTTTTGAGGCTATATTCTTGATCTTGCAAGTGCACTTCATTCTTTTTTGTTTTATTCTCCTCTGACTGTCTATTATCAAATAGCCTGTCTTTGAGCTCATTAATTGCTTCTTCTACTTGATCAATTATGCTGTTGAGGCGCTCCAATGCATTTAGTTTGTCATTTGAATTTTTAAGCTCCAGGATCTCTGTTTGATTTTTGTTTTATAATTTTAATGCCTAATGTTAAATTTCTGTTAGAATTCTGGATTACTTCTCTGTGTTATCTTAAAGTTCTTTGAGCTTCTTCAAGACAGCTATTATAAATTCCTTTTCTGAGAAGTCACATATCTTGTCACTCCAGGATTGGTCACTAGTATCTTATTTAGTCCATTTGGTGAGGTTATGTTTTCCTGGATATTCTTGATGCTTGTGGATGTTTGTTGATGTCTGGCCATTGAAGAGTTATGTATTAATTTCTGTCTTCACTGTCTGGCCTTCTTTGTACTCATCCTTCTTGAGAGGGCTTTCCAAGTATTCAAAGAGGACTGAGTGTTACCTTAGATAAATCTGTGGTCACTGCACCTATTTCATCAGTAGGGGGCACCTTAAGCCCAGGTACACTTCAACACTTGCAGACTCCTAGATATATACAGCCTTGGTGGACTTGGGGAAGACAGAGGAGAATTCTCTGGGTTCCCAGGCAAAGTCCCTTACTTTCTTCCCTCTGCTTCTCCCATGAGGAAGTAGTCTTTTTGTGGCTCACCCAAAGCCTGTGGCAGCTACTGCCTGGCTTTTACTGATGTTTATTCAAGGCCCAAGGGTATGTTAATCAGCATGTGGTAAATCCTGTCCATAATTGATTGTCCCACCAGGGAAGCAGATTTCTTTTTGGCCTAGGGTGAGTATACAGACATCATCTGGGATCAAAGGCCTAGAATCAGGGGCTTCGGGATTCTGCTATTGCTGTGACTGAACTGGTACTTGGTTGCATGACAAAGTCATAGTCCTCTTCCCTTTCCTTCTCCCAAGTGGAAGGAGTCTCTCTGCTCTACTGCCCAGAATCAGGGGAGGGGTGATGCAGGCTCTTCTATGGCCACCACAGCTGGCATTACATGGGTTGCACTCCAAGCTGACAGCCTCTGAGACTAGCAAAGCACTGAGGCTCACCCAAGGACTTCAGTTGCTATGGCCTGGCTGCCACTCAAATTTATTTGAAGTCCCAGGCCACTTTAGTCAGCTGTTGGTTTAGTAGGCTAGGAATAGGGTTCCTCCTGCTGGTGTGGTAGATTCCCCTCTGGCTCTGGGCTGGTTTAAATGCTCCCTCTGTGAGCAATGGCAGAATTCTGCCTGGTGTTGTATTCCACTGGGACAGGGCAGCCCTGAATTCCAATACGATTTCTCATAATTACATTGCTCTCCCTTTCCTAAGCTTACAGATTCTCTCTCCTGCCCATGCTGCCTGGGTTGGGAGGATTGGTAGTGCCGACAATGTGAGGCTGTCCTAACTACCCTATTTAATGCATCTTTCCTTCTTATTATCCTAAAGCAAGGTAGTATGATTGTCCAACTGATTTTTTTTTTTTTTTTTGGTTCTTATAAAGGTGTTTCTTATGTTGTTCAATTTGGTGTTCCTTCAGGGGGGACAATTGGTGGAGGATTCTACTCAGCCATCTTGCTCCACCTCCAATTCTTCTCATGTATTTCTGAAAGATAGCTTTGCTATGTATAGTATTCTTGGCTAGCAGTTATCTTCTTTAAGCATTTTAAATATATCATACCATTATCTTGTGGCCTGCAAGGTTTCTGCTGAGAAGTCAACTAGTAGTCTAATGGCTTCCCTTATGTGTGACTTGAAGCCTTTCTCCTACTGCTTTTAGAATTCTTTCTCTGTCTTTGACTTTTGACAGTCTGATCATAACATGTCTTGAAGAGGGACCTCTTTGGGTGAAATCTACTTGGGGATTTTTGAGGGTTATGAATCTGGATGTCTTTATCTCTCTCAACACTTGGAAATTTTCAGCACGTATTTTGTTAAATAAGCTTTCTGTACCTTTCTCCATACCATCTCCTCTGGAATTCCCATAATGCAAATATTTGTTTGCTTAATGGTGTTCCATAAGGGTGGGGAACAGTGCAACTTTGGTTTTATTTTCCAAGGAGATGGTGCATCTCCACAGCTCACAACCTGGAGAGCTGGCCCAGATTCAGTGAGGCAGAGCACTATGGCTGTTTTGACCCTGAGGCAGGGTGCTACAGATCAGCCAAGGGTATGTTTCCATGGGGGGCCAGCCTCAAGCACCAGTGTAGCAGCTGTTTCCCTAGAACAAAGCTCCATTTCCCTGTGGCTGAGGCACTGGGATGGTTAGACTAAGGAAGCCTTACTTCTCTGCTGGGTTGGGTGTAGTTTCACTGCTGGGATGAAGTACCTGGTCCCTGAGGAGCAGGGTGCCACATGGACTTAGGTACTGGGGTCATAGCTGTTTCCCTGGGTCAAAGCTCCATTTCCCTGGGGCTGAGGCATCTACCTGGTTTGGGCACCAAGGCTAAACAGGTGCTCTACTGGCATGGTGTGGCTTCCCTGGGGGTGGGATGCTGGGCTGGTTTTCGTGCAGAGGGGATATGGTTTCTCTGTTGGCTTGGGCACTTCTTTTCTTAGTGGTGGGGCACAGGACCTAGGCTCTGAGTAGCCAGGGGTAGGGTATAGCAACTAGTGGGATGGGGAAGATGGAGTGCATCCTAGGTAGCTTATTCTCACACATAGTGAGCTGCAGCTGCTTGGCTGGGGAATGGTATCCTACTATGTGTGAGCATGGTGCAATGACAGCGGAGCTTTAGAGATGGAGAGGTGCAGTGGTTACTGGCCCCAGAGCAGGATGCTCTCTAGCAGTGTTTTCCATTTCAAGATAGCAAGTGCAGTAGCAGCTTGGGTCACAGGGTGGCCTAGGGTGGGGCACAACATGGGCTCCTTCTCTGCAGTAATACAGCCATGTGAACTCCACATAGCTCCCTAAACTGGGCTCAAGGCCTGGGAGGACTGTAGTATTCTGTAGTAGCAAAGACTAAAGTGGTAGTAATGGGGATTGCCGGGGGGCTCCTGTTTACCTTGTCCCCACAGGGAGAAGTCCTTCCTGGTTCCAAGCTGATCTTGTCTGGGGAGATGGGTTGGCAGAGGCAGGGTGTTTCATTCCCTTCTCTATGTGCCATCCTGATTTTCTATGCTCCACAGGTTTCCTCCACTTCCTTGATATAATTCAGTACTCTCTATTAGTCACTCATGTCAAAATCTAGTTGTTTATTCATTGTTTTGGTCCTTGTTTTGCGTGGGGGATGAGCACAAGGCATTTCTAGTTAGCCATCTTGTTGATGTCACTCCTCCATTCTCTTTTATTAATTTGGTTAAATATGTTTCTTGGACTGCATTTTTATTATTCTTTTTTATTTTTCCTTCCATATGTTCATTTATTAACTTCCTAGTATTTTTATTTTATTTGGCATTGCGTATGTATCTCTATATGTCTCTCTCTCTCTCTCTCTCTCTCATCTCTATCCATCCATTCATCCATCCAACATAGAGCCATGTTTCCTGCCATTGGAAAGCTTTCAGAAGGTCTCAATAATTATAATGCATCAGGAAAAAGCAGGGACAAGTGTCAAGGACAGCATAGAGGAAGGCATCACTTAATCTGGGGCAGTTTTGGAAGACTCCCTAGATAGTAAGACATTTCATCAGAGAAGAGGAAATGTGACAACTCAGGGAACGTAACCTATGCCATAGTTCCAAAGTATGCAAGAACATTAAATAACAGACAGCTTAACTAGTGATTGTCAACCTGGCTTCTAATTAGAATCATCTAGCAATCTTTAAAAAAAATGTACTGATTCTGAAGTCTAATCTCCAGAGATTCTTATTTTAACTACTATGAAATTGGGATCATGCATTTATTTTTCAGTATCATTTAAAGGAATGCATATCATAAAATATGCTAGGTATCTTATACATGTTATTTTTAAAAATATTTTTTTATTAATTAATGATGGTGGACAGTGTTATATATAATTGTCTTCATTTTTGTTTATTAAATATTTATCTTACTCATTCAGCATTGGGTATGTGCCTGGCCTTATGTTAGTACTGGAAATTAAATGCTGGATATGATATGATCCCTACCCTCAGGGATAGGTTTGAAAGAACTCTGTAACAGATATTATTATTGCCATTTGACAAATGAGGAGTTTTAGGCTCAGAGAAGTGACTTTGGTAAGGTAACACAGGTAATAAGGGGCTGCAGGATTTAAAACCCTTTCTGGTTACACTAAATTTAGTGTAAATTTAAGGAATAGCATTACTTCTTTCAAGAGAGATTTCCGGAGGACAAGAAGGCAGGAGAGAAATTGTTACAAGAACTGTTTTAAGAACAGTTGTTTAGCCTGCTACACATACTGAAATTTCCCTAAAGGAGAATCAGTATTTTGATTCTAAATTTTATTATTGAAGCAGGGGTTTTCCATGTGTGCTGCAAACTCAATTTCCTCTGAAATAAAAACATCACTCCAAAGTATTTTACCAACATCCTCTAAAAACCATCATTCAATATTTGGAGTTACTTTAAAATTTGTTCTTAAAAACTGAATATGAGTTTGTAGTACAGAATTGGGCAACCATATACAACAAGAAGAGTGATGATACCTTAAGCAATATTCTTACATAATTATAACTCACTATCCACACAGGGTGACACTTTTATGAAAGGAAAATATTTAGAATAAAGTTATTGATTATTTCTGAAGCAGAGAAATAATCAGTGCTCTTTCAGGGAAGTTTAGTTATCTCGTATATTCTCTTGTCAATTAATTATCAGAGAATAATGTACCCTGATAGGTTTTTTCTTTTATCCAGCCCAAATTGCCTCTTCAGTATATTTTATTCAATCTTTTATCTTCCCTGGTTTCCCCTACATTAAAAGATTATCTGATATTTCACCAAAAGTGTTCAGAATTGTGGTTTGGGGAATAAAATGATATATTATATAAAGTCCACTTCTTTTATTTCAAATACTTGGACTTGTATCTTTACTGTTGTTTTTCAATTTTAATTCAACAGTTAAGTTGCTGACTACTGTTTTAATTTAACATGACAGTGGACTTCATACAGAGAACAGGGAGTCATAGTTCTGCCATTAGATTTCAGAATCTAACAAAGGAAATGGCCATTTGATTTAAAATAGCATAAAAGGAAAACCACTTTGGTAGAGGTAAAGGTCAGGGCAGCTCAGAGGAGGCAGAACTCAAGGCAAGTATTGGAAGGCTTTGCAGAAGATGTGACACTTAACCCACCTCTTCTGATATTGCTAAGATTTCATCAGAGAAGGAGCAATGTGACAATGCAGAGGAAATAGCATGTGCTTTGTCCTCAGGTGTAAAAGAACATGAAATAATTGGGTGAAAACATAGTGAATGGAACACAGTATGTGCAAGGGGCAGGGGGCAACAGGGGCATGGAAAGAAGAAGGCAAAAATATATATAGCTGTAAATGTAGGCTGGGGCCAGATAAGGTCCTGGGGTAAAATAAAAAATAAGCATAAACAAATAAATGTATCAAAGGTATTCCAAAGGGGGCTAAAATATGTTTTATTTGTTAAATAGTTATGTATGTTGGATTTCCTTGGGAAGGCTTAATTTCACGTATTTTATGTCTTGTTCCCATACATTTACTTGTATTTCTTAGACCACTTATCCCTACTTTTTATGAGATCACAGTCATTTTCATAAAGAGATATAGTTAGATTATTAATCTTGGAATTTCTTTCTAACTCTGAAATTTTGTTTTTACACATAATCCCCATTTCTTTTGTTCTATTTTTATTTAAAACTCTTGCCTTAAAATATGTGAGCTTATTTTGTGCACTAACTCAAAGATGTCAGTTTCTCGTCATTTCCTCCAGCACTAGTGCCTACTCATCAATTCTTTTTCATAGCCCCAAGCACCTCCATATTCCTCAGGCTAGTATAGATGATGAGATCGAATATGGGAGTGACTACTCCATAAAACAGGTCAATAAGTTCGTCTGAAGTAGTGTCTTTGGATGTTGGCTTCATGACCTTGAAGAGGATTGTGCCATAAAACACAATCACCACTCTTGTGGGCTGAACAGGTAGAAAAGCCCTTTTTCCTTCCTTCTGAGGAATTGATTTCAGTATAGCATAGTTGATGAAAATAGAGGACACAGAAAGTAGCAGTAATGGAATAAGTGAAAACATTACATTGCCCAACATCATTATACCCTCATTCAAAGAAATACCTAGGTAGGCCAGCTTCATTAAAGATAATATGTCACAAAAAATAATTAATGACATGTTTCTACAAAACAGCATTCATAAAGTGAATACATGTAGTGCCAGTCTGTCGAGAAAGCCTAATCCATAGACACAGCTGCCATCTAAACACAAATCACCATGTCTCTGAGGATGGGGTGTCTCAGGTATCTGCTGATGACACATAAGTCGTGCGATCACTGCCAGGACCACAAACCCTGTGGACCCCGTGGAACAGAAGACAGACATAGGTATAATACAATCTGAGAAAGAGGGAGGTTTTTTCTCTGATAGGAAGTTTATCAGTATTGAGGAGGCATAAGAGGAAGCAAGGCAGATATCCAGGAAGGAGGGGTTACTAAGGAATAAACACATGGGCATGTGGAGGCAGGAAACCAGTGCAGTTAGGATGATCTAGATTCCATTCCCAAGGATCGCCAGATAATCACTAAACACAGAACAAAAAGGAGTTTTTGTCAACTTATGGGTTCTCAGAAAGACCTCTCAGAATGAACTCAATCTCACTTGTTCAATGGTCCTTTCCATTTTCTTTTCCATACCTAGAATAACCCAGAAAAGGAAACAGCATGTGAGTTAAATGAATGGCCTCATATTAAGTGAAGTAAGAGGTAATTGAAGTTGGAGGTCCAATCACTATAGTAACATCAGGTGGAGCAGGGTAACAGCAGTGAGATTAGTTTATGGGATTCCTCTTCAAGCTCATGAAGCAATTGAGCTACACTGGTAGCTCATTAAATATGTAAACTTCTGTATTCTAGTTCCTGAGATTGATGCATTAAGTCTGAGGAAAAGAAGAACAATTTGCGTCTTTAATATGCATCTGTTGTTTCAGATACAGTTGATCCAGCAACTCCACTTTGAACAATCAATATTTTGGCAAAAACATGCTTTAATATGATCAATAAAGGCTTATTTATTTGATTTCATAACAGTCATTAACAATAGCACTGATTTAGGGCTTTACAGTTTGCAAATGTGTTCACACACATTACTCATTTTATCATCACTATAATTAATTGAGGAAAATGAAGGCTAGAGAGATGAAATCTATATAAAATTATAGTGTGAGTGAGCTGCTATCAAAATCTGTTTTTTCTGATTTTAAATCCCATGTATTTTTTTTTTTTTACTATACTTCATCATCATCCAAAAATTATATAAGTTGGCTAATGGATGGGAATCAGGCATCTTTTTTATAATGCTGTACAGGTGATTCTAATGTGCAACCAAGGACAACAGCCTTTGATTTAATAATGTGCTCCTCAGACTTTAGCATTCCCAGGAATCACCTGGGGAATCCTTGTAAAAGATTCTGATTCAATAGTTCTTAGGTGGGTTTTGAGATCTGAATTTAGTAATGTGTTTCCAGGTGATGCTGATACTGCGTGTCTATGGAACACATCTGAGTAGCAAGGCTCTCTGACACTCTCTCTCTCTAATAGCTTAGAGAGCACCATTGGTACACCAGTGGTGTGTAGGGTAGTAAGTAGAAAGTGGCCGATGTGAAGCAACATTCTGGTGAGACTCAGAGGTAAGACTTTTGTGTGTTTTTTTACAGTTTGTTCCTTAGATTTTAGATACACAGGCAACTCAATTGCACAGGGGAGACCCTGCCTTTTATTCATGACTATATAAAAGTCATTGTCTTCCACTTGTTGAATTTGCCGTTAGGGCCAATATTTTCCTAAAGAAGGAATTTTGGATCTGCTCGAGCCTCTGAGTTGTGCACTAAAGAGCAGAGAACAAATGTCTTTAATGTTTAAAAAAGTTTAACAAGTAAATATTAGCAGGCGACTTTCTTGTTTGTAGTAAATGAATTAGAGAACATCAGTTTTAAAACACCTCTGAATCTTCATGATTTTCTACCTCAGCTTCAAAATATATCCCCAGGTAAATAAATAAATTGGCCCAATGGATAAGTTATTATTAATACTTAGTATTTTCAAATTACAGGTTTGGTTGTGATATAGGATTTGCTGCCAGATTATGCTGCTCCCTAATTAAACAATGGTCACCAGGGAGGATAGTTTCTAATCCTATCGGCTTTGGAAAGGAGGACTCATCTAATTCAAGCTTTTCTAAACTATGAATGCCTACAAATAGAGCAGGAATGGGTAAATAAACCAAGATATACTCCTATTTGGTACTGTTTATGATTGGAATTTGATTGATTAAAGGAGCACAATCAACCTACTCTTAGTTGGCCAGTAAAATTCTGATAGAGACATTTTTATGACAAAAAATGCCTTATTATTTATTTCATAACTAGGAGTAAGAGCTTCATTTTCACATTAGTTCCCTTTGTCCACTCCATATCTCCTTGGGAAATGCAAGGAGGGCCAGGTGGACACCACACATGACGAATATTTGTGTCCCAGCTGAGCAACCAGACAGAGACTTTGAATGAACATTAATAGTCTGGGTTTTGTTTTGTACTACATCTCTTTCAGGAAGGTATGAATCAAGTGAAATGCCATTTCTTCTCTTTTAACATCTTTAAAATATTCCTATTTTGAAACTATTCTGAGAAAATAATTATTTTATGCTGTAAATAAGGTAGTATGTTTGGTAGTCTAACATCCTCAAGATGGTTGCTGCCAAAAGATTTTACTTGTAAACATTCCTTTGGGACCCAAGATGTCTTTTGATGCTTAAAAAAAAAGATAATAGCATAAAGGCCATTATTTGTATTTCTCTTGTAATGCTAGAGTAACTCCCTAAGAAAGTAATTGATAGATTCCAAATGTTTGATCTTTCAAAGAGCACTGTGTTTAACATTTTTGTGCTGGAAACTTTTCTTGCATTTATGTTTATTTCTCTAAAGTGAACTCTCATAATCTGAGTAAAGATAATAAAAAAATTAAGACTTTTAGTAGTACCTAATAAATTTATTTTTCATGGGACTGGGATTATCAGATAAGTTTGCTATCCTATAAGTTTGGATAAGTTTGCATGCTACTTTTTGAAAAAAATTTTTATGCTTGTCTGAGGAAGGGGAATTATTAAATCATAGTATGTTCATTTAATGGATTATTTCTAACTATTACAAATAATTTTTGAAGAATTTTAATATAAAAGTAGTTATGTTAATATAATTAAGTGAAAAAAAGCCAAAAACAGTATTCAGCTTTGTTTGCAAAACCAAATCATTAACCAAGAAAACTTATGCAGAACAAAGGCTGGAAAGAAATATTCAGAAACTTAATCTTGTTATCTTTTCTGAAATTTCCAAATTTCTAAAATAAATATGGATAAAAAAGGTAATAAAAAAAAGAACAAATGGAAGCAGGTGCCCTAACTATGTTAAAAAGATTAAGTCAGTAAAAAATGTCAAATCTCCTCAGTTTAAATAGTCAATTTATGTAGGTGTCTGGAGATTACACATTGAATCTGAGTTGCACTATATACTCATTAGGATGTTTTCCACATCCTAAGTTTTAACAGAAGGGATAACTATAAAAATTTTTTTGATGAGGGATTTTAATGAACCACTTAGTTTTATAAAATTATGACCTATGCCCCAGCTTTAATGAGATAGGTTGAAAAAATAACTAAAACTGTGCCAAAAAAAAAAAAAAAAAGTAAATGAATAATCTCCTTAGCTTGAAACTCTGTTCTGATGATACTGATTTGGAAAGTTTATTTAAGTAATGTTGGGTATAGGATTTAGGAGGCCCCTGTGACTTAGAAAGAAGGAAAGGGGGAGAAATGTGTAAAGAGCCCACCTTTTTACTTTTTAAAATAAAATACATAGTTACAAACAAAACCCCCTAACTTCTTTGTTCTTAGGAAGGAAACTTGGCCGCATGGAGGCAGACCAGGACTCCAGAAGATGGCCTGAAAGCAATTTCTTGTGATGAGGGATGGTCAATGAACTTCAGAAACAAGGATGCTGGGCACTCAGTTTTAACTTGTTTTCTCTTCAGTGCTGTGCTTCTAGCCATTATCTTCAGACCTTTAGTCAAGTCTGTTTTAGTGGTTATGTGGTTAAAAAATTGTGCTCATTATTTGGGTGAAACAGTTCAAGGAAAGCAGAGCACTGTCTGCAAGAATAATGGTAATGTGGCTGAGGTGTACAGAGCATCTAGAATATATATATCCTAATATATATATATAAAATATTGGCATAAAAGTATTACCTAACTTGATACCATCACCTCCTAATAGTGTAAATTAGGTAATACTTTAATGCCAATTAATCTGGGTGATAGGTATATCTGTTTATGTGAATTCTTTGGAAATGCCTACAGTATGGAATGGGATAGAATTACAAACTAGCTTGTAGAGTTACAAGAAAACTGGATAGCTTAATAGCTTCTATGTTTTTATTGTATGGTTTAAAAACTTCTGAATTTTTTGCGAATCTCAAAATGCCACTCACATTTACAATAATATGTAAATTCCAAGTTTCAGAGCCACTACAAGTATTTTCAGATTATTCATACATTAAAACCAGTTTTTCTTTACTTACTAATTAATAAAAATGAGTTGAATGACTTACTATGTCTAAAATCCTTATAAAAATGCTTGGAAATTTGTTTGCTATTATTGTTAATAACCAAGAATTATTATAGCCTGAGTTCTTTCTATTATATTATAACAAGATATGATAGAGTGAATAACGGTCTGGACAAAGTCATTATAATATATTTAAAATGAGGATCTTGGCAGTATATAAATAATAGATTGAGAATGAGATAAGACATATCTTCAGGACTTCTGATTGGTTGTTTAAAATACAATAATGGGTATAATATAATTAAGTCTATAGGGTATTATTCTTGAAGTTTCTAAAAGTTTTGAACATCTTTCCCCTGAAGCAATTTAAAATTATGGCTTAGAAAATTGCAGAAGTCCCTGAGAGCAAGAAATATTTAAATTGCCTCCCTGAGTCTAAAGAATTTCCCGGGCCTTCACAATGAAGTAGTGTTTCCACCAGGGCTTCAAGGGCAAATGAAATGTGCCATATTCTCAAATTGACCTGCCCAATATTTTTTGTTTTCTTACTTTTGAACTAGCAGACCCAAAATACAATACAATCCTATTGTAAATGTATTGAATTATATGGAAAGTTTTGAAACAACTTAGAAATGGTACCTTTTGTCATCTATGTTTTGCAGATAATACATCCTGTGGCATTGTGGCTTCCCAGTGGTAACCCCTTCTTCAGAAATGCATTGGCCTCATGGAAATTTTTGTTGAATATCCTAAAATAGAAGATCAAGGCAAAACAATCTTCCGTGTGTTGCAACCTAGGAGGTGAGTCAAAATTCCATTCACAGTTAATTGCTGAAAACATACTAATAACACAAATCCAAGGTGGAGTCAGTGTAATGAACTGAGTTAAAATAAGCCATATGTTTGGGAGATGTGAAATTTCTTATTAGAGTGTATAGGGAACAGGAATAAAAATTTCATGAGCATTATTTTGGATATAGTTAGAAAATTGAGAACAAATAAAAAAAGTATGACTAAAAAAGTAGTTGCCAATCCAAAGTAATTTGAACATCCAAAGCAGAGGATGTTTAGGTCTATAATTTCTAACTGGGGATAAAGATTTATTTGGTCAAAATATAGTTTCCTTCATTACAAGTGTCTATAATACATTTAACAGTATCATTTCTCTTTGGTCCAAAGAGATTGCTGCACAACAGGCAGCAGATCTGCCCTCTTCATTCAGATCGCAAAGCAGGCTGGTGTCACCAAAGTTCTGATTCTGTGGCAATTTACTTCATAGCACCAATTCAGTTTTTATTTGGTTCAGTTTAGCAAATGTTTGTTCCATGCAATCATAAGTACACAATGTTTTAGCATAGTCTCTGTCTTGAAGCCTCTAACTAGGGGTACCATTTAGAATGCTTCATTACTTAATCATTACTTAATCTTGAGTACATCTTTGAATCTGTGAAAAATGGAAATGAAGAAGAGCAATGAGTCTTTAGCTAATTGGAAGAATTGTGACTTATATTTATGTTTGCATGAATATTTTGGGGATTGTTTTGAATATTTAAGTTTTTTGTTGTTGGTTATGCATTTGTATGGTGACTTTAGATGTAATATTTGGGAGATACACACACACATGCATGTATATTTTAGATGAACTGAAATAGCTCTCATTTTGAAATGTTAACCTCTGAGTTCCTTGTTTTAAATTACAGTGGATTTTTGATCTCATGATATAACACTATTCACTGCAAAGTGATAGACTTTGGTATAATGTACATCCATCTCATATCAAGGATGTGATGCAAAAGAGTAGGTTGAGTTGCATAAAAAGAGACCAGATACCTGAGAAGTTTTGACTGATGAAATTTTTAAAGATACTCTCATAGGAAGGTGATACTGGGGACACAGATGTAAAATAATTTGAGAGAAGAACAAGTCAATAAGAGACAGAAGGAAACAAAAATAGTGCTAACCAACATATAATGTTCTTTATATGCATTTCCTTATTTATTCTCCCAAGAATCCCATGCTGAAGCTATTAAAATCCCCTTGTTACAGGTGAGGATATTGAGACTCAGAGAAGTTAAGTGAATTGTCGGAGGTCATATAGCTAGTAACTGGCCAAGATAACATTTAAATGGTCTTTGGATTAGACAAAATGGATTTGACATGGTAATAACTATATGGTGGCACTGGAATGATTCTCACAGACTGCTTCTCAATGGTCTTTTACCAGGGAATTGGGATTTGGGTGGCTTATTTATAACAGCATTAAAAAGGTGAATCTGGGACTCAGCTAAAAAATGAAGCATGCTTCTTTAGGGTATAAAAAAATACCAAAATATAAAGGGTGGAGTTGATGGAAATAAGGGTGAAATAGGATGAGAGGATAAGTACCTACTAGCAGCCAAAGGCAGGTTTGGCTAATTAGAAACATACTGAAATAAGCTCAGAAGACTCAATTTAGGCCTTAAACTTGTGCCAGGTTTTTTCAATGAGAAATAGTCTATGTGTTAAGTGCCTGTTTTTTAGCAGAAATTACATAATTACTTTTTGGAACACTTTCAATGGATTCTGTGTCCATGGACAAGGATATTACTGGAAATTTGGGGGGTGGTGGTGGTGAAGGGCTGTTCCTAAGGAAACATTAAAAGAGATGTCTTGAGACTTTCTAAGGCAAGGTCTTTGGAGGCAAACTTCACCATTCCTGATTCCTGGGTGATAACAGTGGCTATTTCCCTGTGGAATCACCCGAAGTGAGAAATGTCAGAAAATTTCCCATTAGAAGATGACTCTTTAGTCATAGGCTTTCTTTTGTGTCCTGTTCTATTGGACTTAGGTAGCAATTAATTAAAATGGCAATTGAAAGGCATTTCTATTAGAGAAGGAGAAGACAAGCCGCTGACAGGGAGACAACGTATCCCAGCAAATAACATATATAATAAAGGACTCATATCCAGAATATATAAAGAATGCTCAAATCTCAACAACAAAACAAACAACCCAAATAAATTTTTTTGTTCTTCCAGGACAGGGTCTCACTGTGTTTGCCCAGGCTAGAGTGCAGTGGTATCATCATAGCTCACTACAAACTCAAACTCCTGGGCTCAAGTGATCTTCCTGCTTCAGCCTCCTGAGTGGCTGGGACTACAGGCACATGCCACCATGCCTGGCTAATTTTTCTATTTGCTTTTTGTAGAGATGGAGTCTAACCATGTTGCTCAGACTGTCTTGAACTACTGGCCCCAGTGATCCTCCCACCTCAGCCTCCTAACGAATTAAAATTTATAGTAGCTCTATTCATAATTGCAAAAAACTAGAAACAGCCCAGATATCCTTCAAAAGGTGAATGGATAAGGCAAAGTGAAGTATACCCATCCATGGAATATTATTCCACAATAACAGCTTGAATGGATCTCAGAGGCTTTGTGCTAAGTGAAAGAAGCCGAACTCCAATGGCTCATATGATTCCATTTATATGACATTCTGGTAAAGGTAAACTGTAGGGACAGGACACATATTAGTGGTTGCCAGAATTTATGGGTAGGTGGAAGAGATTACTAAAAAACGCATAGCATGAAGGAGTGTTTTGGGGTGATAGAAGAGTTTAGTATTCTGGTTAAGATGGTAGTTATATGAATCTATACATGTTTTAAAATTCACAGAACTGTACATTAAAAGATAAAAATCAGTTTATGGTATGCTATTTAATTGGTAATTTTAAAAAGAAAAATTAAAAAATATTCAAGCCCCCACCAATAGAAAGGTGCTTGTATTTTAACAAGATTTCAGATTACAGAGCTTTATATGAATTGGACATGATTTTTGGATAACCAGGTGCTCAAATGCTGGTTGGATTCATTTCTGGCTATTCTTCCTTCAGATTGACACACTTCTTTCAGTGTTTGAATACATGTGAGTTACCGCTGAGTTCTGACCTGGGAGCCAGACAACCTTTTGAAAGTAACCTATCCAATCTCTTATATAATGCATTTTGTATTGCTTTTATAATTCATAGAAAAACCTCAGGCAAGTATGGGCCACAAGCATGCAGGCTTGAGTTTGAGCCTAAACTGTGCTACATGTTAGTCATGACTTTAGGCTTAACTCTCACTTTAGGTTTCCTTATCTTTAAAATTCCCTTTTCTCCCTTCCTCACTTTGCCTATATTTTTCCTTCCATAATCTTATTGAGTCATGGCAAATTTTTATATTGATGCATTGGTAAACTTGGACTTATCATACTTGCATGTTTTTTAAAATTCTTTGACTTCTCACAGGAAAAATAGAACAGTAAAATGGAATGGGAAAACCAAACCATTCTGGTCGAATTTTTTCTGAAGG
>VBSM01003204.1:19895068-19919516 GCA_008086735.1 Cheirogaleus medius
TACCTGCTCAGCCCATCTGACTGTGGTGATAATATTCTATGGGACCATCCTCTTCATGTACATGAAGCCCAAGTCTAAAGAGACATTTAATTCAGATGACTTGGATGCTACCGACAAACTTATATCCATGTTCTATGGGGTGATGACCCCCATGATGAATCCTTTAATCTATAGTCTTAGGAACAGGGATGTGAAGGAAGCAGTAAAACACCTACTGAGAAGAAAAGTTTTAAAAAAACTTTTTAAAAAGTAAATGAGAAAAGAAGAAACGTTTATAAAAGTAAATGAGAAAGGGGCCAGTAATTTTATAATTGCAATGTGGAAATTAGGTAGAGAAACTAAAACAAATAGGTTCTTGGTGCTATTTCAGATTCGTGTCTCAAAGCCCTAAAGCTCCAACATATTCTGATGCAGTACCTAAGAAAAATAAATAAATACATTTCAGTGTTTTGGGAGTCAGTGATTATGTTTTTTTGTTGTTTTTTTTGTTTTGAAGAGCTTGACTGTGAGGGCCAGTAGAGTGATAGTGTAAGAGAGAGGGAGATTTCCAGACACGAGAAAAGCCCTTTTTTTCCCCTTGATTTTTAATAAAATTAAAATTATTTTCAAAAATCAATTTCACGCTTCTTTACTTTCTTTACAAGACAGAATGAAATTGTTTTAGATTTTTTATAACTTAGTATTGGAAATCTATAATTTTAACTATCATTACTAAAATAATTTACCAAAAGGCTATTAAAATAAGTAATGTTGATCGTTTTCTGTACACACAGCTGCATTCTCCTAGACTTAGCACCTTGAGTCCAAGGATAGTGTGATATCTATCCTAGAGATTGTGTTCCTGGCCTGGCTCCTGGAACTTAGGTCTAAGTCCCTGGAAGTGATCAGGTGCAGGCCAAAATTTAAACAGTTGCAATGAGCCAGGGCCCAGACAGTACTGTTTTGGGGTGCTGATGACAAAGTATAAGGCCCACTTTTTTTGGGAAACACCTTGTGGATTTGGAACATGATGGCACTAAGGAACTCAACCATGGAATGGTAGCCACATATCTTTATTTGCTCATGACGAATCTAGTTAACACCAATTGACCTGGTGTAATTATTATTAGTTCTCTCTTTCACTCTCAGAAAATTGACTCAGTTTGGATGATCTGATATGTGGTCACCCTAAAGAGTAGAGGAGCCTCCATCAGGGAAATAGCAGGATGTATACCTGTCTTTAGGTAATACATGACTGTAATGTTTTTTACTGAAATCCCCATGAGTCATAAAAAACATTACTTTAGACAGATAATGATTTGTATCTATAGTCTGCCTGGTCCCCATGAAAAGTATTGATCTGAAATATACAATTGTCAAGCATTTAGCTGCTATTAAATTTTGGTAGAATGTTTAATAATGGACATGCTTGAAGCTCTGACTCAGGTGGGGCAAAGGCAATATATGTAACCTAAACATTTGTACCCCTGTAATATGTTGAAATAAAAAAAAAAAAGATTGATAGACCCGTACTTACTGAAGAGCAGAAGTATGTTCATTTTTAATGTTTGGATCTAGTTAGAAGGGATATAGGCTTATTGTTAATAACACTGATTCAATGAGTATAGATCAGAGCAGTTTCTCATCTTCTCTAAAAATATAAACAGCTTCATCTTCAAGTATATTTTTTCATTTTAAGTTTTCAAATAAGCTCTATGGTATGAGTTTCCATTACTGGGCTCCAGGCAGAAAGTAGCTTGAAATATACAATCTTCAGGACAATTGAACTTGGTGTATGCTAAAATGTATTAAGCTTTCTACTGAGGTCTGGGCCTCCCATCACCTTGGCACAGGTAATTCTGTCTTAGAATCTGCTCACATTGCAGTTCTATTGGCCGTAAACAGGTCCACCCGGAGGCTGTATTATAGTGATGTTTCCCACAATTTACCTTGAAATTTGTAATTTGCTTTATATTGTTTGGGAAACATTTCTATCTCCAATAAAGAAGACTACAGGTGATTGTTGCCCTCTTCCTCTCTAAGTATTTGACTCTATATCAAATACTTAGGGCTAGGAGCTCATTGTCTTTGATTCTTAATTCAACTAGTTTCTTTAATTCCACAAGTAAGATTGCATATGTAAATGACAAGTTGAGAAGTCTTTAGGTTTTTATGTTGGCACAGAGAACTATATTGAAAATGTACTCATTTTAACATATATCAAAAACTTACCATGTACAGTATAGCCATGTGTCATGAAAAACCTTAAATGCAAGTTTTTACTTTGCTAGCACTGTGTGGAACAGGTTCTTGAGAAGCTCACAGTCCAGTGATGAAAGGGATGGGGGTGTTCATATGCGTATAGTTCAGTGTGATATACTTGAATGACATAAGTGTATACAAAGAATGAAGCCCTACTTAAGAAATTTGCACACAGTTTTTCTTTTCACTCAATAAACATTTGTTGGTTATCAGGTGCTTCAGGTTATAGCTGAGATTTAATTAAATAAAGACAATAAATATTTAGTAAGAAATCTTATTTTAGTGGGTCCTGTAAAGGATCAAAAGTGAATCCTAGGAAAAGCAATTATATATAACTTCTAAAAGAAATAAGTATGTGTTGTATGATGTAACCATATAAATCAATAATCAAAATGATTATAGCAGAACTAAAATTGTTATATATGATTTTGTGAATTTTAGGCATAAGATAAGCATCACCTATAAGTATGTATTTCATTTTCCAGTAATTCGCTGAGAATCTAAGTCTGTCCAATTTGTGAAGAGAAACTACTGAAGAAATCTAGGAGTCAGAAGGAAGTTTGATATCAGTTGTTTTCTAATCCTATCTCATTGGACTTGTCTTTAATATTAGGAACTGTTGTTATTCTATTTTTGGAGCTCACCCATTTGGTTTCTGTAATCACATCATATTTGGGTTATTCTATACCTCTATCTTGAAGAAACAAAGGATCTTCTTCCTCTGCCCCACCATATTATTTTGGGATTTCCCATGAATCTAGCCTTTCTTGACCCCTTTTCTCTGCATGATATTTCTGGGTAATCATATGTATGCAATCACAGTTTCAAGTATCACCTACATGCAGGAAAATAACAGCTATGTCTTCTGCCTCCTAAATCTCCTGTGATCTAGATCTGTACAACCTAACTGGTCACTCTTCATCACCCTGATGATATCTCATAGGTACCTTAAAGTCAACATGTTTTACTCCTAGAAACCAAGGAATTACTGAGATTCCTCTTCTCTGTCCGTACTGCATCTTGCACAGGATTCTGAAGATTTGATAGAAATATACAATAAAGATTAGAGGTGAGCAGGAAGGGTATTTCAGGTAGACAAGCTATATATTAAAGATATAAAAATATAAGATGGCAAAGGATGAGGAACCACAACTTGATTGCTATTTCAGAGTAGAAAGTGTGTGTGGAGGTGGGAGGTGGAGTGTTGGGAGATGAGGTTGGAGAAACAGGTAGCAATGAGAATGTGAGGTCTGTGTATTTGATGCTTCATTTGAATTCTACCTTGTAGTACAACGATTTTTAAACACATCTCCATGTGTGATCAGTTGTAAGATAAATTGTAAGTAATTTGATTCAAATAATAAAATACTGAACTTTAAAAATGATTATGTTTTTAAGAAAGGCTGGGTTCAAGATCATTTCCATATTCAAAATTTCCTTGTTGAGAATAGAAATCAAGTAGTGGTATAGGGATTGGGCTCTTGTCTATTTCCTATCCTCATTTTTTTTTATCTTCCTTAGTATGCAGCCTATCCAGTTGTCATATTAAATAATTTAGAGCTTTATGAAGTGCACACAAATAACCTCTCATTACAACTTTTGCCAAAAAACCAGCTCTTTTCCTAGTTAACCTCCCCTGGTCCTTAACCTGATTAGGTCCAAAGCTTCTTTGGATTAAACTAAGCCTTAGAAGGTCTTACTGAACAGCTGCCCCAAACATAGTTAGGGTTCTTATTCTGTGTTTGCTTAGCACCCTGAGGCATAATGATATCATGGTATTGGAATTGTTTATTTACTTGACTGTGTCCTATATTTGGTGGTGAGTTGTCTGAGAGCAGCAGATTTTGTGTAATTCAGCTCTAGATCTTCATTGCCCTATAGTGTATTCAATAAATATTGGATGAATGAATGAATAATTAATGTGACATTGCCAATAACATTGACAGAACAATGACCCTCATAAAATGCCCCTAACAAAAACTCCATGAAAGTTGGTAGAATTTAAATTTTTAAATATATACAATGAAACTCTATTCACTATGACAGATGGACAAGAAGGAATAAAATGGTCAAGCCAAACTGGAAGGTCATTCTAAATTTTATTTTTCTGGGACTGACTTACTACCCCACAGTTGAGATCATATGTATGCTGTGTCTGCTAATGTACCGGATCATCTTGCTGGGCAATATTATCCTGGTCTCTGTCGGCACCTTCGATTCCCACCTGCGCACACCCACCTCCTTCTTCCTCAGCAACCTCTCCTTTCCAGACATCCTGTGCACCTCCTCTCTCCCTGCAATGCTGGCAAACTTTGTTTCAGGGGAAAAACACCATCTCTTTCTCAGGATGTGCCACTCCAATGTAGCTGGGGGTGGAACTTTGGTTCCCAATGACACCTGGGGTGTTTGTGTGTGGTGGGGAAGAGGACTGACTAGCTTCTTTTTGCAAAGCGTCATTCTGCCTTCTGCTGTGTGGGGCACCCCACTAACATTGGCCAAGTGGAAGTGAAAGCTGAGCTTCCTGCTCAGCCCATCAACACCACCTCGGAAGGGGAATCAGTCACCTGTTACTGCTACTGTTGGGCAGAGAATAGAAAAATAGCTCTCTGCTTGGCTTCACTGACACCACAGGTTTTCTCTCGGTGTTTGGCTGAAGTAGAGTGGGTATTGTCAAAAAGGTTTTCTGTTTCTCTAGGTAACCCATTCCCTGGCACTTTTTGTTAGAGAAAACACTTTCCTTGGGGCCTATTTCACCTGTGCCTGTTAGAAGTTCTGCATTTTAGGCTTCTTCAGTGACCAGTCCAGGATATGTGGGAAGCAAACAGAAAACCCAGGGCACTCAAACCATTTTCTTCCTCATATACTGTGGTTCCTATTTGTCCTCTTCCTTCCCATCTTCCTATGCTAGCTTTTGTTGTTGTTATGTCCAGGATTTTTTGTTTGTAAAGGACTAGGGAAGAATGAGGTTATACCATATAAACAGGAAACAGAGGTCCCTCTACTGAGTTGTTCGTTTTTATTATTTAATTGTTTGCTTTAGAAATTGTAGTCAGTGTTAATTCTAAACTTTTCACAATGTAGTTTGAAATAATATTTTACCACTTCTTGAGCAGTATAATTCCATTCACTGTCTTCTCACATTTTGTGATTATTGTTATATATTTTACTTCCATATAACTTTTAGCTCAACAATATATTGTTATATTTGTAGTTTTACTAAATAAAATCTTTAAAAGTTTAAAGAACAGTAGTTTATGCTCATCCATATCTAATGTTCTTTATTTTTCTTACTGTCCAGTGTTTCATTTAGCTTCATTTGCTTCCAGCCTGAAGAAATTCCATTAGTATTTCTGGCACTGTGAGTCTGTTGTTAATATTTATATTTTGATTGTATATATTTTGTTTTCAATTTTGATTGATATTATCACTAAGGGATGTGGTGAGCATTGTAGAAGGGAAGGGCATGCCTCTAATCCTCACTTGAGTGAGGCAAACTCATAAAATGTAACCAAAATGTTTGTGCCCTCATAATATCCTGAAATAAAAAAATCACTGGATATAGAATACTAACTTGGCAAGATATATTTTTTTATTAACACTTTAAATGTACCAATCTATTGATTTATTCTGGCTTCCATTGTTCCTAATGCAAAATCATCTATAATTCATGCGTCTACTCTGAATGTTATTTTTCCTGTCAGCTTTTAAGATTTTCTCCTAATTTTTGATTTTTAGCTATTTAAATATTATATGCCAAATATGGTTAACTTTATATTTATCCTGAGATGCTGCCTTGCTTTGTTTAAACAGTTTTGGAAAATTCTCATATATTATCTGTTTACATATATTTTCTGCTCCATACTGTCTTTCCTCCCTATCCAGGACTCTAATTATAGTCAGGAAAGACCTTTGATATTTTACATATGTCTGCCATGCTCTATGGTTATTTTTAATTCCTTATATTTTATTTAGATAATTTGTATTGATTTTTATTCACCTATTCTTCCTAGTGCCATTCCCAGTCTGCAATGTACCCCGTCCAATAAATCCTTAGCTTCAGATATTGTATTTTTAAGTTTTAAACTGTTCATTGGGTCCTTTTAAAGATATTTTTAAGAGATTACATTTTTATATTGATTTCTCCAGCTTTTTACCCATTTTGTCCATCATTTCCCCTAATTTACATAACATAGTTATCATAATTATTTAAAATTTTTTGTTGGCTAATCCCCAAAGACCACCTCTCAAGTAGCTAAGAATATTTGCCATCCTTTAGAATTTAGAGCTTCTAGAATCTTTGTACCCAGTGCTTTCTTATATCTTAAATAAACATATATATTTTTAGTTTATTCATTTTTTTCCTTGTTACAGGAGCTGCTGTCTATCCTGGTGTTCTATATCTTATCTGAAATAAAACCCCTATCCCCAGTATCCCAGCATTTCTTGATGTCACAATATAGATATCTATATTGTTCTATATTGTTTTATAGAACAATATAGAGGATATTATAAGGAAGAAGGGTTCCTGACAGCCGGATTGATATTGAACTGCTTACAAATTGGGGTAGCAGAATAGAAAGAGAATGAGAGACAAGGAGGGTTTCAGTTTAAACACGTTGTGTCTCATTTGAGTATGTATCACTTAGGAGGGTTTCCAGATAGGTATTTGAACATGTAAGAATTGAGTCGGAGAGATAAAAGTAGATGATTTTGGCTGGGTTGGTGGATGTTACTCATGACTAGATATAAGGTCAGAGAACGGCATTAGCTATGGACAACAGTGAACTTTAGCCTTCAGGTCCACCATATTTTAGGGTGAAAGTGAAAGTACAATCACCAAAGGAAGTGTGGAAGCAGCCTTACGGCAGGAGGAGGGGTGCATTCTGCACACTCTGAATGTGCACATGCAGGAAAACTTTGAGGCAGAGTTTCAAGAAGATATTAATTGACCTTTTTAATCCTAAGAATAAGAGTTTTCTGTTTCTGAGTCTCTACAGAAATATAGAGAAAAGAGTAGTAGAAGATGAAGTAGCTCTTTCCAGACGGTTTGATTTTTCAACTGAGGCCTGATATAAAGTCTTCTATTGAGAGAAAGTGATCAGAAAAGGACTAAGCCAGGCATGGGAACCCAGCATATGTGGAAAGGCTTGGACTATTTACTGACCAGAATGGATAAAGATTCGGCAAGCAATACGCATGAGGTTCTCAGAGAAGCAGTAGAAGCCCAAGTAAAGAATAATGGCAATGCTTTTAGTGGTCTGGGTAAGCCAGCTCACATTACTCTCTTGCAACCCTGAGAATTGAGGAGAGTAACTAGGGAATAGGGAGCATGAGGACATGTTAGACAAAGTGCTGGGAGATCATGTATACATACACACACACACATCTATCTATATCTATATCTATCTATAAATTTAATTTAAACTTGTTCTCATTTTAACATCAAAAAACCTATGAAGTAAATATATTATTATATATAACAGGAATTAGAGGTTAGTAAAATACTTCCAGTCATATAGACTATTTAAACATCTTGAATTCAAATCCACATCATTCTGATACAAAGTTGTCTCTTAGTTTATCACAACATACTATTCCTCACCTCATCAGTTTGCTGCTGATAAGCCCATTACTTTCATTTTAGAAGTCTCCTTGGAAAGAAGAACTTAATTCATTTTGCCTGGGTGACCACAGTTCCTATGAATCTGCATTTGTGAATTGTGATAGTGTATTAGGGTTATCCAGGGAAACAGAACCAATAGATTTCATACATTTATATACACATATATATATACATATATTTGAAGAAATATTTATATATAAATTTATAAGGTATTGACTTTTGCAATTATAGATGCTGAGAAATCCCATTATCTGCCATCTGCAAGCTGGAGACCCAGGAAAGCTGGCCGTGTAGTTCAAAGGTCTGAGAGCCAGAGTCAGTGGTATAGATTCCAATCCAGGTGTAAAGGCCTAAGAGCCAGGAGTGCTGAGGTTAGGAAAAGATTGATGTCTCAGCACAAGCAGTCAGGCAGAGTTAATGCAATTTTCCTTTCCCTTTTTGTTCTATTTAGACTCTCAATGGACTGAATGATGCCCACCCACAATGGGGAAGTGCATCTGCTTTACTCAGTTTACCAATTCAAGTGGTAATCTCTTCTGGAAACTTCCTCATGGTTACACCCAGAAATAATGTTTAACCAGCTATCTGGGTATCCCCTGGCCCAGTCAAGTTGACACATAAAATTAACCACCAAAGAGTATCATACAGTTCACAATAACAAAGAAGTCATAATTTATTTCTTTCTCATAATTATATCGGATCTTGATTTTTGTAATGCTCCCCACACAAAAATACCTGTTACAAGGTAATACTCTGGTAGAGGAAGCCCTTTATTAAGGATATCACTAAATGAAGAATCTGTTTCTGGTAGCAATCCATAACATTACAGTAGGATAGGGTTAACTTGTGATAAGATGATAATTAAAAATAATAGCTATTATTTATTGAATTCTTCTTATAGACTTGATACTATTATTAGAAACAATCTAAAATTTACAGGAAACTTACATTAAAAAATCTTTTCTTCAGTTATTTCAGAGTGCATTGCCAATACAATGCTCCATCAGTCTTGATTGATTTAGTGTGTTATTTTTACAAACAAGGGCATCCTCTTACATGACCACAATAAAACCATTAGAATTGGGAAATTAGTTTTGATATGTTACTCACATGTAATCTCTAGACCTCAATCAATTTTAGCCAGTTGTTTTAATAATATCTTTTAAAGCAAAATAATCCAGTTCAAATCTTACATTGCATTGTGTGGTTATGTCTCTTTAATCTCCTTCAATCTGTAATAGTTTCATCTTTCCTCCACTGTTATGTCATTGGCATTTTCGAAGATTACAATCCATATGTATTTTAGAATGTCCTTTAATTTGGGTTACTCTAATGTTTCCTCATGATTGTATTCAGGTTATGCATATTTGGCAAGAGTATCACAAAAGTATTGCTGTATTCTTCTCTTTGCATACTATCAAGGAGCCCATGATGCAATTTGCCCTATTACTAGCAAAATTAACTTTGGAAATTTAATGAAGATGGTATCTGCTACCACAAAATTACTTTTTTCCCCTTTGCATTTAATAAGCGTTATCTTATTCCTCATCAAACTTTCAATTTATTCATTGCTTTATGTCACTATGGACTCATGGTGTCTTAAGTGGGTTCTAATAATTTAATATCACTATTGACTCTAATGCTCATATTGTCCCTGATTTTGCCAGTGGGAACATGTCACAACTGGCTTATATATCCTTTTAACATACATCCCACAAGTTTTGAGCACTTTTATGCTGGCATAAGAAAGTTATAGCAAGATATTCCAGGCCCATCTTGATCTTTCCCTGCACAATTTCTAGAACTAGCCCTAGTTATTTTTAGTGGAGATCTGTATTTAGAAAGCAAGATCTGGTACTAGGTGTACAATGGTTATTGGCATGTCACTGCTCCCAGGCCCTATCAGTGAAACTAGGAAATAAACTTACATACATTTATATTTGTATTAATTTATATACCTATATCTCACTATTATTTCTCTCTTTATCTTCCTATATGTGTGTGTATACCACTCTCTCTGTCTATATCTATTGAAAACCTTAAAACCTTGCATTCACACTGATACCTCCAATTCTAATTCAACACCACAGGGTTTATTCTAGTTTTCTTCCTTCCTAGTATTTGTAACTCTATTTGACAGTGAGACACATGGCTGTTTTATATCTAATATATTTACTTGTTACTTGCTGGATCCCCTATGTGTAACCAACTTCTATTTCTTTTGCTTCAAACTCTACTATGAGCATGTCCTTCTCACCCCACTGTCCCCACAGATGTCCTTCTCAACTTGCTCGGGTTCTGACACTTCAGGCAAGGCTGTCCCCTTCACCCTGATCTGGTTCTGACACACCTTTTCTCCCCTCCTCAGTTGTGCCCTTGTCATTCCATTTAGGTCCTTCTTCAGGGATTTTCTGTTCACCCCTCTTAGACTTGGGCACCCATATTCTGAATCTTTCCCCCTGTGGATGCTTTCCTCACCCCATTAGGGCTCTGACAGCTCACTCTGAACCATCTACCCCACTCCTCCTCCTGGTGAGCAGATATTTTCCTTACCCCACTTGTGTTCTAATATCTTCTTCCAGTCAGTCTTTCTTTGCAGCCTTTTTCTGGGACATTCTCAACCAGGAGTTGGGATCCACACCCCTGTCTTGTGTGTATGTGCCTTTTATTCTGCTTGGGCTCTGACAGCCTGAACTGAGCCATTCTTCCACATTGGTATCTCCTTTATGCCACCCAGGCTCCAAAATATCATATTGTGCAGAGCAAGTAAAGACGCTGTCCTCAACACTGCTGGGTTACCAAAACGTTTGTGGTGGACAGTGAGCATAGATGTCCTCCTCACCCAGCTCAGGCTATGACACTGTGTCAGGCAGCTCAACTATGTATTATACAGATATATGATATTTTACAAAGAGTACAACTAAATATTATAACTAACTTGCCATTATTTCAAGGTTTTTTTAATGAAAGGAAAATACTTAAAATAAGATTATCTCTGAAAGAGTGAAATTATGAGTGTCCTTTAAGAATTTATACACTTGATATATTTTTTCAGCAATCATTTATTAGCGAATGATATAACTGTGGTTTTGTCTAACTCAGCTCAAGTGAACTCTTCAGATTATTCAATCTTTATCTTCCCTTATTTTTTCCTAATTTTAAAAATTAGCTGTTATTTTACCAAAATATTTTAGAATTGTCATTTGGTAAATGAAATAATATATAAATTCCAGTTCTCTTATCACCCTGTATTAAATGAGATACTTGGATCATATTTCACTATCCTTTTAAATTTTTAATCAATTAATTAAACAGTAAATTACTGCCAACTGTTTTTAATTAGCTTGACATTAGACTTTATACAGAGAGCAGTGAGCCACTGGAAAGATTTCAGAAGCTAACAAATGATTATAATATAAAAGGAAAATTGCTGTAGAGGAGATACAGGGCAGAGCAGCACAGAGGAGGGAATAACTAACTCGGGGAAAATTTTGGATGGTGTTGCAGAGGATAGAACACTTGACCTGTCTTCTATGAAATTGTTAGGATTTCATCCGAAAAGGAGAAATGTGAAAATGCGGATGAAATAGCATATGCTATTGTCATTACGTGTGAAAGAAGATGATATAATTACGTAATGCCACAGTCACTGGAACACAGCATGTGCAAAGGTATTTTAGGATGGTCAGAGAAAGAAGGTGAAACATGTAGTTGTGTATGAAGGTTGGGGCCGGATCAAATCCCTGGATAAAAGAAAAAGCAAGAATAAAACAACAATGAGAAAAACTGTGAAATAGTTTTCCAAAAGAGAGGGCTGAAAAAACATGTTTGGTTAAGCAGACATACAGGCTGGATTTTATTAGAGAGTCTCAATTAAGATATTTTTCTTATTTGTAAAAGTTTACTCTCACTTTTTAGACCACTTGTCCCCACGTTTTTATGAGATCATAGTCATTTTCATACAGTGATCAAACTGTTAATGTTCAGATTTCTTTCTGACTCTGAAATTCTGTGACTCCATATATATGACCTTCAATTCTTTTGTTCTGTTTATCTTTAAAATTCTTGCCTCAAATTTGTGAGCTTATATTGTGCAGAAACTCAAAAGTGTCAGCGTGTCATCATTTGCTCCAGAACCAGTGTCTGCTCATCAGTTTTCTCATAGCTCCATGCACCTCCGTATTCCTCAGGCTGTAGATAATAGGATTGAGCATGGGGGTGACCACGCCATAGAACAGGGCAATCAGCTTATTAAAAGTAGAATCTTTGGACTTGGGCTTCATGTACATGAAGAGGATTGTCCCATAAAACACAATCACCACTGTCATGTGGGCTGAGCAGGTGGAAAAAGCCTTTTTCCTTCCTTCAGCTGAATTGATTCTTAGTACAGTAGAAAGGATGAAAACGTAGGAGATACAAATCAGCAGTAATGGAGAAAACAAAAATATGACATTGCCCAACATTATAGTAATCTCATTCAAGGAGATATCTGTGCAAGCCAGCTTGACAAAGGCCAGTATTTCACAAACAAAGTGATTAATGACATTTTTTCCACAGAAGGGCAATCGTACTGCAAGAACAGTCTCTGTCAATGAGTTGAGAAAGCCTAGTCCCCAGGAGAGAGCCGCCATCTGAACACAAAGGGCCTTGTTCACGATGACGGGGTATCTCAGAGGGTTGCAGATTGCCACATAACGGTCATACGCCATCACTGCTAGGAGCACACACTCTGTGGATCCCATTGTGTAAGAGACGGACATTTGAACAACGCATCTAGTGAAGGAGATGGTTTTTTTCTCAGATAGGAAGTGTATCAGCATTGAGGGGATAAAGGAGGATGTGTACCAGATGTCTAGAAAGGAAAGATTGCCAAGGAAGAAGTACATGGGAGTGTGGAGGCGGGCATCCAGGAGAGTCAGGATGATCAGAGTGCTGTTCCCCAGGAGGATGACCAGGTATGTCACCAAGCACACCACAAAAAGAAGTTTTTCAGCTCTTGGGTACTCAGAAAGTCCCTGCAGTATGAACTCAATCTCTGTCCAATTGGTCCTTTCCATTTATACCTGGAGTTTAACAAGACTGTACAATATTATCATATGAAGTGAGAGATAATTGGGATGGGAGGGGCAAGTGTGTCAGAATTAGGTGGAGTGGTGGTAACAGAGGTGAGTTTAGGGTTTGGGACTCATCTCTAGGAGCTCATATGCCGTGATTGAAGGCACATAGTAATTACACTGGTAGCTTGATTCCTATTTGGCAGTTAATTTCAGAAAATAATTATGGTGTATATTTGGTATCCTAACGGCCCTTAGATAGTTGCTGCCATAAAAATTTCACTTGTAACTATTTATAAGAGAAACCACCAACTTGCTTTCATGCTTTCAAATGAAAAAAGGATAATTAACAATATAAAGTAAATTATTTGCATTATTCTTGGAATGCTAGTGTAACTTTTAAGAAACAATCAACATACACTCTGATGAATCTCATTGTGCCTGAAAGTTTTTCTCCATTTAGGTTTACATCCCTAACATGTATTCCCAGAACCTATTTGGGAACAAACAGGGAATAAAAAAAAAAAAAGACTCTGGATAGTTTCTAATATATCGCTTTCTATGGGACTTGTAGTATCAAATAATTCCATATTTACCAGATCTTTGTTATTATTGGAAATTATCTTTTAAAACAGCTTTTTATTCTTGTCTAATGCAAGGGGAATTGTTAAATAATGATAGTACATGTACTCGATGGGCCATTATTGCTCCTATTAATATTTATGGGGAATTTGTATGAACACAAAAGTGATATTTAACTTATGTTTAAAATGATCAAGTGAAAACAGAAACAAAATAACAGTGTCCAGCATAGTTTGCAAAACCAAAATCTAAACCAAGATAATCTAGATAACATAGAAAGGCTGGAAAGAAATATCCAAAATGCTAATGGCTATTTTAGATAGGTTTTTTCCCTACTTTTCTGAACTATCCAAATTTCTAAAATAAATATACATAAAGAAAAAATATAATCAAATCAAAAAACTCTGAAACAGATGTTTATAATTATGTTAGAAAGATGAACTAAGAATACAAAATGTTAAAACAGTTTAGATAGTATAGGGATTGTCTTAGGAATCTAGAGATAGCACACTGTGGATGAGTTGCCCTTTCTAGTTATCCACAGGAACCCACTATTTCTTTACTGGACCTAGAAGATCAATAATCCCTGTACTCAAAACGTTTGCTTCTGAAAAGTTACACTAACATTGCAAGCATAATGCAAAGATATTATCCACACTCAAAACTTTCCAGGTAACAGTCTTTGTTGTTTTCAGGAAGTACATCAAGATAAAGAACTTGAGTTCCTGACTTAATCATATGATCTCAAAAGAGATGGCAGACTATAGATGCCTAGAATAGAATTGTCGGTGAACGATGAAATGCATATTTGTACAAGTCTCTAAGCCAGCCGGAATCCTAGTCATCTTCTAATCCTTGTCTCCCAAATCCTGGCTTTTGTAAGAAATAGCCACTCTGGTTCGATGCTCTGGGGCTTCATCTGGGCACTGCTTTAGTGTTGTGATAGAACTAAGCAAAATTTGTGACTCTTTAATTCAAGCCAGAAGTTAAGCTCTCTAACTTTCTAAAAATGTCTAACTTTCTATAAGTTATTTTGTTTTGCTTTGCTTTATTAACTTAGCTACTTGAAAGTGTAGTATTTAAAGTACTAAATTTTTTTTCTGAAAAGCATGTAACATCCATACCCTGAATACTCACTCACTAGGGGAAACAATCCTGTAATCTTCTCTAGCTCTTCTAAAGAGATCAGTTAAGACCATTGATGTTGCGCAAAGTTTAGTGGGCATGCCAACTCTCAATTTATAGATTTTGTAAACTCTAAACCTTAATTAATATACCAGGTGGAAAGACATATTATTTTAGCTCACAAAGGGAAGGGTAATTGACAACATGTGAGCTCTTAGGTATGCATGTATTTGACACTTCATATAATTTTTATCATTTAATTTTCAAAGTAATTCAAATACTACTATGACTTGTTTACAGATGAGAAAATTAATTTGATATTTAAAGGTTAAGGAAAAATTTCAATATGTCATAGTGGTAAGTGCTAGAACTATGATTTAAACTCTTACCTTTATGATTCCCAAATCCCCATCATTTTTACCACTGTACCACAATGTTTACTTATTTATACAGAATAAAAATTTTATAATACTGTAATTTAATTAGATATATTGAACTTTCAACCAGGGTCCATGTGAAAATTATGCACATAAAGGATACATTTGCCTCTTTTGAAAACCACTTATAAAGATATTATCCACAATAATGAATTCAAACAAAACCTACCAAAAATTCCTTTCAGGAATATTTGGAGAATTAAGGTCTATTATAGTGGAATTTGATTTATTAATGAAAACTAATTGTCTTGGCTGCCTGGGGTCCAAACTAACACTTATAATTACTTCTCCCTTCTCTTTCATATTATTTGTTTCTAATCCTATTTTTACCATAAACACTTTTAGTTATATGTTTTCTCAAAGCCTTATTGGACATATTTTATATATAAATAATATGTAAGTCACCATGTACTCTTTCTCCAGATGACTGGTACTTGAGACTCTAGTGAACCACATACTTAAATATAATAATCATTAGCCTATTATTTATAAGGTTTGTTACATTGCAAGCAACTTTCTTTTCCTCATATGAATTAATCATATCTCAAATGAGACTGCAGACCATCGGGGCTATATTGGAATTAAAAAGAAAAAAATTAAAATATCCTGGTTTAACAGGTGATGCCTGGATTTTTGTATTTTTTTCATTTACATATATATTCATATTTTTTTAAATGCACAGGCAATGACCACATTAACTCAAAAAATATATACTGTTTGGACATTTTCATTCTGAAATAATTACAATAAACTCTCTTTTATCTTACCTCCTTAGTAGATTTTAAACTCATCCACACTATTCCATGATATTAAGTGAAAGGAAATATTCCCAGAATTTGACTTTCATTTACATTTTTCCGATGAGATTACCAGATTCTCAATTTGAAAGACAGTGTCTTCTCTTTCCTAAAAAAGTTAAAAAAAAATTTAAAAATGTGAGAAAGGATAGCCACGATAAGGCAATTTGTCTGTACCTGTATCTTCTTAAAAGCATGTCAAGGAAATAAAACATATTAAGCTTAATGATGCAACTCTAGTTTTTCCATAACTTATCATTAAGTCGACACTTACTCAAGAGAGACTCAACTTCTTTTAAAGGTGGTAAATTCAGCACTTATTTTTACAAATTTCTTCAGTCCCTAAGGTTGTAAGTCAAAAACTTAGGATTCCTTAGGGATAAAGTCCCTGGCTTCTGTGTATTCCAGAAACTCAATTATCCTGATCTAAAGAAAACCTCACTTCCCCAGCCATGCATTTCTTGGAGTATTCACTGAATATGTCAGTATTTGATGGCCTTATCATAAATTGGGGCTCGAGTCAGAAGGTCCAAAAGTTCTCAGAAAAGTTAAACTTTCCTTTTCTTTCTCTTTTTACTGCATAAATAATACTAGGTTAACATCATAGAATCCTAAATTTCACCTCTTTAGACTCTTTGTTTTTCCTCTTTTTGTTAATTCTAGACCACACACAAACTTTTTCTTTATACTAATATAATTGTAGCAAAGATGAATTTTAATTAGGAGTTGCCACTTTTTATCAATAATTTTCTGTGATTTTTAGTAGTCCTTGTAATTTTTTTTTTAATATTTAGAGAATATTTCATTTAAGTGAAATTGCTATAATATGGCCTACAATTTTTGTATTGTTGGACATTTTAGGTTTGAGGACATTTGAGGTTTTTATATAATGATCATTGACATCTTTGTAGTCTGCTTTTCCTTTTTCTAGAAGTAACATAAGATAAATTTCTAGAGATAGGACTATTGAAGGAAAAAATATGAATTATGAGAGAATTCTTAGTACACTTGCAAAATTATTTTCCTCAAACCTAACACTTTATATTGCCCCTGGAATATTTGTACAGAGCATTTTTTGTATGTTTTCTAGAATCAGAAAATATGTTTATTATTTTCTATTAGTATAAAACATTAATTTGTTTTACTTTTCATTTCTGGTTGCTAGTTAGACTGAACGCTTCCTCTATGATTATTTATTATTTATATTTTCTCTTGTTTGTCCACACCTTCTGCTTAACTGTATTTTGAAATTTTAATAAATTTCAAAAAATTTTTAAATTTCTGTATTTATTGTTTTCTTGACCCAGTGATAGTTCAGGAGCATGTTTAGTTTCCATGTATTTGTATAATTTCTGAAGTCCCTCTTTGTATTGATTTCTAGATTTATTCCACTATAGTTTAAGCAAATACTTGATATGATTTCAATTTTTAAAAATTTGTTAAGACTTACTTTGTGGCCTAAAATATGGTCATCCTGGAGAATGTTCTGTGTGCTGATGAAAAGAATGTATATTCTGTAGTTGTTGGGTAGAATGTTCTGTAAATGTCTGTTAAATCCATTTGGTCTAAAGTCCAATTTAAGTTCAGTGTTTTTTTAGTTGATTTTTTGTCTTGATGATCTGTGAGCAGGGTGTTAAAGTCCCCCACTATTATTGTGTTACTGTCTATCTTTTTCTTTAGATCTAGTAATATTTGGTTTATAATTCTGGGTGCTCTGATGTTTATTTCTGGGTCCTTTATTTATGGTCCTTGGATGACGTCATATTTTCTTGCTTTTTTCGTGTTTCCAGTGTCCTTCCATTGGTATCTGCACATCTGATGTAGCAGTCACTTGTTCTAATTTTTTGAAATTGCTTTTAAAGGGGAGAATTCTTCCCTCAAGATGTGTATGTGTTGCTGGTTGAGTAGGACACTTTTGCTTTGATTTTGGGTGCCTGTAGAGGTGTGATCTGTATATGATTTCTTAGGCAGTACACAGGGTCAGTGGTATCTGTGCTTTCCTTGGTGGCTTAGGGAACAGTTATTAGTTGAGGCTGTGGTGAAGTTTTGCTGAGGACTTGAATCCCAGCTGAGCCAGTCTTTGGGCCCCAGTGGTGGAAGCAGTGGGCTGAGTGTGCCTAATGTTAGGCCCTGGAGCAGCTTACCACTGGCATTGGTGTTAGTGTATCCTGGGGGGCCAATTCTTGGATCTTCAGGTGGCTTGCTCAGAAACTAGTAGAGCAGGGGGCCTGGAGCAGAAAGCTGGGTGTGTGGGAGGATTCTCAGGCCCCTGTGAAGCTGTTATGATGTGAGAGGTGGCTGTAGTGGTTGTGGAGCCACCCACTAGAACCCAGGTGCTCTGGGTTGGTGTTGCTAGTAACTGCAATGGATTGGGCTGGCTAGTCCCCAGTCCCACAGCTGCCCTTAACAGAGTGGTGGATATTGTCCTATGTGCACTTAGGAGAGTTTGTTCTCCCCTATCCCTTCCTGGCCGTGTGGCAGCTACAGCCACATCACCTTGAAATTGGCCCAAGGTTGGGGCATAGCTCAGTGATAAACTTTCAAAATAACGCTGGGTGTGGGCTTGCAATCAAGGAGGGCGGGGCCCTTTCAGTGGAGCAGCCTGGGCAAGGAACAGTGGGCTGTATGGTCTGCTCACATCTCAGTCTCACAAGAGACAATAGCAGGGCAGTGAGAATTGTCATATGTGTGTGTAGAAGAGCTCAGTTCCCCTCTTCCTCCTCAGCTGGGCTGCAGCTGCCTCAGCCCAAATTCAGCTCCAGGGAAGGACACAGACCAGGTTTAAATTCCCAAACTAGCACCTTTGACCTGTAACCATAGAGAATAGGGCCCTTCTTAGGCAGGCTGAGTTGGAGGAGACTGTGGGGAGTGCAGTTCTCATGAGACTAGTTCTCACAGCAGCCTGTTGCAGGGTGGTGGGTATTGTCCTACATATGTGTTGGAAAGCCTGGTTTCCCTGTCCCTCCCCATGTGGGCAGCAGCTGTAGCCTAGTCAGCCCAAACATGGTCTGAGGGTGTGGTGTCCAGTGTTAAACTCTCAAAATGATGCTTTAGGCCTGCAACCAGGGAGGCTGGGGCCCCACCCAAGTAAACAGTGCTGGCAAGAAAATGGAAAATGCTGTGTGCTCCTGTCTCAGTCTTTACAGCAGCCTGTAGCAGGGCAGTGGGGACCTTTCCAGGATGGGTGGGAGGGCTTGGGCCCCTCTGTCCCTTCTCAGAGCTGCACAGAGGCTGTAGACACATCTGCAGTTCCTGGTATCCAGGCTTCTAGAATGGCACTGACTCAAGCTGCCCCAGGCTCAGATGGTTGTGAGATTCTGAGTGGATTCCTTTTATAGAGCAACATCTCTGTCCAATCTCCAGGCAGCTCCTTATGTTAGGCTTGAGATCCGTATGGGTCAAGGGGTTCTCTTGTAGCCAAGATCCTAAAAGCTCATTTCAGACTGTAGAGCCCTGAGGGCTTCTCTCTTACTGTTTCCCTACCTCCAAGAGCTTCTCCTGGTTCTTGGCCAGTACCTGGCCAGACAAATTGCCCTGAACCCTCTCCTTACCTACTTTTGTTGCTTCTTGTCACTTCTCTGGTAAATCTTAGTGTTCTCTCCTAGACGATCTGTTAAAAATGTGAGAAGCTGCTTACTCTTCTGGTTCCTCTCTGTGGAGAAGACACATACTACCTATGTCTAGTTGACCATTTTGATTTGAAGGGCTGCCTCTGGCTTTTATAGCAATGGAATGAATGGTTTTGGAGTTGGAAACATGGGTTAGGACTCCAGTTTCCTGACTGTGGCTTAGTGACCTCTAGTAAGCTATGTAAGCTATAAAATGAGTAGTGTTAACTCTCTTGCAGTAGTTATGTGATAAAGTTTAAAGAGTCATTATCGTGATTTTGGGCATTTAATTGAAACTCCATAAAAGATAGCTAACATTATTATATTTGATTATAAATCAGTAAATCTGAGTATAGTTTGCCTAATGCTAATATCATCCTAATCACTTTCAATTGGTTTTGGTAAATAAAACAGGTGTGAAATCATTTTGCTTCAGTATGAAGCTATATAAATCAATAGAGAGAGTATTGAAATGAATCACTGTCACCCAAGAATGGAATCTATTCCTTGATGAGTTGGGGAAAGTATGGATTGCTTCTATGAGACAAAATTATAAACTTTATTGACTTGATTGCAAAAAGTCTTAGCAAGTTGTTTAAGATAATTCCATCCAAATTAGAAGAGGCTCATTTTTTTGTTAAGTGTGTTCCAGTCAGTTTAGTTCGCCAGGCTCATTAGCAAACACAAAGATGAGTAATGCACAGTTCTGACAAGTCTTGAGTTCCTGCTTAATATGGCACGATTGTCAAACTCATAGAAGTAGAAGGTGGAACGGTGTTTGCCAGGGGCTCAGAGTAGGGAAAATGAGAAGAGACTGGTCAAAAGGGTACAAACTTTCAGTTATATGAACAAGTTCTGGATATCTAATGTACAGCATGGGTAGTGATAGATGTTTTAATTTGATTATGTTAATCATTATACATGTATACCCATATCAAATCATCATATTGTATACCTTGACTATATTAAATCTTTATTTGACAATTAAATACTTAAAAATAAAAGCCAAAATAAAAGGACACTTTTGCAACAGCTTCCTAACTGGTCTCTCAGCACCCACTACTATTGCCTTTTTTCAGCATACTCTCCAGACAGTAGCACGGCAGATCTTCTTAAAATGTGATACATACCAAACCACTACTCTGCTTATTAGTATTTTATACCAGCTGGGTTTCTGCTCTGGTTGTCATCTATGTCTTACTTGTTAATTTTTTTTTTTTTTTTTTAAATATCAGCTCTTGCCAGGGCCCAGTTTCACATTCATACTAAACTGGGAAATGACCAGAACTTGATATCTTGTGAAAACTCTCTTCTAAACAGTGAGATTTGTCTCACAATGAGAGAAAATGCTGCAATACACGTTCAAGATTTTCATGTGCAGCACGGGTTGCCATAACACAAAGTAGAAAATATTTAGGAGAAACAAGGCTCATACTTTCAAGGGGCAGGGCTGTCATTCCAGCAACATTCACTAGTATGTCCTTGAGCCTCAGCTCCCTAAAGACATGAGCTCTTTCAAACCACTCCCACACACATCTTTGGGCGTTTCCTCTTGTAGCCAGGGCTGAGCTAGAGCGTCCTGCTTCTCTTAGACCTCTATGTGGAGTGGGGTGAGTGAGGAGCGTGGTTTGGCAGTAAAACTGCAGTTGGTACATCAGCACAGCCCAATTCTCTTCTCACTGCAGATGCCTATGTCCAGTTCTACCAACTGTAAAAGGGACAGATATGGATGATACTTTAGTTGTGATTAGTGCTAGATAATGTTGAAAATGACATATTTATCTGAGTTCTCAAATAACATCACAAATCTGATCATCATGAAAACCCCCAACAAAAGGTAAAGCAACTTGATCAACCCTGGAGCCTTTGTTCACATTTGTGCTATATTCAGTATAAATGTATTCTCAATGGATCATCTCATGGGTGGCTAATCATATCACTGCTGTTAGAAAGCTTGGACATCCCGTCTTAAAATTTCTGTAATAGATGCTCATATAACTAGATTCATATAAACAGTTTGTTGTTTCAGGGTGGTCATGATTATTCCACAATGATTCTGAATCAGTATGATGGATAGTCATATTACAAAGGTGCACTGATTGGTATGATCACTCACTTACCATTCTTTGTTTATTTGCTGTTCATCATCTTACTGGCTCTGAGCTCCTACTTTGTGCCATCTTTAAATGTAATTATAGATCATGTTAATCAGAATTATGGAAAAATATTAATACTTAATAAATCCTATCCTAAGTTCTGTGAGGTTGTCCTTTATAGCATCCTGCCCTATGATTATTCTGGATTTATGTGAACTCTGCAGGAGAAAAAAATCTCCACTCCAAAAGTTGGATCCATTCTATTTCCAAACTACTCTATTATTTTTTTTTAAAAAAAATCACAACATTAATTATGTGGCCCTGAATTAATTTCCCAGGATGAAAATGAACTATTTGTATAATTTAATGTATTTTTGGGGGGTCACAAACTCAAATATCTTCATTGCTATGTAATTAATGTTATTTTAGTAAAACAGACTGAATATAAAGCAACATGGAAGGATGAGGACTGTGGCAAATCTCTTTGATTCCATGTGGCTAAACAAAATGCATGTACTTTCATATTCCCTTTCTTACTAGTTTATCATTATGACTCTGTGTTTTTATTGGAGTATGTCTTCTTTGCCCTGTCTAATTACATTTTCTGAATGACTTTCTGATGACAATATATAGAGGTCTGCTTCTTTTTCCCAGCATAAAGGGATTACACTTCTAGAATTTTCCACATGATGATCTTATACTTTTTTTTTCCTGTTCAGTTATAACTTAGGAGGAGAAATCAATCTCCTAGGAACAGTCTCAGATTCCCTCCAGAAAACTTGTGGAGGGAAGAGTGCTGTTAAAAAGTTACAAGTTTACTTTAACAAGCTTGACTTTAGACTGTTAGGCATGTGGGATCCCATCCCTAAGTAACCTATTTGTACCTTGGTCTCCAAAAGAAGTAGGTCAGTCAACTTTTAATGATGTCCTCTGAGATGTAGTTACCGGCTCAGGTGTAAATATTAGAGTGTGTTTTATATCCCTGTGGGAGGAGATTACCGAGGTAGGAGATAACAAGTAGAAAAGAAATGATGTCTTCCTATGTTGGTTGGCCTCTTTGGAAGCACCATGTTTTACACGGTTAAAGGTCATACAGAACTGAACATTGTCAGTACCTATTTGCTAAAGAGATGGATAGGGAAGTCTTGACAGGTCTTTTAATAGTCTAAAAAATGGAGCTATATGGTGGAATAATGGGAAGCGTATGAATTTTTGAGTCTATTTTGTTGTGCTCAAGTCCCCACCATGCCACTTCATAGCTGGGGGAGCTAGGGCAATTCATATAACTTTTTAGACTCAACATTTCTTATTGTACACAATCATGCATATCTTCAGGTTTTTATTAGGATTAAATGTATCTGTGACATAAGTGTTATTTAATGTGTTTTCTTCCCTGAGCTAGAGAAAAGATTAGTCACTGAAGTGGTTGCTTCGATTTTAATTAATTTGCCACAGGGAAAAGTTTTCTTCCTTCCTTTTCCAACTTCTCTGTACACCTCATGGATGTTGTTCAGAGTTAGTCAGAAAAATTTCCTATCTGGGCTCAGGAAAATAATTCCTCTTTTATCTTTGTTTAGAGTCTACTGATCCTATGACAACATTGGACTTACCACTGGTGACTCTCCAAACTATCATTAGACGATCCATTCTTGAACTCATTGAGTGGGACTCCCTCTTATCCATAATAATATCTCTGATATGTTTGATGTCAGTATCTCCAGTTTCCTTTCTTAGAGTTAGTGTGTTCCCTTTTAGGCTTTTTGAGGCTCTCCATTTTGGGATCTCTGTGACTCCACGTAGCCATGCCTCTCTTTCTACTCCTTGGACAGCCTACTACTTGCCTGTCTTTTCAGTGGTTGTACCTCTTTCTTCCCTAAAAAGTGGAGTGAGGTTAGTTAACGGTTGCTCTGCTTTTGTCACATACTACAAAGACATTACCTATAATATTTGCATCAAGAATCACACCATCTCTGACATCAAACTGAATGTCCATCATTAGTCTTTCAATTTGTATCTCCATATACTGGCTGGATTCCATCCACGTGGTGATTCACTATCACCCCAAGCAATCCTGTTTATAATTAAACTCCCCCTCTTCCTCTAGCTCCTTGGTTTGTTGAAATGAGCACCTTTTCTCTAGAGTGACAGGAGTGTTGTAAATGTGGATGAGTGAGCTAGTACATTTAATCCTTACTATAAATAAAAAAACTGAGGTTTATATTTGCTGCTGCAGCAATTGCCTTGGGGGTCTTCCTCAAAAATTCTTTGCCTAGACCAATGTCTGATAGGGTTTTCCCAACATCTTCTTCTAGGATTCTTAAGGTTTCATGCCTTAGGTTTAAATCTGTTAGCCATCTTGAGTGAATTTTGGTGAGAGGTGAGAGGTGAGAGGTAGGGATCCTGGTTCAATCTTCTGCATGTGGCTAACCAGTTTTCCCAGCACCATTTATTGAAGAGAGATTCTCTTCCCAATTGTATACTTTTTTCTGGTTTATCAAAGATTAGGTTACCATATACTGAGGGTTTCACCTCTGGTATCTCAGATCTATTCCAGATATCGATGCTTCTGTTCTCGTGCCAGTACCAGGATGATTTAACTATTATTGCTTTGTAGTATAGTTTGAGGTCAGGAAGACTGATGCCTCCCAGTTTGTTCTTTTTGCTTAAAATTGCTTTGGCTATATGAGGTTTTTTCTGGTTCCATACAAAGTGAAGAATTATTTTTTCTAGTTCTGTAAAGAATGCTGGTGGTATTTTGATGGGGGTTTGCATTAATTCTGTAGAAAATGGGATCTCATCAAATTAAAAATTTTCTGCACAGCCAAGGAAAATATCATCAGAGCAAAGAGACAACCCACAGAGTGGGAGAAAATATTTGCTCTCTA
>VBSM01003204.1:19919616-19937549 GCA_008086735.1 Cheirogaleus medius
TAAAAAAAAAAACAAAAAAACTGAGGTTTAGAGAGGTTGGATCTCTTGCATAGGCTATAGATTACTAAGGTAGTTGTGGAAGGGAGATTCCAATCTAAACAGTTTGCATATTCAGCCTCCTAACCACTAAACTTTTCTGCCTCCTTTAATGAACTAAAAATTCATGAACTCTCTCATCTTCCCTAAAGTGCATCACTACACTGAAAACCTGTGACTTTAGGTTTATTCAGCAATTTTCTGGTTAGTTAAAGCCCTTGGTCCTAGTGCTTACTGTCCACTACCTGTGAATATAGGGGTGGGTATCCATGAATTTCTCAGGAAGATGATGCAACCAATTAGAATGGACACTAATTATAAACAACCAATACAGCTATACCAGTGGCTACACTCTCAGGCCTGGTTTTATAATTTTTTGACTGTAATTTTTCTTTTGGTTTTAATGTTTTCTCTGACTTTTATGCAAGGGATGATATTTAGCTGGCACACATTAATTACTATGGTCACATTTGTTGTTTATGGCAGGAATTCATTCTCATTTATTGGAACACTTGCTGTAGAAGTTAAATATTTTGAATATTACTGCTACTCAGTCATTAGAAGTGTGTTTTAATTGTTCCAGGTTATAGAACTTTTTAATTAATTACCTTTAATTGTATATAGGAAAGAGAATGTGGACTGGTTAATATTGTTTCTTTCAAATTCGCTAATTCTTGCTTTCTTCCTAACATAATATCAATTTTTGCATATATTCCAATGTGTGCTTAGAACATATATTTTATAATAGCTGGGTTGTTAAGCTTGTTAATGTTTTTTTCAAAATCTTTTTCATCCTTATAAATAATTGTCTGTTTATTCTTTTAGTGCTTGAGAGGAATATGTAGTTATATTCAATTTTCCTTTATATATTGAGGCTATTTTATTAGGGAAATAAAGCTCAGAATTATACATTTTCCTGGTTAAGTGAACTTTTATCATAATGCAACTACCTCTTTTACTTCTAATAATGCTTTTTTGTTATTAAATTCATTTTGTCACATATTAATATAGCAACATCAGCTTTTGGTTGTTACTTATCTACTATATTTTTCTACCTTTTAATTTAAACCCTTATATTGTTTTCACACATTAGACATATCTCTTGTAAACATATAGATTAAAATAAAAAGAGTTACATATCTTTTTAAAATAAAACTATTCATCTAATATAATAACATTATTTTTAAAACTACCGTGTTTCCCCAAAAATAAGACAGAGTCTTATATTTATTTTTCCTCAAGAAGACACCCTAGGGCTTATTTTCAGGTGATGTGTTATTTTTTTTAAGTACAGTACAACAATCTACATTTATTCAAATATAGTTAAGTCGTCTTCTTCTGGAACATCATCAAAACACTCCAAACCCCGAATTCCACCCTGAATTTCTTGCGACTCTATTTCTTTTAGAACCATTGGCCCCAGTCTCTCATGTCAAGCAATAGAGCTCTCATGGGGCAGATGAGAAGGGCTGCTCCTCTTGTTTACAGCCGCCACGAAATGCATGGGTTGTGTAGATACGCTGCGTAGCCACGCGCATCACTAGGTCTTATTTTCGGGGTAGGGCTTATATTGCGCAAATGCTTAGAAATCCTGCTAGGGCTTATTTTATGGGTAGGTCTTATTTTCAAGGAAACACAGTGTGAGTTTAGTTCATTTACTTTGTGGTTATTGTGAGTGTGGACTCTAAGGGCAATTTGCTTCTGTATGCGCTTAGTGATTTGTGATTGTAAATTCAATTTTTCTATGGGAATCCTGCAAAATTAAATTGAAGATGACATCCTCCAGAGAGCATTTGATCTGCTTTTGCTGGGAATAAGGAAGTGGGACTGACATGAAACCATAGGGCTGCTGCTAGTCCATATGTTGCATGTGTGAATATTGGAAAATGTGCCACATCTTAAGACTCTTGATCTCCAGCTTTCGAGAAATTACTATTGATATTATTAGAACAAGACACTTTTCTGCCATTTCCCTGAAAATTGTTACGATAAATATTCAAGTCTATGCCTTCTAGGTCGTGAATAGCATATTCCTAAATGTGGTGCAATTGCATAAAGTACATCTTGTAAAACCATCCACAGCGATCCTGAAAACCCTCTTTTTCCCATTAGAGGGTTCGGGTCTAAAAGAGCAGTCCCAGGTTCGAATCTTCAAATTTGTATAAAGATCCATTTGCCCAGCTGATACTGGTATTTCCCGCCAGGCTAATCTTATGACTACTGCTTTCTTGCAGGTCTTTCAGCTTTGTTTCATCTCATCGCTTCTTCCCTTATTTGAGACATGTGTGTGTTTGTGTGTCAGGATCAGCTTGGTTAGGATGGTTAGGTTGCCATAACAAACAGCCTCTAAACCTCTATGGTTTGGCACAATAAAGGCTTACTTATTGATCCTGCTATGTGTATAATGTGTTGTGAGTGGCAGAGAAGCTCTGACCAAGTCACTTAGGAGCTTAGGATAGTGGAGGCTCCATCTTGAAATGTACTCTTCCACCTGGCAAGGGGAAGAGAGAGTGGCAGGATCTCTCACCAGCAAATATTCATCTATCTGGAAATGATAAATAGCACTTCCACTAGAATTTCACTGGTCAAAGAAAAGAAAATTTGGCTCAGCTTCCAGCGCAATGCTAACCTTTCTGTGTTCCTGGAAGGAAAACCAGATTGTTCAGTGAATAACACTACTCACTACCACAGGACATTAAATAGGGGATTTCTTAAAGAAAGCATTCAAGTTTGGTAATGCCAATGCATATCTACAAGTAAGTTTTATTTGGTGTACAATAGTATTGCAGCAAAGGGGACTCTATTTTTTATAGGGATAAGGTCTTGCTATGTTGCCCAGGCTGGTCTCAAACTCTTGGCTTCAAGTGACACTCTTGCCTTGGCTTCCCAAAGTGCTGGGATTATGGGCATGAGCCACCACACCTGGCCTCTGTCCTCTTTACTGCTACTTCCATTATGTTTACATTGGTATACTATAGTATCTCACATTTCTCTGAGGTTCAGATTTTCATATAATGATTATATGATTATTATGATTATGGCATTTTAGAGTATACTAAAGAGACTTTCATAGTCTACATTTTAGAAACAGAAAGCAACTGCAGAAGAAATGCCTAGTACCTTCTATTATTTAGTTGTGTATGGAAATAGTAGTCATGCACAATCTATTGCTTATGCTCCATCTGATTTGCTACATTTCTCCAGCAGAGAACTTCATATACAATTGAAAATATATCTGAATATGTCTTTTATAAAGATATCTCAAGAGAAACTAAAAACCTGACAATGCTTTTAATTTAGCAGAAGTGAAAGCCAAGTGACAGTCTCTGAGGATATGTTGTTGATAGACTGCTTATTCTGAGTTTGGAGAAAAATAGATAAAACTAAAACCAATATTGGAAGCAGCTAATTGTCCTGGTGAAGAACCATAACTGGCGTGATGCTGGTGGAGGGAAAAGGAAGCAAATAGGAAGGGGCAAGTCCCTTATCTTCATCCAACCTACCATTCTCCCTTTGGTAATTCTTTTGGAAGAATCTAACAAAAGCTAGATAACAAAGGAGAAATGTGATTTTCAGTATCCCGATCCTGACTGACAAAGCAGAACATAGAAAGGTAGTTTTGAAGCTGAGAGATAATAATTTAATAGCATCCATATTTCCTAAACAATAAGGATGAAAATCTTATGCCAACTCAAAGATTTATGATCTATTAAACTACACCCAACACTACAAATAATAGAATTGCCAGTGTTTATTGGAGATTTAGGATGTTCCAGGCATTATTAAATATAACTCCTGAGTTAACTTATTTAATATTATGAAATTACAATAATTACCCATTAACAAGACAGGAAAGTGTTTATGGGCTTACCCTTATAACTTAGAAGTAGATATAATATTTACTTAGATTTATGTTTTATATTTTAACTACCACAGACTCCTCAAAGAGCTGGGTAAAGGGAATGCTTTCCTCTGTTGACCGTATCTGGCTCAATTCCCTCAATGGAAGTGTGGCTTCTATTCCTCACATGGGTGCTGCTCTGTATAGCTGCCTGCATTCTTCTGTAAATAGAGATAATCTCAATTTGGGGCCATCTCTATCTTCTCCCCCAGTGCCCAAGCCCTGTAGCTCCTCAGTCCATTGAGCAAATTGACTCAGTCTCTTCTACCTCCTTTTATCTTTACATTGGGATTTTCATCAGTCACTAGTTCTGTCTAGTTTTTCTATTTAGGAGCTGTATGATCCAGTGCAGAGTAGAAAGGAAGTCCTCATTGAGCACCTATTATGTGCTAGCTTCTGTTATAAGTTTTCTGGATGCTGTAGGGTAATAAACAGATAAGATCCTATCCTCAGGGATCTTGTATATATGGTGGACACAAATAGTAAATAAATGAACAAATTAAAAATTAATATATAATATCATGTGCTGATTAATATTTATTTTACATGCTAATTAATAACATACTTACCATAGGTTACAAAGTGCTTTGCAGAATACCTGTTGTCTTCATTATTTTCTAAAGGTTTAAGAGTGATTTTTTTTTTTTTTGCTGGAGCTTCTTCAGAAATTTTCAACATTTTGCATTTCCATAATAGTATGTTTTAAAACCAGGAGCATGTTTTATTTCTACAGTTAGAACAAGAAACTAATAGTAACAATTGCAACCAAAATATTTCTGTCATATGGTTTTGAATACCACATAGTGAATTTGCTTTCACCTGGTAATTTACTCTTCTGAATTTTGTGTCTGCAGCGGCTTTGAAGTTTGAGTCACATAGTATAAATCGGTATTCATATTCCGTCGGAAAAGCTTTTCCTACACAACATGTTCTTAACAGCAACCTTTACGTCCTTGTTTCGCAGACTATAGATGAGAGGATTAAGCATGGGGGTCATCACTCCATAAAAGAGGGAGAGGAGAGCCTCAACGATGTCTTGGTTTTCTGGACCAACCGAGGTTTTAGATTTGGGCTTCGCATACATGAAGAAGATGGTTCCATAGAATATAATCACCACTGTCAGGTGGGCTGAGCAGGTGGAGAAGGCCTTATGTTTTCCTTCAGTGCGAGAGATCCTCAGAATGGTGGCAATAATAAAAATGTAAGAGACAGAAATAACTAGGATTGGAATAACCAGGAAAACCAGATTTGACCCTGCCATGCTGATCATGTTGATTGAAATATCAGCACAAGCCAGTTTCAGGATAGCCAGAATTTCACAGACAAAATGGCTAATGACATTGTTAGCACAGAATGGTAACTGCATTGCAAGAGATGTCTGTACCACTGAGTTAAGGAGCCCAGTGACCCAGGATCCAGCTGCCATGGGCACATAGGCAGCCTTGCTCATGATGACAGGGTATCTCAGTGGGTAGCAGATGGCAACATAGCGGTCAAGTGCCATCATGCCCAGGAGCATGCATTCTGTGGCCCCCATGGCAAAGGAGAGGAACATTTGCACCATACACCCAGAGAAGGAAACCCTTTTCCTTACTGTCAGAAAGCTGTCAAGGATTAGTGGGACAGAGGAACTTGTGTAGCAAATGTCCAAGAAGGAAAGATTACAGAGGAAGAAATACATGGGGGTGTGCAGGTGAGAGTCATAGATGATAACTGAGACAAGGACTCCATTTCCAAGCAGAATCATCAGGTACATCCACAAAACAAGCACAAAGAAAGCCGTCTGGAGCTTTGGGTGGTCAGAAAGCCCCACCAGTACAAATTCTGTCAACATGGAATCATTGGTCTTTTCCATATCACATATACCCTTTCTTCAACAGAAATCTATGCATGATAGAACCGGAATCTGTTAATACACTATCTGTGAGAGCTACTTCTTTCAAAAATCATATTCTGTGTTACTGCAGTTCTGTATTTGGATGCAACAACATAATTCTTGGGAAAAATTTCTTACTGTAAATGCAGGCCACTAGAGCAGGAATCTTAACCTGACTTTCTCAAAGCTAAGAAAAAATACCTTTGATTATAGGACCCTTGGATCCCAAAGCATTTTATTGCCAAATTCTGCCTCTTGGCCCATTGGTTGCAACTCAGCAGCCTACAGCCTGGATTTAGCAGACAGATATGCTTTGTTTGGCAGTGATTGTCTGCACTGTGTTTAAATTTGAATTAGAGACCAACATTCTAATCAGGAGATACGGTATAGCAATCTGTGCTTTTAGCTTGTCTTCAAATAAATTAGAATATTTGAAAACATTGGACGTGTTTCCATCATGGAGCTCAGTTATAAGTGACTCACTGGATTTGAAGCATGTCTCTTCATTCTACCAGACTATTCTTCTCACTCTTATCTCTTCTCACTGGAGGTGAATATAAGTTGCCAATTAACAGGTTATTCTCAGTTGGTCTCGATCATTTATATTACCCGACATGATTTTGATGTATAGGCAGTCCCTGGGTTACAGAGGACCCAACTCATGGAGTTCCATACTCACAAATGGGCTCCAAAGCCTCCTGATAAGGATAATTTGTGGATCAACACCTAAGTGGACATATAGGAATAACATTTATTGGGTGTTGGGCAGGTGGGAGGGGGAGGAGGGGATGGGTATATACAAACACAATGAGTGAGATGTGCAACGTTTGGGGGATGGTCATGCCTGAGGCTCTGCCTCGAGGGGGGAGGGGGGCATGGGCAATATACGTAACCATAATATTTGTACCCCCATAATATGCTGAAATTAAAAAAAGGATAATTTGTAATTAAATAATTAAATTAATATTTCAGTAACTAGTTTCTTCCATGCATGTAAGCAGTTCATTGGCACAGCATCTTTACGCTAGCAGCTAGTCTCATTGTTTATACAGTCACTTACACAGAGTATCACCTACATCTTAACTTTTTAATTTGATTGTGTGAGTCTGTGTTTACTCTTATGACCATGCCTCCAAAGCAAAAGTCCACCACAAGTCCGGGTGAGCCTGCAGTGCAGAGAAAGGTGATTACAATGGAAATAAAAGTAGAGATAATTAAGTGTTTGGAAAAAGGCCAGATGCCATCATTCACTGGGAAATTATTAGGCTGTAATCGCTCAACTGTCAGAACAATTATAAAGTATAAGCAAGAATGATGGAAAATGTGAAAGGCAGTTCTCCAATGAAAGCATCAATTATTACTAAACAGTATAGTGAATTAATTATTGCAATGGAAAAGTTATTGATTTGGTAAGGAGATCGATAAATTAAGTGTAACATTCCTATTAGCCTAGCATTTATGCAACATTAGGTGAGTGTTAACACTTAATATTCTTTTTTTGAAATTTATTATATCTCCTATCTAAACTTTTTGCATGAGTTTCTTTTAATGTTCTGTTTGTTTAAATTAAAATAAAGAACACAATAGTTGCTGTAACTTATCATTATAGTACAGGGATATTATTACAGTATTATACCGTATTACAGTATTATACATTATTACAGTATTATTACTACATGTGAGCCATTATAGTACTGCCATTGTTATTATTATTATATATGTGTTATTTATCAGGAATCCAAGTTACATACAGATCTGACCTAAAGACATTCTTAGGAACATATCTCATCCTTAACCTGGGGACCACCCATATTTGAAACCTTGATCCATGGTTGTTGGGCTGACTTATCCATTAGGCACAGTAGGCCTGCTGTATTGTGAGGAGCCTAGGAAAATGATTTGATTTCTTTTAAAATTTGAAGAAAATTGAACTTCAAAGTTTTAATACATAATATATTTGTCTTCATATGAATGCCAAAGTAAAATATAACTTTTAATTTTTTTATGGAAAAAAGGGCCCATGAAGGCAAAGTGTACCTAGAGCCCATCAAAGTCATGATGTAGCCCTGGGTGGTAGAGTATCTTTTTAAAGCTCGATCTAATCTGCTGGTGGTACAGTAGTGGTTATATATCTGCATATCACCTCTCTGAGGAGAGCAACCTCATTGAGAAAAGGAACATATTTTTATATTGCTCCAGTATCTTCCTCAATATGATGAGGAAGTATGTGTTCAAATCAATATTTTTTTTTAAATGGAAGTGAATTAAGAGTATTTACAAAGCCAGTTTTATCACTGGCTTTGATAAAAAATGAAATATGTATTGCAGGCTTCACCTAATTTGTTTATTAATATTTTCACCTCATGCAAGAACTATCACTTAGGATCAACTGCTCTAACAGTGCTTTTCTCCAAAATATATACATTGGACTAGACCAGTGATATACAAACAATATTTTTTAGCAAATAAAATTTATATAGAATTGTAATATATAAAACAAAAAGGAGAGTTTTCTATCTAAAGTTACACTGGTAGCAGGGCAGAAGAAAGCACCATCTTTTTATTCTTATTTATTCTTTACTCTTCCTCCCTCAATTAAGCTTAAGTGGATTCCAAGGATTATAGTTAATGTAATACATAAGAAATAATACTAATAGTCTGCATTTTTAATCATTTAATCAACATCAATAATAAAATAGTAATTTATGTATTGATTATGCTATGCCAGATACATTTCTAAATGCTTTTATTCATAACAACCCAAAGAAAGTAGAGGCTATTATTTTATGAGCTATGAATTATCCTTCCCTAAACATTTGGTGAACATCAACAGTAAATAATGGTATGAACAGACTGAACAAAAAAAGTAATTATTTCAAGACATGCAGAAAACATATTTGGTAAACTTCAGTTCATGATTTTTATATAAACTATAAAAAGTTTGCAAGCAGAAAGTTGCTTTATAAACTTGAAAGAGAACTATATACCAAAAACCTGTATCAAATTGCTGTTTGCTAATAATTAATGGAGATAGTTTATACATTCTTATTAAGATCTGGAATAAGATAAAGATGCCCACTCTCGAAGTCCTGGTTAAAATTATAGACAAGAAAATGGCCAAGGTAGAGATAAAAAGAGACTAAAAAATTTAGAAGACCTTATGAGAAAAATTAGTAAGACTTCTGGCTTAAGAAAAATGGAAGAATCAACAGTTCTCTCTATATTAGCAATAAATAGTTAGAAAACATAATAGAAATAAATATAATAAAAGTAACAAAAATATAAAGTATCTGGTTTTAGCTTGATAAGACATGCATAAGACCTTTACAGAAATCCTCTAAAAATTATAATAAGGGGCATAATAGAATATGAATAATTGAAAAGTTATAATAGGTTAATAGATAAGATAAAAATAACAGGGCTGTCACTTCCCCCTCAACTTAGTCTATACCTTCAATTGAACCCATTAAAAATTTAGCTGAATTTTTTGAGGAATATGAGTACCCATTTTAATATTTATATGGAAGAATACAAGTATACAACTTGTACATTTTTGTAAAAGAAAAATAAGGGGGAGCATCCATATTTAAAATATACTACAAAACCACAGTAATAAAAATAGTATGATAATGATGCAGGGATATTTAAATAGTCTAGTGGAAAAGAAAAGAGACCTTGGATATAGACATGTGTATATATAGAAACTTGACATATCATAAAACAGTCAATGCAAAGCAATGGTGAAGTGATAATTTAGTAGATTACATTACATCTCCTAAACATGGAAAAAGATAAAATTAGACCCTTGGATTGCCATACATAAAAGTGGAAACCATGCGTATATATAAACATAATGAGTGAAATGTGCAACGTCTGGGGGATGGTCACGCTTGAAGCTATGACTTGGGGGGGGATGGGTAATATACGTAACCTTAACATTTGTACCCCCATAATATGCTGAAATAAAATATAATTAAAAAAAGTGGAAACCAGATGGATTCAAGATTTAAAGGTAAACATATGAAATTATTAAATCAATAAAAGACAATATAGAATATCTTTGTAAACTAATAGTGAATGAAAATACTTTAAAAACAAAACCCAAATGATGTGTGGGTTTTGAAGTATGAAGCAAAACTTGATGGTTTTAATTACATCAAAATAAAGGGTTTCTTTTTAGAGGAGGACATCAGGGATAAGGTTAACAGACTATAGAAGATGAGTATCTAAAACTGACAGGGGCTAATATCTAAAATATATAAAAATAAAAACCTCTTGCTAATCAAAAATAAAGCTTTAAGCCAGCAGAAAGTTAAAGGATATGAATCAATGATTTACAGAAGCAGTTTCCTAAATGACTGACAAGTATATGAAGAGATGCTCAAACTTAGAAAATCTGAAAAATGCTATTAAATGTTTGAAATCAACATTTTAATCTTATACTAAAAAGCCTGAAAAATACTCATTGGTGTTCAAAAGTGCTCATTTAAACAGCAATGAGATACCATTCATCTTCATTAGAAAAGTGAATGATAACAAATGTTGGCAAGCATGGTAGGCAGGTAGAAATCTTGTGGGACTATACACTGGTATAAGGGAAAGCTCTTTGGCTTTATGAATATTGCACAGGGCCTAGTGATTCCCATCCTGGAAATGTGTCCTAGATAAGTTATTTCCCAGGACCATAAGGGGACAAGCATGAGGATGCTCATCATTGCATTATTTGTGGCAAAAAGAGGTTGGAGGCAACGTGGCTGTCCATCATTAGAGTAAGAGTTTTGTCACATGTGAGCACATGTGCACAGTGGAACAGTTTGCAGTAGTCAGAAGCAAAGGAACTAGATTTCCACAGAGCAACATAAATAGATTCCTGGAAAAGTACTGAAAAAGTAAGCAATATTATAATTTATAGGACAATAAAATTTATACAAACTAAAAATACATATTTTTCCTGGACACGTACGTTTTGAAAGACATAATTGTGGGTTGGGACAGAGAATAGTAGTGGAATCAATGATTGTGGGAGTAAATATGAGGCTTCTTAAAGACTGAGGAAAACAGTGTGCAGAAAAGTAGAAAGTAAAATAGGAGAATGGTTAACTAAAGCCTGAGTTTAAAAAAAAAACAGACAAAAACACTCACAAAAATTGAAGAGAACATTATTGGGCATATGCCAATGAAGGAGCTTTGATAAGAAATGTAGTTTTAATAGATGAGACTAATGTAAGTGTAAAAAAACAGAAAAATTGACTTCTGACACTGTCAACACATAATGAATGGGGGAAAAAAAAGATTGAGGCACTTAACAGAAGAAAAAAAATATGTTAAAGCTTAGTTAGGCCAAACATTTTAAATACAAAGTTTTAAATCTAGCTAAAGTGAAGAAAAAGTCAAACAGTGGTTGGTCAAAAATGGAGGAGAACAAAAGGAAGTTCCCAGGGCCTATGGGAGGCAGTGTTTATGCAAGAGCTTTAAGTCTTGTGGTCCCGTTGGAAAGGCTATTCTTAGTGTGGAGATAGATGAATCTGGTGTTTGTATTAGCCTGATTCCACCAAGTATGTCTTTCATGTAAGTAACTCTCTTGATTTGACTTGGCGTTCCCCCTCTGATGATAAGCCGGCATCTGGGTAACTTGCATGTAAAGAACTAGTGCCCCGATTGATTTCTGAGTGTCTTCTCTCCATGGGCCTTTCTGTTTCTCATTGTAAAGCATGGCACTCTGCCTTTTAGTGTGAGCTGAATCTACCCCTGTGAATGAGATCCAGTCTCTTCTTGCCTTAACAAATCAATTTTGAATCTGTGGGACAAAGGGACAGATTTTGGACCTTGGTAAAAGTACCACAGCATTGCCCCATGGTGGGGTCTGTTGGGAGGAGACCAGCTGGCTTTCCCTAGAGAAGCCCCTGAATCACTACACATGTTCTATTCAATCTCCCAGAGTAAGAACAGTCAGGCTGACTTCAGAGAAGGGGAGAAGGTTAGTACAAGACTTCATCATATTGATTAAATTTGGTCTTGATGAGCTAAAGGGGAATAGTGTGAGGTAACAGATTGAAGCCAAAATGCATCAGTGGGCCTTCTAGACAAACAAACAAATGTATAAAATAGTACAATAGTAAACAGACACACAAGATTATTGTAGGGACATTCTTTAGGTTCAATTTTCTCACTAGTATTCAACAGTGACCTCTGCTCTTTGGTCTGTAATTGTTTTTCAGGGTAGGGTGATCATTGGCTCATTGTTTGGCTTGTAGAGAACCTGACTCAAACTTCTTCTTTTGGAAATAGACACACAGTAGTTCATTTTAGGTCAAACTGACATAAAATAGTTCTGGTTTTCTTGTCAAAAAGTCATTCTTCCCATTCCCTCTGAGTTGTCAGCTTGGTTCTGTAATAGTCAGTAGAAACTAAAGTGTTTAAGTTAGAAGTAAAGGCCAAAGCTGTGTTGGGTCCTTCATAGCTAGGTCTTCAGTGATTGCTTTAGCTGTTAAACTTAATGAAAGTCATTATATTAGCTGCCTCATTCTGCCTTGGTTTTTCAGTTTCTTTCACTTCTGAGTGTGAAAGCCACTTCACCAGAAACCCAGAGAAAAAGAAAATGTCCCAGTCAATAAGTTAAAAGGATTGATGCCTGTTATTGGGAATAATAGGAACCCAACCATTCTTGCTTTTTTTTTTTTTTTTTTAAAGAAAAGCCTTTGTCTTTCCCCTCTCCCTGAAAATTTCTTTCCTAGAAGTAGCAAGACATACTCATTTTGTTTTCAGGTTTTCTACAGAGGTCCCAGGGTGTACCGAACATTATAGGCAATAGTAGTCAAATGCGCATGAGCTGAAAAGAAACTTGGCTGTACCTCTTATGAGCTTTGAGGCATTGTGTTAAATAAATTTCTAGCTTCTTTCGGCTCCTGTGTGCTCAAGTATATATTGGGACCAACAGAGAGTCATTAGCATGGTTGGAGTTTAACTGTTATCACATGGCTAAGTTTATGGTAGAGAGTTGGAACTTAAAACACATTGTATTCTTCCTTGGGTCATACTTAATTACAACTAAAAGAGTATGAGACTCAAAGTTACATTCTTAGGCAAAGAATGAATAAAGGATGAACAAACACTGATCACAGTAATTCTTATCCAAGGAGCTTCCAGAAAGTGTTAATGGAAGAGGTAGTTTACATTCATTCCTGTTTTCAGAGAATTATATGTAATATGAATTACATTCACATTGAGACACAGGAATCATATTTTTGTCTTATATAATTTGAATTCAACAATTATGTTGAATATGAACACACAGGTGATATGATATCTATTTTTAAAATCTTTTCAAACATAGTGGTCATTGCAACTGCTAAAGATGATCAAAATATAGTATTGCAGTTCTACACATTTGAGACAGAGAATTAATTTTGTCAGCAGATTGTAGGCCCCATAATAGTGTTCAAATTGTTTGACTACTGAAGAAAATGAGAGATAACATACCTGTTTTGCAATGATGTTTCTAGGGTAGAGCACCAGACAGAGGAATCTAATGTTCTCATTCCATCTGCTGCAGGGAGTGGAGAAGAGGCAGAATAAATAGTTTTGAAGAGCAGATGACACTGGAAAAGAACACTGAATCTCATTTGAGAGTACTTGGGTTGGAAACTCAAAGACTTAGAACTTCTTTTTTTTCTCTTTTTTAAATGAGGTCAATTCCTACCTAAGAGTTTTGTTGTGAATATTATCCAGACAGTGGTCTAAAATATAATGCAAATCTCTATGACACTAAATGATGACAATGAGATAGAGGAAAAAATTAGATATATTCATTTAAAACATATAAAATGGATACCTTATCCATAGTTTGACAACAATACTTACAAAATAACAAGATGGAATTCAATGTCATTTATGTACTTCTGAGCTTGAGGAATGGTTTCCTTTCCTTGATGTGAGATCAGGCTTCTTCCTTAACAGCTGTTTTACTTTACAGCCTCAAGAAATGCTCTCCATCTTATGTAATAATTTCCAGGATATAAGGTGAGAGGATAGAAGTGAGAATTAGATAGGAAGCAGTGTGCTGTAGCTATTTTCTTCAAGTTTCCACTTACCTGTAGTTTATGCCTCAGGTAAAACTAATACATGAGGTTATCTAAAATTTTCTGACTCTCAGTTGCAGGTTTCTAGTTCAGTCTTGGAAAAAAAGATATAAGATGACCCATAGGATTTTGGGACCTTTGAGGTGACCTAGGTGTTTCTCTACATTTTGAGCACCAGAAACATCCTCCGAAGGACCAGCCATTAACACAGCAAGGCAATTTAAATTCTTTTTTGGGGTGATCCAGGGAGGGGTCCAATAGTTGCAACAAATTAAAGGTAGGAACATAAACACAGAGGCTTCAAAACTTTCTAAAACTCCAGAGAAAATGTTGTCAGACCCAATTATGTCATATAATTGGTTCATTCTTGTTCTAATACATTCCAAATAAGAAATGCATTGCTGTTTATGTTACAACAAGATTTTGAGGCTAACATAAACAGAAAAAGTTTTAGTAAGTATTGTTGTTTTATTTTATGGAATTATTTGAAAACTTGCCATGATTAATGGCATATTGTCCTCACTTGCATAATGCTTTCAAATGTCTAATGGTGTTCCCAGGGTACTACTACCACGAGTTAGTACAATAATTTCTATTATACAGACATAGAGCTAGAGACTCTGGAAGTCAAATTATTTTGCTGAAGGTTGTCCCGCCAGTTTATGAGAGAGTAAAAAAGATCTCAGATTCAGCCTTTGTGACTCCAGCTCCTATTTGCAGCTCTGCCCCATTTCTCACTGATAAGAGCCTGCAATGAGATTTTGGAGTATTGCATCCATATTCCACAATGAGTGCAGGACACTTAGATTATAAAGAAAGTAAACCATATAAAGTGGCAGTTACATATCAATAAAAACTTAAAACTGAGCTTTATTTCCCCTCTAGACAAAAGTCAGAGTTGAAGCAAGTGGAACAGAATATAACCTCTTATGGAAAACAATTCCTCTTTGACTTTAATACCAAATTTGCAATTTAACTCATCTTTGACACAAAAGTAAGTCCTCCTTTCTCAAAAGTTTTCTAAGAAGGCTTCATGTGACAAACCCATTTTTCCAAACTGGTAATTTCTATTTTAACCTCCAACATATTTCTTCTTTAGTTCACTCCAAATGCAGTAAGTTATGCTGTTCAGGCACCTGCCATCCAATGCCAAAGGGAAATACTAATAGATAACAACAACTGAGTGAGGGAGTGGGCATTTTTTTCTATGCACTTCACGTGTATTTAATCCTTATTATGATCTTATGAGATATGTGCTATTATTACCTTCATTTTATAGATTGGCAACTAAGGAATGAAAATGTTTTTTATTGTCCAAGGGTGTAAAGGTTGTGAGTGGTGGGAGCTGGGATTCATTTCAGATAGTCTGGTAGCAGAGTCTATGTGCTTAACCACTGCAAATACTCAAACAAAAGAATACGATTACAAATAGTGAGGTATAAGGGTGTCCTTGCAGGGTTGTATCATTAGATAGTTACTAAATGGAACTGGAATTGGCTGAAGAGTGGATACCAGTAATGATGTAAAAATTCACCTATATTTATATCAATATGTCTAAATGTCTATATATCCATATATGCAGATAGATAGCTAAGACTCCAAATTGAAGACTTAATGACACTACTTATTCATCTAAGGTGCCAATTATTAGAACTTGAAAGCTCTCCTGTATGCAGTAAATCTGCTGATATCAATCGTACCTAGACCCACCACACACATGTGTGTAGGAAAAAAAGATCAGGCCAGAAGATGAAAGAGTCAAGGAAGTGTTTTCCCTTATGAGGAGTGCACAGTGAATGGTGAGAGGCATTGCATGACTGTTCCTGTGAAAGAGTGGGAATGCTGTCTGTTCCAATCCAAGCCAAGTGAGGGAGTGCTACAAGAGAGCCTCTTGAGTTTTTGGGTGCCTGCAAGGAAGAGTCTGGCATCTGACCTGATGAATGGAGGCCTGCTGAGCTCTTGAGGCTGCAGACTAGCAGAGGAGCTAGTCTAGAAGAGGGAGGAAGGAGGATATTCCTGGCCAAATCTGCCTGAGATATTCACACAGGATCAGAAAGTGTGATAAAAGCAGCTAGTAATTTAGGAAATAAAAATCAGTTGTTATTGTTTGCCAATGAGCTGAAACTCCTTAGTAAATCTATTGTTTTTTCATTTTTAAATTTAAATCCATTTGGGCTCTAGAGTTCTTGCTTTGTTCAATGTATTTTAATATATTATTACAATTATCAATTTTAGTGCTCCATTTGCCTCAAACTAGCCCCATCAAGCTATATCCTGTTTCCTTTTGACAGGTACTCCTGATTCTTTGAGACTTCCTTACTTTCTGGAACAAAGTGTTTCAAATTCATCTTGTGCTTTCACATCCCAAGCTCTAGAATAAGTCATTTCTCTAAGTGGCCTTGATTTCTTTTACTGGAGAGCACATTTAGAAACTAAGATCTAAGTACTATGTATGCTTATTGCTACCAGGGTATCATTCCTTTTAGGCCCTCTCAGCAATCTCTACTATGAAATAGATTTATGCATATACATGTATATATATACTTGTTTTAGTCTCTGTATACCTATTTTAATATCCATGTTCATCTTGAGAATTTATATATCCAATTTCAATCCAAAATAAAAGATTTTACTCTATCCTTCTTTTTACCTGTTTAACTTCTCTCTCCATAAATAAGAAAACTGATTCCAAGTAGTGAAAATTATTTGCTTTCTTAATCCTAGAAAACATAGAAAAAGTTTCAAATGACTAATATATGTTACTGAGAAAACCTGTGGGCTTCCCCCCCTTTCCATTACTAACCAGCTCCTTTTGTGCTTGACATATGCTTTCTTTAGGTAAGTGAAGAAACTGCCAGGTCATGCCAAGTCTGAATGAAATGAAATCCATTCTTTCTAGTTTTGGTAGCTGGATATTTTCTTTCTTAACTCCTATCGGTGATTTTTATATTACACTTACTAGAGAGCTTCTTTTTGCTCTTATTTTCCTATTTTTAGCTTTACTTCCATGTTGTCACCACTGTTTGCAGGCTCCTTCACTGGCCTTTGTTACGTGTTATTTGTTGTCTGTGATATGTGTACGCACCAAGTTTCTCTAAAGGGACTGAAAACTAATGGAAGAAAACTTCCTTTTTTACTTTTCTGTAACATTATCTTAAGATGTGCCTTAGGCCCAGTGGACACTCAGAATATTTACTTGTGTGCAGATGAACAATTTTTATCATAGACACTTAGTTCTTCAAATGCTGCTCTATATTTTGCACAATATAGACATATGTGAAATTCTATAATTCTTTAGTATTTATGTTCCATGTGTGCTATAGATACCTCCAGTTGTTCCCCTTCTCATATTCTTGAATATGCCATGCCATTTCCATTTAATAGGGAACACTTGGGTGCATTTCTCTCCGTGTTGGAATGCTCTTCCTGTATAACCCATGATATGATATAAATTTCCATTCTCAAATTAATTCTACATACTTCCATAACAAAGAATGCCTAAATTAATGCTGGGCATACTAATGATTGTCTTTTAAAAGGTATAAAGCCGGAGCTTCCTATGGTAATTATCTATGCTCAAATCCCAGTGGTTGCCCCAGGGTAGTAGTAATGGGATTTGGCCAAAAACTCGAATCAGTGTGATTGCATGTTGACACTTTTAATAGTATTTGAGAATTGGGGTTTTAAAATTCCAAAGGTATAGACAGGGTAATGGCTCTTTGAAGCTCCATGAGTACCTGCTGTGTTTCAGAGGCCCATTCAAATTTATCTTTCCCCCATCCCCTGTCAGCTTTGTGAATAAAGAAAAATAACATTTCCAGATATTAATGTAATATATATTTCTTCATAAATCAAACAACACACTCAATTTTGTGGCCTCTTGTTTTGATTTTGGAGCTCACAGAATAAAAAAACTTATTTTTGAATGTTTGAGGAATGTCTTCTAGTGACTTTAGCCCAAATAATTCCTTAAAAAATTATTGCTTGTGGCGCGCTCGGAAGCTGAGGACGCTCCAGCGGTCGTCGGGGCGGCGGAGCTGCC
>VBSM01003204.1:19946929-19972758 GCA_008086735.1 Cheirogaleus medius
ACTTGGGTTGTTTCCACATCCTTGCAATTGTGAATTGTGCTGCTATAAACATTCCAGTGCAGATATCTCTTTTATAGAACAGAAAATTTTCAAAAGAAGATAGACTAATGGCTAACAAACATATGAAAAAATGCTCAACATCTCTAATCAGGGAAGTGCAAATCAAAACCACAATGAGACATCACTTATCTCCAGTGAGAATGGCCTTTATTAAAAAGTTCCAAAACAATAAATATTGGCGTGGATGCGGAGAGATAGGAACATTCCTACACTGCTGGTGCGACTGCAAAGTAGTACGACCTCTGTGGAAAGTAATATGGAGATACCTAAAAGAGATAAAAGTAGAACTACCATGTGATCCAGCAACCCCATTACTGAGCATCTACCCAAAAGAACAAAAACCATTCTATAAAAAAAATCTGCACTGGATCATTTTTTCAATGCAAGGATTTCATTTTAGTAATTACCATTTGAATTATTAAACTCTTACTTATAATTAACTTTGCTTTGGTAGATAAATTTTAAACTAAAGTGCTCTCACATTTCATAAAATTTGGTGAACATTTGTCCCTGTTTCCAAAGGATACATGGGCAGGAGAACATTATTATACTTTGAGCTTTAGTTCTGCCACAATATATTCCCAGCATCACTCTTAATTGAATCTGTGGGACACTGTCCCAGACGCACCAGAAGTTTTTCCATTCCACAGATCTTGCACACCAACTTTAAATTGCTTTGGGAATTGGGAAACAATTACAATAAGTGTTGCATAACAAATATTTACTCTTCCACCACTAAGTAATCTGGCATCTTTTGTCGAACCTGATCTTAATTCAGAATTCTTCCATAAATACTAAGCAAACAGTACCTGATTCTTCTAGGAAGTGGAAGTTAATTTATCACTATAAAGGTAAGTCCATCATACCATGAAACTGTATTGCAATTAAACTAAATTAAACTCAATCTATAATTAAATGTATTATTCAGTATGAATTTTAATCTGAATAACCTGAAGCAATACAGGTACCAATTTATTATCACCAAGATATGCTGTGGATTATTATTATTTAATTATTTGTATTATATTCATTAATCCTTAAAGCAATTTCCATACACTATCTGATTATTTACTTACAATATCCCTGAAAGAAAAGTAATACAGGTATTTTTATCACTATTTCACAAATAAGAAGACTGCGGCTATAAATTACAGGCAAAGAACTTCAAACCAAAGACTTTGATTCTAGTCTGAGGTATTTTCCACTCTGATAAACCCGTATCTTACATACTCAGTTGAGTATTAGGTGATCCCTTTATACTTACAGTGCATAAGTGGGTGATTATCTGTATAAGATAGCAGCTTGTTAGTACTAATTGAAAGATATTTTTTTTTTTTAAAAATTAAAGCCTGCTGCGAAAGTATGAATGTAGTGTATTAAAGTCATCCTGCTCATGAATCCACAAATTTTCCACAGGGAAATTGCTTGACAGCCCAGAAAGTAAACCTTCATGTATTCAGTCAAAACCCATCTACCCTGTGCGGCCACTGTGTTAGACTTAGCTGTGGGTCGATGAGCCAGCTCCTTCCCCACGTCTCTTGTTACCTCACAATATATGATATAATCGATTTAAAGAGAAAGAACAGAAGAAAACAAAAGACAGCAAGACAGGCCTGGCTGCAGGTGGATTGGAGTGAAAGTCTTGCTGTCTTCTTCCTTTTGCATTTGTGACTGGGCTGCTCAGAGTGCACATGTCCCTTGCCCAGTGTACCTTCTGACCAATTTCTATACCCTGTTTGAAGAGAATTTTGGTTTATCATAAGAAGTAATGTAGAATAACTGCCCCTTATCTCTGAGCACTTTTGAATGAGTCCAGTCAATTTGTCATTGTGATCCCAATTTTTCTATGGCTCTTGCTGACCTGGCACAAAAACCATTCTATAAAAATAGGATCCTGCAATTAAAGTTGGCTAAATAAATTAAATGAAGATATTTCCTCCCTCCCTCCCTTTCTACCTTTCTTTTTCTATTTCCTCCTTTTCTCCTCTCCTTCCTCCTTTCCTCCCTTACCATCTTCCCTGTTTCTTGCCTTAAGCTGAATAAATAAATATTAACAATCTCTTGTGGACTCAGTTTTGTCAACTCTAAGATGGAGATTGTATATTCCCTTTTTTGTTTTTCTCTTCAGAGTTTAAATATATCTATCATGTATTCTTCACTAAATTTTCCCTGCAGTAGAACCCTGACAGTTTGGATTTCTGACTCCTGGAAATATCTGATGGACCGAAATTTTCTCAACTGCTACCACGTGACAAACTATGTCACAGAATGGGGAAGAGTGGAGGTGCTGGAATTCTCAAAACTATTAGCCACATAAGGTCTAAACTTGTGATTTTGACCAAAGTCGTATCTGGTGGTGATTATGAAAAGGTAAATTTTCACATCTAGGCAACAATCAGTGACAATCCCACTAATCTAAATATTTCAATTCCTTGAGTTACATTTCTACTCAAAAATCATATAATACCATATTCTATGAAGTCCAGATTAGGTGGTTGCCAAGGTCACAGAGGGTAGGCAATTACCCTCACGCTCTCTGCTTTCTAATGATGGACCTCTTCCCCACCAGAACAAGTGCCAAATTCTTTGCCTGATTTTCAAGCCTTTCTGCACACCCGCCACACTTTCCTTCTCAGATGCGCTTGCCACCACTCCTTCACAGAAACTCTGTCTGAAAGTGATGTGCTGCCACTCTGCTCACTCCTAATTTTGGCTCAACTTCTGACTTTTGAGATACTCCTCTTCTCCTCTAAACCTGTCTAATCCTATACTTCCAGATTCAGCCTAAATCTGAAACTCCTCCTCAGTTCTTTCTTGCCTGATTATTTCTCATAAATTTTTTCCTTCTGGAAAAAAACTATAATTTTCACCCAAGCTACAGAATGTAACTATATTCATTACACATTTTCATAAGTACTTTTCCTGTATCCCTAAATGTATTGTTAACTTGGTAATAGCAGGAAATTTACATTATTCTTTTACTTACCCTTACTGTACTCGGAACATGACTGAGTCCAAGGTAAGCTGTTGTAGTAGTTGGGTACAAGTTTATTCTCCTTTTTAAAAATGCGTCCTTCAAAAATATTTTTAAGGAGTATTTAACAATATGGTGTTAATCTGGAGTTTTCTGCAAAACACAAAAGAGTTATGTTCTTGATGATTTCCAGGTTGTTATGCCGATCTATATAATAAGGCAAAAGAAAGTTGTTTTTAATCAGAAACACCTACCTAATCTGCCCACTCAGTGTAGATTAAAGCCTTGCTACTTAAGTGATTTTTATGCTAGTTGCATAAGCATCTCCTGGGCACTTAATCTCCACACCTGCCCTGAACACTAAAAGAGAATCTGAAGGTTCTTAAGACCCCAGGTGCTCCTTATGAATACGAAAATTAGTAAAGCCATGAACTAGACTTTGTGTCAAAGATATTAGCTTCAAACTTCACTTTATTATTTACTACCTGGTTAAACTTGGTCGAGTTCCATCCTTTACATTTGAAAAACTGACAATATGTAAAGAATACATTTTATAAATTATAAAGCAATTTTATTTATATAAAATATTTAAACATTACTGTTTTTTAGGTTAACTTAAATGAATATATTATCAAGATGAACTCTTCTCAAGCTACAGAATAAATATGTAAAGAGATGATTTAATGTTCTCCAAGAATTCTTCATGACGTTTGTGTGGAACTGATCTATGCAATGCTCTTGTGATATGAACAGTCATACAAGATTCTAAGAGTGGGCTGAACCATGAGATCAATAACAAACTATGCCTTAAATAGATGTTACAGTTCAGGTTATGGTATTCAATTTATTATGATTAACTGTCCATATAACACACTGTTAAACTGACCTAATGTAAGGTTTGCAGTGTCAGGCTCAGAAAAAAATATATGCACAAAAAAATCAAAGTTGCTGTGACACTTTAATTACTGAATCAAAATTCCAGTTTTTGTTGAGTAATCATTTGCCTGATCTGCTTGTTTGCTGGGGCAGATGAAATGAGGAAGTTAGGCTTATAATTGGTAATTAGCCAGGGGGTTTAGAAAGCTCAACTCAGGGGAGTGTCCTCAACTCAGGAATATGTCCTCAACAGCAGGAAATGTTACTTCTGTATATGTGTCTGATCATAGGTAAATCTTAACATATCGCTGATGGGGTATAGGCACTTCTCTCATTCCCAATCTCATTGTGTTTACTAACATGTTATTGAAGATAACTGGATGTTAGAGCTTCAAGCAGGCACTCCTAATACATTCGAAAAGAACGATCATTCGGGTAATTTGTACCATTCATTTCTTTGCAGTGAATATAGCTTATGTTAGGTATTCTTCTGATATCCTGAAGGCAGATGACATGAGTGAGATTAATCAGACACTTGTGTCAGAATTTCTTCTTCTTGGTCTTTCTGGATATCCTAAAACGGAGATCATTTACTTTGCTGTGATTCTAGTTATGTACCTAGTGATTCTAATTGGCAACAGTGTTCTGATCATAGCAAGCATCTTTGATTCTCATCTTCACACTCCCATGTACTTCTTCCTGGGCAACCTTTCTTTCCTGGATATCTGCTATACATCCTCATCTGTTCCCTCAACATTGGTGAGTTTGATCTCAAAGAGAAGAAACATTTCCTTCTATGGATGTGCAGTGCAGATGTTCTTTGGGTTTGCAATGGGGTCAACAGAGTGTTTGCTTCTCGGCATGATGGCATTTGACCGCTATGTGGCCATCTGCAACCCTCTGAGATACCCCATCATCATGAACAAGGTGGTGTATGTACTGATGGCTTCTGTGTCATGGCTCTCTGGTGGAATCAATTCAGTTGTGCAAACATCACTTGCCATGAGATTGCCTTTCTGTGGGAATAATATTATCAATCATTTCACATGTGAAATATTAGCTGTCCTCAAGCTAGCTTGTGCTGATATAGCCCTCAATATTGTCACCATGGTGATATCAAATATGGCTTTCCTGGTTCTTCCTCTGCTGGTGATTTTTTTCTCCTATATGTTCATTCTCTACACCATCTTGAGAATGAACTCAGCCACAGGGAGACGCAAGGCCTTTTCTACCTGCTCAGCTCACCTGACTGTGGTGATCATATTTTATGGTACCATCTTCTTTATGTATGCAAAACCCAAGTCTAAAGACCTGAATGGAAAAGACAAGTTTCAAACTTCGGACAAGCTCATTTCTCTGTTTTATGGGGTAGTGACCCCCATGCTGAATCCTATAATCTATAGTTTGAGGAATAAGGATGTAAAAACTGCTATAAAATATCTGCTGAACCAAAAGTCTATTCACTAAGAACATCAGGAAACATAAATCTTTGTGTAATAGGTCCAAATATGGACTTATAGGTAGATCAGTAAGAACTTATTTTGGAGAAATCATTTTTAGGGAGAGAGGTATTCTTATCTTTTCACGTCATCAGCCCTGCTTAGCTATAATCACTGAGAGCTATAGTTTGCTCCAAACTTAGTTTCCAACACGCCCTTATCCAGATTTCACAAACATAATAAATGAATTCAATAAGAATATCATCTCTGGTGGTATCTGAAATGAGTATGTCTGGTGAAATGTGTAGAGCATAGTGGAAAACAATCACACATAAGCTTTGGATATAGGCAATAGTACAAAATCTGTAATTTCATAAACTACCTAAATGATATTGAATAGATCATTCATTCTTTCTCAGCCATATTTTCTTTACTTGTAATGAGGAAGTAAATAACATCCAGGTGCCAGTGTCATTTACAGTTTCACTAAGTTGGAGAAAGCACCTGGCATAGTACCAGCTTCTTAGTGTCCTAGAATTTCAGAATTGAAGCTTAGAATCTGGGTTGAGGACTAGAAGTTACTACTTAGCACCTCTTTTACTCTGAGCTATCAATAACTAGAGCCAGATATCTCTGCCTGAAAGTCACCCCATTGATATAAATCACACCATCCTTGTCCTTACTCCATATCTATATAAAGAGGAGATGAGGCCAGGAGAAGAAATAATTAAGTTGTACTTTATGGGAAGTGCACAATGAGTGGTGAGAGGTATTTCACCATTGTATCCATGAAAGAACGGGAACTCTGTTCCAATTCAAGCCAAGTGATGCTTTAAGAGCTTCTGCAGGTTTTGGGTGCCTGCGAAGGAGAGTCTGGCAGATGACTTGATGAGTCAAGGCCTGCTGAGCTTTCAAGGCTTCAGACTAGCAGAGCAGCTAATCAAGGAGAGGGAGGAAGTTGGGTATCCTAGTCCCCAAAATAGACACAACCATTTCAAATCCTCCTGAGATGTTCCTATGGGATCAGAAAGAGTGAGTGATTGGAAAAATAAAATCAGTTCTTGTTATTCTCCAATAAGCTGAAGCTCCTCAGTGAATCTATCATATTTCTTTTTCTTTTTCTGTAGATGTCTGGAAGTCCAATGCTGAACAGTCAGTGTTGGTTTCTATAGTAAACATTTTGTTGCCATTGACTGCTAGTATTGCTTGAGTAGAATCTGAATATATATTTTGAACTCCAAATGTTGATTTCCCCAGGATACTATCATATAGATAGTAATAACATTCAAATATATTTTAGAGTATGTGAAAGTGCTTTCCATAGGCTCCCTTTATATCAGCAGTCACTTCTCTTTTCTTCCATTTTTAATTTATTTTATCTAGATTATCCTCCTTGAAGTAGACTGTTAGGTTCAGCTAGAGGACTGACTCATAAAGTTGGCAGTAACATAAATATGGCCAATGTTTCCCCTTTATCAATGCTCAGTTACATGGAGTAGGGTTGGATTCATCCAAGCATATAGGCCTGCATCATCCACCAGGTAGGAAACCTGGTGGTTTAATCACCATTAATCCAACTTTGAAAAGGTAGAAAGAATGATCCATAATATTCTTTAGGGAACATGGGCAGCAGTCACATTTACATGTATTGTCATGGTGTTGTGTTCAGCAAATGATGCTCATTCTAGAACTTAGAAATGCAATGAACCACCAACAAAAGAGCAATGCAAAATTTTTAGAAAGAAGGAGATTTCTATATGTGCCTGTATTATTCCTACTACTCCATGTCTTTTACAATATCTCAGTAATATCCAATGGTGATCTCCCTTTAATTACATATATAAGCTTTAACACATATTCATTCAATTGTAAAAGACATCCCTTGAGTCTCTTATCATTCTCCAATTTGTAAGTGGGGTTTCAGTTGCCCATTCCAATTTTTATTGGTTCAAGTTTTTGTGTATGGGAATGTATATAAGTCTATTGTTTATGATGCTTTGTAACTCATTGCTGAATTTTACTTGGAGTTTCTAAATTAGATGACCAACGACATTAAAATAATGTCGTTTTTTGCTCTACGCTCATACTAATGGTAGTTGTAGTATCTGCTTTATATGCAAGATATGCAAACCCAAATTCAGAGGCAGTGTCTCCCTCAGTCAAGCTTCACTATTATCCACCTGGAGCCAGAGTAACTGACCTGCCAGCTCTGTCTCCTCTTGGATCCTTTCAGAAGTTGACTCATTACTGAATTTAGTCTCTGCTTTTTCTGCTGAGAAGTAGATCCATTTTCAGGCATATATCTTGCTCCTGAGGGAGACAGTGGGATGCATATTTTTCCATACTTTGCTGCATTGCTCAAATGCCTCTATGTCCTCTCATCTTATGTACTCAAGAAGCCACTTGCAAAGAGAGAATAAAGACTCCCCCATGTTGATTCTAGTCCTGTTCTGAATTCAGCAGGGAAGTTTTCTGATATAGACAAGACCCACTTTGATAATCTCCCTTCACGTTCATAAATTAAGGTGTCTCACATTTTACCACCCCATGTAAGGGTCCTTTATCTTCCAGTTGTAGAAGTGTTACATTTCAGACTATTCTATTAGCTATTGTCTGAGAATCAGTAAGAATTCATATGGTCTCATTATTGTCATTGTCTGGTTCCTCTGTTGATTGAGGAAGACTGTTCTTAACTTTTCTTAAATCAAATACTAACAGTGACTTGGAAATTTTATTTGATCACTTTTACTTCATTTTTATGTCTATATAAAGAGAAGGCTTACTAAAAAGATTTCTATAGTTTTGTAGCTCTAAATTTCTATGATCTTATAAGAACAAGCCTGATATATTGCCATTTGCATTTAATGTATGCGCACGATAGTTTCTGTTCTCTGTGTGTGTGTGTGTCAACATGCACGCACAAATACTGCCCTTGCTTTTTAAGTAAATAGTTTTTTTTTCAGAATCCAAGTATTTATGTGACATTTATTGGAAAATTACAGTGAGAATCTAAGGTTAATATCTTCAATAGAGCTTAATAAACTTTCCTGAAACAGTTTATTCAATAATGTGCTGCCTAGCTATTCATTCTGAAACTATCCATTCTGGATATTTTATTTTGTTTTTTGTTTTTTTACCTTTGTGTCCTTAAAAATATGGATCCACATTTTCCTTGCAGATATTTTTATTTTATTGTTTATCTATGTTTATTTTCATTGCAAAAGAGGTTGGCATTGGCATCCTGAATAAAATTGATTTATCAAAAAATGAAGACAAAGTTAGTAAAAATGTTAAATCACAACACATTTAAATCACAGCAAATATCTATTTTATTTCATTCATAGTATTTAGATCATTTGTTTTAGTTCTAACATTTCACTTTAGTAGTTATCATTTGAATTATTAAACTCTTAGTTGGAATGAACTTTACTTTGGTAAATATATTTTAAACTAAAACCTCTCACATTTCATAAAATTTGCTTGGTGAATATTTGTTCCTGTTTCCAAAAGTTCCATGGGCAGAAGAATGTTATTTCATTTCTGAGTTTTGGTTTAGTCACAATATATGCCAATTTTAATTGGGTCTGTGGGACACTGTCCCTGATGCACCAGAAGTTTTTCCATATGACAGATCTCTCTCTCCAATTTTAAATTGCTCTGGGAATTGGGCAACGATTACAATTAGTGTTGCATAACAAATACTTAATCTTCCACATCTATGGAATCTGGCATCTTCTGTTGAATCTGACCTTAATTCAGAATGTTGACATAAATGCCAAGAAAAAAGTAACTGATTCTTCTAGGAGATAGAAATTATTTATCACTATAAAAGTAAGTCCTGAATACCATGAAGCTATGTCTGTTTAATCCATAATTAAAGCTATTATTAAATATAGATTTATAATGTGAATAACATCAGGCAATACAGCTACCAATTTATTATTATCAAATATAATTATGATGATATTAGCATTATTTTCTGTACAATGCTAGTTGATACAGAAAGCAGTTTCCATATGGTATCTGAATTTTTCTCAAAACAAACATGTGAGAAAGTAAGGTAGGTATTTCTATCAGTGTTTTAGAAATAAAAACCCCTGAGGCTATACATTAGAAGAAAAAAGAACCTGAAAAGTAGAACTTATGTTTTTAAATCCCAAGCACTTTCTCACTAGGCTAACCCTATGCCAATCCATTCAGGTGAGAGTATTAAGTGATCCCTTTCTACCTGCAGTGCATAAACTGGTTAATCTCTGTAGAAGATGACAGATTGTTAGTACTGACAGAAAGATATTTCTCTTTTTTAAATGGGACCCTGCTGCAAATGAACAATTTATGCATATTAAAGTCCTGAATAATCCACCAATACTGCACAGGGAAATTTCTTAAGAGACTGGAAAATAAACCTTCACTTACTCAATCAGAACCCATCTATTATGTGCAGCCACTGTGTTGGAATTAGCCGTGGAGGGATGAGCAGCACAGGCCACCTCCTTCCCCATGTCTCTTGTTGTCTCACAATATACAAGATAACTAATTTAAAGAGAGAAGAGCAGAAGAAAACCAAAGGCATCAAGACAAGCCTGGGTTCAGGTGGATTGAATTGGTGAGGGAATATTTGCCTAGGCAGGGAAGGTTTGAAGCATGTGGCAGTTTAGGTAGCTTGAGATACACTGTGTTAATGGGGAAGCCAGCAGCCTGGACCAGGTCTGGCTGGATCTGGAATATCACCATGTTTCCTGGTAAGCCAGTGTCTTGCTGTCTTCTTCCTTTGCATTCATGACTGGGCTGCTCAAATTGCCCATGTCTCTTACCCAGTATGTCCCTAGATCAATTTCTGTACACTACTTGAGGAGAATTTTGATTTATTATGCTATGTAGCATTGTGGTAGGGTGAGCACAGAATCACTTCACAACAAAGGTAGTGTTCTGGGGCATATGATTCTAGCTCGCAGCCCTGAACCTTCCTCCATGATAAGAAGTAGTAAGTCCTCAGGACTTAACCATTCTCCTTGTGCATTCTTAACTGAGCACAGTCAAGTTTGCCTTTATGATCTCAATTTATTTGTGGTACTCACTGACCATTCCCTATGGCTGACATGTGATTGCTATACAGATTTTACTGCCTTTAGGTATAGAGAGTAGTGGGAGGAGAATGGCTTAGGGCTTTGTCTCTGCCTGTTGTTATCCATGTGACCTCAGCCAAGTGAACTAATATCCAGCACAGTGTCTGACACATGGAAGTCTGCATAGAAGTTAAGCTATTTTCTAAAATTTAAATTGAAAAAAAATGTTTTTAAAAATGTACTTCTGGCCTTAAGCTGAATAAATACAAATTAAAAATGTCTTTGAGGCTCAATTTTCTCATATCCTATTTGGGAAGTCAGTATTCTCTCTTTGTGCCCCTCTTCAAAGTTGAAATATTCTACCTGATATTCTTTAACTGAATTATTTTCTAAAATGAGAATCCCATTGTCGAGTTTGGCTCCTGACTCCAAGAAATTATACACCATAGAGAAATTTTCCTGCCTATCATCATGCAACAAACTGAGTATTAGAGTGTGGGGTGGGTCTCTGCTGATACACTCAAAATGGTAAGCCCATGTGAACCGTAAGCATGCAATTTTGATTAACCTGAAAACTGGTGGTGCTTACAATGATTTGTGTGTACATGTATACCATGCAGTAATTACTGATAACCTAATTAATCTAAACATCTTAATTCCTTGTGTCACATATCTGCTTAAAACCTCATAAAATCAAATTGTATCATGTCAAGTTTGGAGGGTAGTGTAGCTAAAGTCACAGAAGGGTCTCAACACTCATCATATGCTTGGTATTTTCTAATAATAGGCCCTTTCCTACAAAAAGAAGTCACTTTTTATGTCTGACCACTGGGTCTTTATATATTCCTGCCTAAATACTTTTTCAGATGTGTTTACACTGAAATTCCCTTGTCTGAAAAGTGGGTATTGCCAATCTGCTTCTCCAAGACATTGCTTAACCTGCCCTCCCTTCTGGAATACCACACTTCCCTCTTCTCTTCCAACCCTTGCCTCATCCTTTCTGTGCCTCCAGGTCTGGTCTAAGTCTACAAGTTTTCAGAACTCTGTTGACTTGTTTATTTCTTTTACCTCCTCTTTCTGGGAATACTTATTATTCACCCTGGCCACATGATATAATCTGTATCAAATTGTTCCATGCTGTTTTCCTGTTTCTGTTACTGAATTGTGGACTTTCTGATAACAGACATGTTGTACCATACTTTTTCCATTCTTTCTTAGCTTGGAACAGGACTGTGCTCAAGTTAGGCTATCAGTAATATTGTACCCATATTATAGTAGTTTACCAAATTTTGGCTCCTGACTCCAAGAAATTGCTTTCATAAAATTTGTGTTTCAAGAGTATTTATTTCCTGAAATATACTGAAGAGCAAGATGTGGCTGTAAGGCTGGTGGTGGGCCCCCCTCCCTTCCCTAGATCAAAAAAGAAAAGGCTCATGAGACCAGATCTGCCAAGGACCTGCCAAGGACGACTGCCCTGCTGAAAACTACCACACCTGGATAATAAAGTTTTGGCTCCTGGGTTCCGCAAATACCACCAGCCCCTCCTATTTCTCAATGACCACCATAGGTCACAATAGAAAATCACCAGCTCTTCCTGCCAAAAGTCCCTAGCCTGGCCCAAACAGTATAAAAGGCCTCGCCCCCTTCAAACAGAGGCGACTTCTAGGGCCCCCCTCTCTTGGGGCCCCAGAACCTCATCCAGGAGCACTAAATAAAGCCATGTTGTTTGGCCCCACTCTTTCTCTCTCTCTGTCTTTTCTTTTTGCCGCCACTGAAAAACCTTACAGTGGCCTGGAGTTTGCTGGAAAACATAAAACAATTAAATTCTTGGTCATTTTCCAGGTTGTTAAATCAGTCCATATCATCACAGAAAAGAAAATCTATTTGAATCAGAAACATCTGGATAATCTACAAGCTCTCTATAGAGAAATCACTTTCTTCCTACTCAAAATGTGACCTCATCCCAGTGGCTTTAGTATACCCTGGGAAGTTAATAGAAATGCATAATCACAGGCCCTACCCCAGAACTATTAAAATAGAATTTACATTTTAACATCCCCAGGTAATTTATATGAATATGAAAATTATGAAAGATTGAAATAGTTGATTCTTTATTATTCCAATGAGGCTAAAAATTCTGGACAGTACTTGGTGGGAAAACAACGTATAACTTTTGGTGGGTCCAAAGAGCTCTAGACTTCATTGCCAAAGAGCTAAGCTTCAACTGCCATGTTTTACTTATAGGCTGGATAACCTTAGCCACATTCTGTCTTTCATATTTAAAAAATTAGGGATAATGAGAAGATTCATTTGCTTTTTGTAAAGGGTTAAGTACTATACACATATATACACAAATATGTTTAAGCATTATTACTGTTTTCTCAGGTTCACTTAAATAAATTACCAAGAATAATTCTGAAGCCACAGAATACAACAAATGAAGAGAGACCATGTATTGTTTTCTAAAGATTCCTCATCATTTACATGCAGAGCTGGTCTGCACAATGGTCTTATCATAGGAAATAACCAAATACTAAGAGTGGGCTGTTACTATGAAATCAACAACTAACTTTACCTTTGAACAGATGTCAAATTGCAGTGTATGTGGTTTAATTTACTATGATCAAATGTCTGACCCATAAAAATAACACATTTAACTGCCTAGAAATAGATCCAGAGTTCAAGGCAGACAAATATTCATAAAAATTAAAACTGCTTTAAAATTTTGTACATTTCTGTTAAACACTGGATCAAAATTCCAGTCTCTGTTGAGTGGTCTTTGGCCTTTCCCTCTGCTCTCTCACTGGGCTTGACTAAATGAAGTCAGGTTTGTTGTCTGCAATATCTTATGACTTCAAGGAAGATCAACATTAAGGAAGATCATTTCTAAATTTGCTTCTGATCTTAGATTAGACCCAGGGCATAGAAATTGTCAATATGCTGGTTGTATTCTAGGCACAAACACTACTGAAGATAACTAAATGACAAAGCTATGAAACAAACACTTTATTTCACCATATATTAATGCTTATTCAAGACATTTGAAGGCAGGGCGGGGCAAGGTGAGGCGAGGTGACTATGAAATATTTCCTGAGTAGGAAAATTGTTAACCACTCAGACCAAAGGGAAATGTGGGTCTTTTGTATATAATTACCTTGATTTAGCCATTCTACAATGTACACATATATCAAGACATCTTGTTGCATACCATAAACATATATAATTTTTACTTGTCATTTAAAATAATTTTAAAAAGTTAAAAAGAATAGAAATGGTATCATTGGGCAATCATTGAAGACCTTTTCCTATTGGCTCCTGATTTAGGAATTGAAGTAAAGACCCCAAAGTGAAGATAAAGGATACTAGCTAGCACCTCTTATTTTCATAAGTGTCTCTTATTAGGGTCAGATATTTCTCCCATAAATCTTCCTATTAATATCAATCACTATTCCTCCTTGCCCTTTCTCCCTCTCATGTATCTAAAGAAAATATCAACTATGGTTCCTGTGGGAGACTGGGAATGATGTTTGTTAGTGATGCTGTAAGGGTTTCCCCAAACTTTCATATTCTGATCTGTGTGTGTGTGTATGTGTGTAAGCATTTAATGTTGAAAATTTTCAAGTAATCATAAAAAGAATTATTTAATAAAACCTTACATACCACTCAGCTCATTGTTTCATTATTATCTGTACTTACTTATCCCCTTTCTCTAGATTATTTTAAGCTAATACTGGTAAAAAGAGATCTTTTATTTTGAAATAATTTCAGACTTATAGAAAAATCACAAGAATCACACAAAGAATGTCCTTTAAGCCTTCACTGCACCCATTAGATGTGAATATACCCATCCCTTTCTCCCCACTTCCATCTGCCCAACACTCTATGAATATTACTACTATGTGTTCACATAAGTGTTGATCAGTTAATGCCAATTTGATGGTGAGTACATGTGGTGCTTGTTTTTCCATTCTTGAGATACTCAGTAGAATGGGCTCCAGCTCTATCCAGGATAATGCAAGAGGTGCTAGATCACCATTGTTTTTTTGGCTGAGTAGAACTCCATGGTATACATATACCACATTTTATTAATCCACTTATTTATTGATGGGCACTTGGGTTGTTTTCACATCTTTGCAATTGTGAATTGTGCTGCTATAAACATTCTAGTGCAAATGTCTTTTTTATAGACTATCTTTTGTTCTGTTGGGTAGATGCTTAGTAACAGGATTGCTGGATCAAATGGTAGATCTACCTTATCGCTTTGAGGTATCTCCATATTGCTTTCCACAGAAGTTGTACTAGTTTGCTATGAATTTATGAACAAAGGTGATTTTTAATTCTCCCAAATGCTTGTATGAGGATATTTGTATCAGTTAGTAGTGTTGTATTACAGTTTTCATTTTGCTTCATGTGTTTCTTTTGAAGGGGTAGGGGTAGAAGTTTCCACCAGCTAAAGTGTTTTAATTCCCATTTTCTTTATTGAACTTAAAGACATTTCTTTCTTTTATTTCAAAAGATGTAGTGGGGTACAAGTGGAGTATTAGTGAAAATGAGAGGGAATGTGCATTCAAGGGCATTCAGTTTATAGTGAGAGTTAGAATAACATGATGGTTAAGTGACAGAGTCTGCATCAAATTAGTTGGATCCCAGCTTCACCACATACCTGATTTGTAAACAACTTAAATCATTTAATCTTTCTTTACTCAGGTTGTTCATTTGGAAAGCGAAGGTGGCATTATGGTTGATGAAATGGAATAAAATATTACCAATACCAACTCATAACATTATTGTTTATTAAATTACCACATGTAAAGAATGTAGAATAATGTCTGGAACACAGTAATAATTCAATAAGTGTTCTGGATTTTTACTATTTATTATTATTACTTTTAGTATTATCACTGCAGCCAGTACCCTGTTCCATGCATATTTCAATTGTTCTTTCTTTATGTTGCTAGCACCTTGTAAGTAAATCATTCCCCCTTGGAAGCTCCTGCTAGCTTTCATTTCTTTGGCATTCAAAGCCATGCCTTTGTTTCCTAATTAATTAGAGTTTTTTCCACACTATATAGCCATCTTTCTCATTACAATGCAATTATTTGTGGTGGGGCCATTTTTTTACGATGATATAGAAGCCACCCTGTACTGATTTGCTTCTGTACTAGTTGAGAGCCAGTTGGACCTATTTAGGTAATCACGTCTATTCAATCCTGAGAGCATCACAAGAGGAACAGCAGTCCCTCCCCATCTCCCTTGTGCAAGGTCCAATCTTTAAAAACAATGCAGTGGTCTTTGGAAAAAAGAAAACAAGCTACAAAGCAAGACTCAAGGCAATTGAGAGAGAGTGTCAAATAAAAAGAGTGACGGTATTAAAGTCGTACAGAATGGAGTTTCTTAATCAATGTGTCACTACCTACCTGGGGCATTTAGGCTAGGTTGCATCACTTCGTAATTTACCATTACATGAGGTCAGAATCACCATAATTTAGATCATTTTACCTTTTGCTGGAGACTCTTCATGATATTTCAAATTTGAGATATAATTTTGGTGAAGCTTCAAATACTTTAAGCCTTCCATTAGCATTATTTTGCACCAGCCACAACTATTTGTCCAGCTTTGCTTGCATGTCACCTGGTGGCATTTAGTAACAGGCATAGGTGGTGAGAAAGCATTTGGGTGGCACTGACTAGTAGAACTGGTATGCCCTTGTCAGATTCCTTGCTCATACACCCTGCTCTCCAGCTCAGCTCTGGGGAAAGCAGGGTGTACTATCTTTGACTGTGGAGGGAAGCTTTAAAAATTAGGGTGGTTTGACTCATGTCAGGGACTAGGCCTGTCATACTGGCCTGCATACCACTTTGTTGGTCATTCTGTCATGCTTATCATCTCATGGTCATGACATAGTGATCACGTGCAGGACAGACACTTCCTTTAGCTGCCTTTATATTAAAAGCAAAACCCTTTCCAGAGCCTCCAATAGACTTCTATTTATGTCCCACGGAAAAGAGCTGTTTCCCTTGGGCACCCCACCTGCAAGTGAGGCTTAACAATGGCATGGTAATGATGGACGCTTGAGTTGTTTCCACATCTTTGCAATTGTAAATTGTGCTGCTGTAAACATTTGAGTGCAGGTGTCTTTTTTTATAGAATGTCTTTTTTCCTTTGGGTAATACTCAGTAGTGGGATTGCTGGATCAAATGATAGTTCTACTTTTAGTTCTTTGAGGTATCTCCATACTACTTTCCATAGAGGCTGTACTAGTTTGCAGTCCCACCAACATGTATTAGTGTTCCTATCTCTCTTGTGTTAGCTTGGATGGAACTGGAGACTATTATTCTAAGTAAAGTATCATAAGAATGGAAAAACGAATAAGACCTGTACTCGCCATTAAATTGAAACTAATTGATCAACACTTATATGCACATATGGAAATAACATTCATCGAACATCAAGCAGGTGGGAAAAGGAAGAAGAGGATGGGTAGATTCACACTTATCAGGTACAATGCATACCATCTTGGTGATGGGCACACTTATAACTTTGACTCAAATGGTACAAAAGCAATTTATGTAACCAAAATGCTTGTAGTTGTATAATATTTTAAAAAGGGAATGGTAAATTTTTATGACCCTTAGAGTAAAGGTGGCAAGGGAGAAGGGAGTTAGTGGTGGGTGTAGAGTCACCACAGGAGTGGAGATAAGGAAGATCCCTAAGGCAAAATTATGCAGGATGGAAGGAGTGATGGAAAAGGCAAAGTCAAGGAGCGTGAGTCAGTCTGATCACTTGTCCCATCCTCTACCCCTCCTTTAACCCAGGAGGAGCTGGAATAGGTCTAGTTTCACTTGGTATAAAGTGTAAACTGTGCTGTGTGTTCCAAATACGTGAAATGACCCATAAAGACTCTTCTGGGGTAGACTTTTCTGCTTGGACAAAGCACTGAGTATATCCACAGAACACCCTGGGGTGCTGCACATTCTGCTTGTCATGTTCCACATCTCCATTTCTGTTACTAGAACAGACTATTGGAGAAAACTTAAAAGGTAGCAAATAGGGAAGAGCACTTGGATTGGCACTGAAGATGGCAACTAGCATTAAAATTCCACAGAGTTGACATCCATCACCACTTTAAAGTGCCCCTAATGGTGGGATAGGTGGGTGGTGTAGATATATAAGGAAGAGAGCAAAAATGCTGACATACTGTATTCCAAATAGATAGCCTATATCTGAAGGTCCTCGGAGAACTTTATTTTGGTCTGGATTTTATCTCATTCAAATCTCTCCTGGAGATTTTTGTTGTTGTTGTTGTTGACATTCTGTGTGTTCAAGTACTAGAAAGTACCCTGGTATCAATTGAATTAGGAATGAGTGAGGTTTTGGGAAAGAAAAGGTGTTGGCTATCATAGCTATTATAGAATAATATGTTGGAAAGAGCAACGCTGAAAGGTTTTATGTGTAAATACTGTGGTGGGTGGGTTAAACATTTTAGCCATGTCAATTATTTAGATGTAGACTGTCTAAGTATGAGGCTCTATTTGGCCACTGATCTTACTGGTGGTGAACATCATGCAGGAAAATATGATTTGGAGTGCCATGAACCTTCACAACTGGGGGTAATCTGAAGTTAGTGGCTTTAAATGAGGTGTCTTTGTTTATTGTGGAAATAGATTTAATGAACATTAGGTTGCTTATGAGAGGTCCCAGCAGGAGGTAACGTGGAATGAAGAATACCATCTCGATGAGTAAATTTGCTATTTGCCACAAGGTGTGTGTGTGTGTGTGTGTGTGAGTGTGAGTGTAGGTTAGGTCATAGATAAAATCCAGAGTAATAATGGATTTACACATTGGAAAGTGATAGCAATTTCCCAAATCATTGCATGGCCCATAACCTATGATCTGGGTTCACAGTGACACAAGAGAGCTTTAGATAATTCTGGGGTTCATGGAAATGTCACTAAATGCAGGCATCTGTCCAATGTTCCTCATGACAGAGCTGAATCAGACTCTACTATTATTAAAGTATAGATGGAAGAAGCCACTTCTAGGTAGTACCTCAAAATCTTGAATGCAGCCTAGATACCATGCATTTACTCTTTTCATTATGATAAATAATATAAAATGAAGTTAGATTTTGAAAGAATTAAGTTAGTTGAATACAATATAACAGAGCACTTGCAATATGGGACTGGTATTGCTAAGAAAAAGTTGGCTCCATGATGATGTAGAAGACCCATGGCAAGTTTTAAGGTCAAATGTTTTCATAACATTTTAGTTTAGCACCTAAAATGCTCGAACCTAATGCTATTCTTAATTGGCAAAAATTAGAGATGAAGGTATCATATATCTTACATATTCCCTTCAAAGTCAGCATAACACATTGGTGCAAACGTCTCTACCTTTATGTTTCCTAATTTGAGATGGTTTTAACAATTTGACTATTTGTCATAGTGACAATCACATTCTTTTGCATCATTCTACAGAGTTGAAAATAATTTCACTTGAAAAGACTAAACATTGAATAAGATTGAATATGGAAAAATGACCTACTGTGCCCCAGATGGAAAAATAAATGACAGTGATCCTAATTTCAAGCATCTTTACCTCAGTAATTAGATGAATCAGCCAAATTGCACTGTTATTTGTGGTTTTCATTATAATGCCTTGGGAATGAGACACATGGCTAAATTGTATTTTGCCATCTGCAGCATGCTTATTTTTAGTAATCTACATTTGGTATAAATGGTCAATCTGATTTGGTTTTTCTCAGGTTTATAAACAAGGTAGCAGACAGCAAGAGGTAAAAAGGCTAAATGGAATTGAGATTCTTCTAAATGTGACCAGGAGTCTTATTTTCAATAGCAAATAAGAAAGTTCTAAGCACTTGTTTACTCAACAAATATTTTTAAATTCCTATTATGTACACTATTACATATGCATTAAAATCAGTGAAAATTTGCATTTGTGTGCAAATCCTTTATCTCACTGAGATTAATTTCCATATCTATTATATAAGGAGAAAAATACCTATCTCCAAATTTGAGGATTGAACAAAACAACTTGTAAGGTACCATGTTCAGGCTGAGTGGACTCTTGTAAAAGTCAGAATATTTAAGGCCATCCCTAATAAGAATAACCATTGGTGAGGTATCTATGACTTGCCAAACACTGAAATCCTGAAATGGTACCTTACAGATTATTTTGTTTAATTCTGAAATAACTTTGAAGATAGCTGTTTTCTTCTTTCTTTGATAGATAAGAAAATTAATCACAGTGAGATTCAGGATTTGAACCTAATTAGTAAGTAAATACAATGGCCTGAAAACCTAGATGTATTTGAATGCAACTGTACCATTGTACATTTTAGGTAGTTAAAAATATTGGTTGAATCACAGTCTAAAAGGAGTAAGGAGACTACCCAACCAGAGGGGCACCATGGCATGGGGTGTCAGAGCCTGAGCAGAGTGAGGAGGATGACCTCATGAAGGGTGAGCCTGGCATGGGGAATCAGAGCCTAGGCAGAGTGAGGAGGCTGCCCACACGTGGAGGCTGCCCGCGTGGGATGACCGTTCAAACACTGCCAAAGGCCAGATCTCCAGGCTGCTGCAGGTGGATCCTGAGGAGCGCCTGACAGCTGAACGGGCCCTGCAGCACCCCTTCTTGGAGCGTTGCGAAGGCAGCCAGCTCCGGTACCTCAACCCCGCCAGCAGTTCCAGATGGCATCGTGGACGGTGTTGGCTGCTGGACGAGTGGCTTTACCCACTGCGTACTGGGATGTGATGCAGTTCTATAAGCTGAATTCTAATAAACTATTTCTTCTCTTGATAAAGAATGTTATAGCTTATCTATAGAATCTAAAAAAGATCAATTCATAGAAGTAGAAAGAAGAATGATGGTTAACAGAAGCAGGGGTTGAGGGGGGTAGGAAGGAAGGGAGTGAGGAGTTGATCAAAGGGTATAAAGTTTGAGATACAAAGAGGAACAGGTTTTGAGATCTGTTGCACAGCAGGGTGACTATAGTCCATAATAAGGTATTGTATACTTCAAAATAACTAAAACAGTAAATTTCAAATGTCTTACCATAGAAAATGATAGGAAAATGATGTAATATGTAAATTAGTTTGATTTAATCATTCCATATAATATACATAGAGTAAAATATCATATTGTACCCCATAAAGATATACCATTATGATTTGTCAATCAAAAACAATATTTTAAAAATGTCATAGCAGTGGAAGCTGCTCATCTTGGGACAAAGAATAATGATGGAGTAATAAGAACACAGTTCAGGATTACCTGCATAGTTCCATCCTTGGGGGACAGCAGCAAAAACATACTCTTGCACTATGCAGAAGTTAACGCCATCCTGGTTCTGATTGGACAAGATGACTTTTGTGGAAGCACCTGAAATTCAAGGACCCTCTCTAGGCTTGTGGTTTTCCAACCAAGTAGATAAGGCTATTTTATTCTTTTGTTTTGTTTTTTTCTGGGCAGCTTCTTAGCTTGTCTCAAAGCCATTTCTAGCTCATTGCATTCCTTAAAAACACTGATAAAGACATCGAAGATGATGTCACATGCCCACTGGAGCATGTGAAACACAAAACTTTCAATACAGTTTTAACAGGTTTTCTTTTTACCCATATAAACAAATAAGATACATTCATGTATGCTCAACATTTGCAATTATTTGGAATCAGTGTTTTTGTAAATTCATGTCGGTATTGGGTAGGCAATAGATTTAGCACCCCTTCTTCCTCTTCAGCCAAAAAATAGCATCACACTGTGATCACTATTGTCTGACCATAAAGTGTTTACGTAAGGGTAAAAATCAAAATAACTGGGTTTCTTTTATTTATAATATAAGTTTCCAGTCCCCACCTCTGGAGAGATTCTGAATTAATAGAATTGAGCATCTGATACTTGAGAAAGAGAATTTTTCTGATGTATGCTAAGGGCACTTGGATTATGATCACCAGTGCAAGTCCTGCTCATGGAATTCTTTCCTCCTACGTGGTATCATTCCTAATCCATTCAATCATGACTGAATCATTCCTTGCAAGCTCTTTCCTGCTCAGGCTGGGACCTCTTGTAATAATTATAATTGTCTCACTTTCCCTAAACTTAAGGCTCAAGGAGATTATACTTATGTAGCAAGAGGCACCTTCTCCATAGGATTAAGCCATCATCCCATAAGTCCAAGAAAGTTTCTCTAATAAAGAGGAATTAATGTGTATACATTGGCCTCGTTATTCTCCAGCTCCAGGGAGGGTAGAAAAGACAAAAGCGCATCAATGGGTAATATTGGTGAAATTATAATTTATGTAATTTTGCTCACATAAAACATAGGGTTATAATTGTGCCGACTCTTGTTATATCTGTACACACACAGATGTTTATTCATTTCCCCCATATGCATCTCAAACAAAATCACTCTTACTATAGCTCGTTAAATCTGAAACCATATTTTTCCCCATTTTAACATTTTGTAAACTAGGAAGAATTCCAAAATTGGTGTCTTGGTGTATGTAGCTACCATGAATTGTATCTGCTTTAATTTAAAATTACTTATTTCTTTTTAAATTCAGGAACAATTTCAAATCATTTGAATTACTCCAAAATTTACTAGGCTCAAAATTTTACATTTTTTTATGCATTAGTTATTGTGATGGTTACATAACAGTTGGACACGGAGATGATATAGCAAGTCAAATATGAAACAATAGGCAATTGTCTAATTTTAATGTTATATTAATATTTGATAAATGCTAATTACTTTCTTGGAAACTAATTCTGTATATATGGTTAATTAATATGAAAAGTTTTACTTACAAGGCAAAAGGATAGAGGACATAATGGTAAACTCCTATTGAAAATGAGTATTTTCCAGGGTTTTGGTTTAAGTTAACTCTTATGTAGTTTTCTGAATAATGTTTGAGATTTTCTAGATGAGCGTGTTTGTTCCAGTATTATTTAAAGATGGATATTAAAACACTATTAAAAGGATTTCTGATCAGCAAATTTTTCACAGCCACTTTCACCTCTTTGTTCCGTAGACTATAGATGATAGGATTCAGCATGGGAGTTAATCCAGCATATACCAAAGCCATAAATTTATCTATTTCCTGTGAATCTACAGCTGAAGGCTTCAGGTACATGGAGAGAGCTGTCCCATAGAACAAAACCACCACAGTCAGGTGGGCTGCGCATGTTGAAAAGGCTTTGCTTCGACCATCCACTGAGCTGATTCTCAGGATGCTGGAGAGAATAAATGCATAAGAGATACAAATGAGTAGCATTGGCATGGGAAGAAGAAGTACGCTGATCACTAGCATGATTAACTGCACCATGGAGGTGTCCACACAAACCAATTTCAAGACAGCCAGGATTTCACATGTGAAATGATTGATGCTGCTGTTACCACAGAGAGACAGTGGCAGCACAGACATTGTTTCCACCAAGGCAGTGAGACAGCCTGTTACCCAGGAACCAGCCGCAATCTGCACACAGACCCTCCTGTTCATGATGATGGGGTATCGCAGGGGGTTGCAGATGGCCACATACCGGTCGTATGCCATCGTGGAGAGGAGCACACACTCAGTGGAGCCCAAGGCAAGAGAGAAGTACATCTGAGTGGCACATCCTGAGAATGAGATGGTGTTTTTCCCTGAGACAAAGTTTGCCAGCATTGGAGTGAGAGCAGAAGAGGTGTACCAGATGTCCAGAAAGGAGAGGTTGCTGAGGAAGAAGTACATGGGGGTGTGCAGGTGAAAATCCAGGATAGTGATGGAGATTAGAGTAATATTGCCCAGCAAGGTGATCAGGTACATCAGCAGACACAGCACAAATATGATGGCTTCAACTTTGGGGTAGCGGGAAAATCCTAGGAAGAAAAAATCTGTCCAATTTCCCTGGGACATTTTCTTATGTTCACCTGTATATGTGCATAGGTGGATTAACATCACATTATATATAAAACTAAGGACCTACTCTTTCATATCCCTGGCATGTTTTCTTTATACAAACTTGTGCTCTATTCTCAAATGTTTCTCTAGTGATAGTAACACATGTTAGAAGGAATCTGTCATTAATAAAGAAAATTTAAGGAGGAAATCAACAGATAAATGTTACTTTTTCTGCTTTCTTTTGGCAATGTTGGGGTGGGCGGAGGGTTTATTTAATAAATATCATGAGAGGATGAGTAAAGAAACAATATTTTTCTTTTTTTCCAAGCCACATTTTAACTGATTTATGGCTATGTCATCTGTTTACCTCTGGATCATTGAAATTATTTTCTTTCCCTGATTCTTCCTATTTAGGAACTATTCTGCATTCCAAGTTCACAGTTTCTTCCACCACTGCTAGAGATATGTCCAAAATAATCTGGAAGCCTCAATAATTAAAAAGTATAGATTTCTGCAGCCACAAATTGACAGATATCTAGAGCATTTAGACACAAGCCGAGCATTTCCTTCTCAAACCCAGGAAAATGGTGACAGATATTCTTACAGTGGGAGACTCATGGTAGATATTTCTTTCATGTTGTTATAGTTGTCCTGATGTCTGTGCTACAGAGACATTCTCCAAAGAACCAGCCATTGGCATCGTAAGGCAATTTAAGTTATGTGCTGCTTTGGAAAAGTTTGTGACTCATATAGCAAATTAAAGTTAGAAATCTATTTGTACAGTATCACAAATTTTGAAACTCCAGGGACAATGTCCCATAGATCCAATTATAGTCAGTAGCTTGTCTGGTCTAATTGTAGTATTATTCAAACAGGAGTAAACATGTTCCTGTCTACACCATTGTTGGGAAAGGAAACTTTTCTCCCAATAGTGTTATGAAATCAGTCAGGCTGGTTAATTTCAATAAAGTTAAGGAGAATGAATAATGTTGGCAGTTTCATAATATGAATGAGATCAAGTCATACTTGATGATGTGGAGACCACCAAAGATGGGGGAATGGGTGCTTAGGTAACTCTTCTATTGCTCATTACAGGTTAAAGGGAAGACTATTGACGGTAGATATTCTTCATGCAACATGAAGGCTCATCTGTTTTAAGAAACACTTTTCCTTTTGGGAATTTAGCTTTATCATATAAAGGCATCTTGACCTTTCAGGAATCCACTAAAGGCTCTTTTTATTTGAGTAATGCTCTATGATTCCTTTGTACAACTTGCCTGTTACCCAAGTGAGGAGCAAATGGTTAATAGTATACACTGCTGGTGGTGGGGAAACATGCTGTCAATTTCATCCCTGTGCCATTTTGATTGGATAACTTCTTAGTAGCAGATTGTAATCATGGCCATTACTGAATTATTTGTATCACATCAAATATGTCCTCATTCTTAGAGAAGGTTATAAATTTGAATAATTGCCAAGACTTTTAAAAGCACAATAAAAAACATCCCCTCCCCACCAGCTAGTATTTGCAATCAGAATGCATCTTGTCTTCTTTCATTTACTCACTCTCACAGAGATATAACCTTCAGGGCCCTGGGATCATGCATGTGATTCACTTTTTTAACTGTAGAATAGCTTGGTGCACAAGAAAGTCTAGGGCTTTAGGGCAACAAACACTTTCCACTTCATTTTTGTCATCTAGAGCAAGTTGATGATCCTCATTGAGATTCAGCTTATTTGTTAGAGAACAATTGACAATATTTCTTTGTCAGGGTTGTTGTGAGGAATAGAGAAATTTCATGTAAAGAAACTAACATAGTACCCAATATATAGTAGGTATTTAAAAAATGTTACTTTTTTTCCATTCTGTGATTTTCTACTTGCTTCTTGAATCCTAGTTCTCCCTTGTCTTTATTTTCACTTCTCAATCTTTCCTTCTTTGTTTGACTATGGCAATACTCTTCCTTTTCTTCCCTCATGTAGGCAGGATTCACTGGAATCACTATACAAATGGTTGAAGCAAAAGAGAAGAAAAAAGATTGACTGACATCTGTCTCCAGAGTCCCCCTTTGTTCTGAATTTCCTTATCCAACACTTCTTCTAACTCACCTGTTCAGTTCCCATAGACCAAGACTTGTAAGGCTTGAGGTGAACCATTTGTTTATGTTGACTAAACTGCCTGGGGAAGGGTCAGAAGAGAATGCTGTTTTAGGGCTCCCCACACACAGGTCAGATAGAGACAGTGACTAACACTGAAGAATGTTGCCAACCTTACTTCTCACTATATATACAGCAACAGATCACACTTTGGTTTTGGAAATAACCCCCAGAAAACATTGAAAAGAAGAAAAACTGAACCTCCATGGAATTTTCTCTCTGGAAAAGAAACAGCCAAAAGTTTCCTGATATGTATGATTCTCTAGTCTTCCCTACCTCCATTAATATCACTAGCATTCACTCGTATACTAAGGTAAAAACCTAGAAGTAGTCCTTGATTTCTTTTTTTTTTTTATT
>VBSM01003204.1:19972858-19984193 GCA_008086735.1 Cheirogaleus medius
CAGGTGTGGGTCCTGTTTCAGTCTTCTACATGTGGCTGTCCAGTTTTGCCAGCATTGATTTCTTTTTCTCCTTTTTATCCCATCTCTAGTGAAAATGAAGTCTGGTCAAATCTTCCTGAAAAGTATATCTCAGATTCCCAGCTTCTAGTAATAGTGCAGTGTTTTGTGGTAGAGTGGTTTTGATCAGACTAACCCTCCTGCTACTAATAATTATAAACTCTGATCAAGTATTTAAAAAAAAACTGTTTAAAGGCACTGGAGAGTGAGCAAACATAGGCAGAACTGGAGGGGATTCAAGTCCTGAAAGAAGTGAATTACACTGGATGAATCTACATTTATATGGCTTTTCCTTTGAGGGTGACCCCCTGTCCACATAGCAGATGGTGCTCAAGCAGAGAGTAGCAGTCTTATTGGGCCAATGCCAGACGTTGGCATTTGAGGCTGCCAGAGCAGCTAAAAATGTATGGAAAACTCCTGGAAAAAGAAGAAGCCCAAGAGGTTAAAAACCTAAACTATATGTAAAATCTACCATCAAATCTTGGCTGACTACTGAATTTGGCATGCATAGAGTGAGCCTTCTTGTAACCTAAGGAAAAGTGATAATTAGAAGCCTGAAAGAATTGAGCAGAGATTTTTAGCAGGAACTCACTACAAGAAGACATTCAAGCATTCAAGTCCCACCAAAGAGAATCCATTGGTAACTACTTCTGGGTTTCCACTGACACCCAGGTCCTTTCTTTATAACATGAATGAGATCAGGTTGTCCTTGATATGGAGACCACCAGAGTGCATTAGACAGGCACCCCATCAAGAATAATGGATGAGGTCTTCACGTGAGATTTACAGTTACCTCACACAGCAGGGAGAGCATTTAAGTTAAGAAGCATCTGATTTTATACTTCACATTATGTATCTTATGTAACATTCTTTACAGAGCCATGTACTATAGATTCTGGGCTTATTAACTATAAGTAATTCTTTATCCAGGGACACTCTACAAATGTTATTGTGTAGATAAGGTCACTACGTCCTAGCAAATATTATTAGTCTGTATACAGAGGTCCAGTTGTTAAGATGCCTATACTGGGTCGCCACCTCTTGTTTCTCTGTTCCCTGCGAGACTCCCCCTACTAAAAGAAGTGAGTGGATCACAGGCTAGTTGCTTTAATTCCTTCATCTATGGGCTATTGGAAATTTTCTGCCATAAGGATTTTATAATTTACATGAGGTGATTTCATATTAATTCAAGTTAGAGTGAAATAAATTAAGGGGCCACGCTGAAGCCCCAAGAGCAACCACCATAAAATGCTAAAACTAAATTTAGCTGAAAAACTAATAAAGGCAATACCAGGAAATGAAATAACTAAAATTTTGGTTAATAAAAAATACAGAAATAAAACAAGAAATAAAAAGAGACAAATAGAAAATAAACAGTAAGATGATAGGCTTAAACCAAAACATATTCACAATTACATTAAACATAAATGGACTCCAATTAAAAAACAGATTTGTCAGATTGAATAAAAAAAGAACACTCACTGTTTTTAAAAAATAAATTTAAGCAAGGACTCAGATAGGTTGAATGTTAAAGGATGGAGAAAGATATAACAGTAAAAGACTAAATGAAAGAAAGTTGGAATCAACCTAAGTGTCTGTCTATGGATGAATAGATAAAGAAAATATGGTAAATAGAAACAGTGGAATACTATTAGGCCTGAAAAAATGAAATCTTGTTATTTGTGACAATGGGGATAAACCCAGAGCACCTTATGCTAAGTGAAATACCAGGCACAGAAAGACAAATACCACATGATCTCACCTATAGTAGACTCTAAAAGAGTTGAACTCACAGAAGTAGAGAGTGGAATATGGTTTCCAGAGGCTTGGGGACAGGGGTGGATGGGGGAAAATGAGACGTTGATCAAAAGTAGAAAGTTTCTGTTAGACAAAAGGAATAAGCTTTTGTGATCGATTGCACAGAATGGTGACTATAATAAATAATAATGCATTGTAAATTTCAAAATTGCTGAAGGAGTAGATTTTAGATGTTTTTACCACAAAAGAATAAGTATGTGAGGTGATGGATTTACTAATTTGCCTGGTTTAATCATTCCACATTTTATATATATATCAAAACATCATACTATACCCCATAAATATATAAAATTACTATCAATTATTATTTGTCAATTAAAAATAAAATTAAGAAAAAATAGGAATAAGTTTTAAGATCTATTGTACAGAAGGGTAACTATAGTCAATAATGTCAAAATAATTGAGTAAATTTCAAACATCTCATTATAAACATTGATAAGTTAGGTGATGGATATATTAATTGGCTTGATTTAATCATTTCACATTGTACACACACATCAAAACATAACATTATGTCCCATAAATAAGTATGATTGTGACTTTTGGTACTCTACATGTTCAGAGAAACTTCTCTAGTAACGGACTATAGAAATGATCCCTGAAAGTATAGTCTTTGATTGTGACTTTTGATTAAAAATAACATTGATAACATTTTTTAAAAAAATAACTAGATAAATACAATGAAATTGCCAAGGAAAGAAAGAAAATAAATAGAATATTATCAGAAATAAATGATAAAAAGGTGAAATTATCTAAAACATAAAACCAAAGCTAAATGTATATGCAGTTAGTAGCATAGTTTCAAACCCAGGAAGCAAAAATTGACCCTACTAAAGAGAAAAATAGAAAATCTATAATGATATCTAGAGATTTTTAATATCCACTTTCAGTAATTGGTAGGTAGACGAAAATTCAGTGTGGATTTAGAAATTAAAAAATACTGTTAAACTGATCGAATTGAGCTTTATAAAGCATTATTGAACAATTACAGAATATACATTCTTTTCAAGTCAGTACAGATTATTCACCAAGATAGAGCATATAATTGTTCATAAAACAAGCCTCAGTAAATCTCAAAACACTGGAATATACAGAGTATATTCTCTGAACATAATTGAATTAAATACAACACAAACCAATATCAAAACAATAAGTAGAAAATTCTAAAATATTAGTAAATGAACCAATATACTACTAAATGACCAACATGTCACAAAACAAGTGAAACTAAAGCATATTTTGAAGGATCATGGAAATACAGTATGTCCAAATGTGTGGGGTACAGCTAAAGCAGTGTTTAGGAAGAGAAGAAGTTTTAAATTATTATAATAAGAAAGAAGAAATATTTTAAATCAGTTATATAAGATTTCAACTAAAGCTCAAAAGAGAAGAGCAAAATAACTTAGAGTAAATAAAAAACAATAACGAAGAGCAGAAATAAGTGAAATGGAAAAATACAATACAAAAATCTACAAATCCAAGAGTTGGCTATTTGAAAAGATTAATAAAATTGATAAACCTCTAGCTAACTGATTAAGAAAAAGAAGTGGAAGCAAAAACTAAACACTTTAGGAATTAAAGAGAAGATATTCCTTTATTTTGTAAAGGTAATTAAAGGAGAATAAGGGGACATTTTTTATAACAGTATACTAATAAATTCAACAACTTCAATTAAATGGGTATATTTCTTAAACATAACTACTTACCAGGACTAATACAACCAGAAATAGAAAATATGGATAGATCTATAACACTTAAAGAAACTGAATTAATAATTGAACACTTTTCCACAGAGAAAACTTCAGACTGGGACCGTTTGCTAGTGAATTTTGTCAATTTAAAGAATAAACAGTATTAATCTTACAGAGAGATTTATACAAACTCACAAAACACAAGCAAAATTTCCATGTCAGGTGGGAACACCTCTAAACTTTTTTTTATAAGGCTGACATATGTACCCTGGTACCAGAAAAATCTTACTAGAACATTATGACAAAAGAAAATTTTAGACCAATATCACTAATGGATGTATATATAACAATCTGCTATAAAATATTAGCAAATCATATCTATCAGTATATCAAAAGGGTATTCTATCATAAACAAGTGAGTGTTATCTCAGAAAGAAAAGGTCAGTTTAATATTTGAACATAAATCAGCTAATTTCATAGGATTAGCAGAATAAAGGAGAAAAATTTACATAACCATGTTAATAAATGCAAAAAAAGAATTTATAAAAATTTAAACTCTATACATGACATAATAAAATACAGAAAACTGGCAACAAAATAAATTTCTATAACATAATAAAGGATACCAATGGAAAACCTCAGATATATCGAACACATGAAAGAAGAGGTGACGTGTTTGTTTTTTTTTAATTTCAAAATATTATGTGGGTACAAATGTTTTTGGTTACATATATTGATTTTGTTATGCTTGAGTCAGGGTGACAAGTGTGCCCATCACCCAGATAGTGTTCACTGTACCTGTTAGGTAGGTTTTCAGCCCTCCCTTCTTTCCCCTCTCCTCTGCTTGATTTCCACTGAATTTTACTTCCTTCTGTGCACATGTGTGCTCATCAGTTAGTTCCAATTTAATAGTGAGTATATGTGGTGCTTGTTTTTCCCTCTGTGAGATACTTCATTTAGGATAATGGTCTCCAGTCCCATCCAAATTGTTGCAAAAGGCCTTAATTCATCTTTCTTCACATCTGAGTAGTATCCTGTAGTATACATATACCACATTTGGTTAATCCACTCATGAATCGATGGGCATATGGATCGATTCCACATCTTTGCAATTGTGAATTGTGTTGCAATGAACATTTGAGTGCAGGTGTTTTTTTAATAAAATTACTCTTTTTCCTTTGGCTAAATACCAAGTAGTGAGACTGCTGGATCGAATGGTAGGTTGACTTTTAGTTCTTTGAGGAATCTCCATACTGTTTTCCATAGATGTTGTACTAATTTGCAGTCCCACTAACAGTGTATAAGCATTCCTTTCTCTCTGCGTCCATGCCAACATCTATTGTTTTGGGACTTTTTAATAAATGCCATTCTAACAGGGGTAAGGTGATATCCATTGTTGTTTTAAATTGCATTTCCCTGATGATTAGTGACATTGAGAATTTTTTCATATATTTGTTGGCCATTTGTTTATCTTCTTTTGAAAAGCTTCTGTTCATGTCTTTTGCCCACTTTTTAATGGGGTTGTTTGGTTTTTTCTTGCCTATTTGCTTGAGTTCTTTGTAGATTCTGGTTATTAGCCCTTTATCAGAAGTATAGCTTGTGACTATTTTCTCCCATTCTGTAGGTTTTCTATTTGCTCTGTTGTTTATTTCCTTAGCTGTACAGAAGCTTTTTAATTTAATCAAGTCACATTTATTTTTTTGTTGTTGCCGTGATTGCTTTCGGAGTCTTCTTCATAAATTTTTTGCTTAGGCTGATATCTAGAAGAGTTTTTCCAACATTTTCTGCTAGAATTTTTGTGGTTTCATGCCTTACATTTAAGTCCATCTCAAATTAATTTTTGTGAATGGTGAGACATATGGATCCTGTTTCAATCTTCTGCATGTGGCTATCTAATTTTCCCAGCACAACTTACTAAATAGGGCTTCTTTTCCCCAGAATATATTGTTATCTGCTTTGTCAAATATCAGATGGTTTTATATTTGGGTTCTCTGTTCTGTTCTGTTGGTCTGTATCTCTATTTTTATACCAACACTGTGCTGTTTTGGTTACTCTATCTTTGTAGTATAGTTTGAACTCTGATAATATGATATCTCCAGATTTTTTTCTTTTTGCTTAAGATTGCTTTGGCTATTAAGGCTCTTTTCTGGTTCCAAACGAAGTGTAAAATTATTCTTTCTAGATCTGTGAAATATGATGTTGGTATTTCTATGGGGAGTGCATTGAATCTATAAATCACTTTGGGTGGTATAGACATTTTAACAATATTAATTCTACTGATCCATGAGCATGGTATGTTTTTCTTAATCAGTTATCTAGAGGTTTGGACAATTTTGTCTTGTTCCTTCTTTTTATTATTTCAGCATATTTAGGGGGTACGAACGTTTAGGTTACATATATTGCTTTTGTCGTACCTGAGTCAGAGCTTCAAACATGTCCATCCCCCAGACGGCGTGCACCACACTCATTAGATGTGTATATACTCATCCCCTCTTCCCCCGCCACATCTGCCCAACACGTGATGAATGTTATTACTATATGTGCACTTGTTCTTGATTTTAGGAGGAGAACATTCCTTCTTTTAACTGCCTTTATCTACCTGTTTCACCTTGGGCATATCACTATAGTAAGCTTCTTTTTTCTTGTGTCTGACTGGAGGAAATTGAAATTGAAATATAACAGATCATCTTTCACAATCCTTTGAAGTATAATATCTCTAAACTCTGATATTCACTTGTACAAGCATCTTCCAAACTATATGATTCTTTCTTACAGAGCTGTAGTGAGTGAATTGGTACTACTAATTTATGTGTGTACATATATTAAAGTCTAAAATTATATATCTATTACATATATATTTTTCTATATATATTTTTTTCTTTTACTAGATCTCTATTAATCACATATGGGAATATAAGCTAATGCTAGAGAGAATTAAAAACAAGAATAAAAAAATGACTAAGGAGTAGATAATTCCAAACTAATATAATATGGAATCAAATCAATATGAAAAATAATAGGAGGTAATTTAGACTTGAAACTGTGGAGATCCAATATTGAGTTGGAAAAGCAGAGGAGTGGGAGGAATGCGCATCTGGAAACATGGGCTGGCTGTCCAGTCAAAGAAGAACTAGGAAGATTAAAGCCACTTATCTGGAGTGAAGGCAAGTAGTCTAGACCTAAACCTGAGAGGTAGACCTAAATATTTACCTGTATGTTATCTTGTTTGCTTCAGTATTAAAGACTCAGGGACACCCTAGCTTGTCTAAAACAGAAAGGTTGGTGTGGTATGATGGTACAGAGAGAAACTGGGAAGACACATTAAAATGGTTTGTAAAGCTAAATGAATTGAGATTTTTTTTAGCAAAAGGAAAACAAAAAACCCACAAAACAAAAAACAACAGAAAAAGGAAGCAAAGACCATGTTTTTTCAGCTCTATTTCTGACCCTGAATAAATTATTTAATTAATAGTCACTAATTTTAAAGTACCATGTTAGGTTCTAGAGATGAGAGAAGATAATAAAGGCATAAACCCTTCCCTGAGCATCCTCTCAATCTAATCAGGGAAATGTAGCGCAATGGTAGGATTACAGAATTATCTGTCGGTCGTGAGGGAGTGTGAATAACCTTTGCTGTGGTCTGGGAATGGGTTACAAAGAACATCTGAAATAACTGCTACCAGAGTTGAGTTTGGAAAGTTATTAAGAGCAGCCCAGTGAGTATGTGAAAGGAAAGCGTTTCAGGCAAGGAGAATAACTATGTATTTAAACTTGGAGCTGTAAAATGTCGTTTTGCATTCAAGAAGAGATAAGTAGATCTGTGTGACTGGATTATTGAATGTGAAAGAGGCAGTAGCAGGAGGTAAAGTTGGAATTATCCCTTGGGGTAGTCTCTGCCAATTGAAGGGCTTTATGGTTCACATTTTATTTTATTTTTTTCTTTGTTTTATTATTATTATTTTATTTCAGCATATTATGGGGGTATAAATATTACAGTTACGTATATTGCCCATGCCCCCCCCCTCGAGGCAGAGCCTCAAGCATGACCATCCCCCAAACGTTGCACATCTCTCTCGTTGTGTTTGTATGTACCCATCCCCTCCTCCCCATATAGTTCACATTTTAGGTACAGAAAAGGGATGCGGAAGAGAGAGTTTAAATCTAAGCCCTATGATGTTATACTCCCCTATTGCCACTAGATGGCGAAAAGACTCGTTTGTCTTTCATTGGACAGGAGAAAAGCAATATCAACATGGCTTGAATTTTTAATAAGTCACTTAAGTGGGATTGGGGAGAAGGGATTGAAAATGAGTCAAGACTGAAATGAGAACTGTCTCAATGAAAGTGGTTGGGGGAAGTTTGAGTTCTGGGATATTAAGACAGAGATGTATATTACTTGGGTTATACCGTCATCTGGTGTTCACTGTACAGTATTAACTCAATTCAGGGAGTTAGAATAGTATAGGTGAAAATAATTTGAGAGTATTGTGAAAATATTAAAATAAGCTCTCAGCTGAGATCATAATGTGGCCTGGCAGGTGCTTAATTAATGTCTTACTTTGACATGTCTTAGAAGTTCCTGGGAACAACACCAAAGATGTATTGATAAAGGGCACCTGGGGGCTGGATGCCCAGCTCCGTGACTCAGCAGGATCTATGTGCATGTTTAAACCATGAGGGAATCATTCTGATGGATTTGTAGGGCTTAGGGAGTTTCTTCAATACTTTACTGATCTTCCCTAAAAAGACAATTTCTGATCCCTGAATGAACATCAGTCTGGCTGAAACATCCTTCTACCTCTTCAAAGATGAGATAAAATCAAGGGAAATACAACTTCATCTTCTAAGAAGTAGGACTGTTACTCAAGTCTCAGACTCCCTGGAGCCTCTCACCTTTTCTAGAAAGGAAAGAGTATTGAACCCAGACAGGATTATTGCACAGGAACGTGTATTGGCTTGCTAGGGCTGCCATGACAAAATACCACAGCCTGGGTGGCTTAAACAACAGAAATTCATTCTCTTGCACTTCTGGAGGCTAGAAGTCCAACATCAAGATGTGAGCAGATTTGGGGTTTTTGGAGGCCTCTGTCCTTGGCTTGCAGGCAACCGTCTCCTCCTGGTGTGTTCACAGGATCATCTCTGTGTGTGCGTGTGGCTGGTGTCTCTCTCTGTGGTCCATATTTCTTCTTTTAAAGACACCAGTAGTATTGGATTAGGTCCCATCATAAAGATTTTATTTTAATCTAAAGGCCTTATCTCTAAATATGGTTACATTCCAAAATACTTGGGCATTAGGACTTCAACAAATGAGTTTTAGGAGACACAATTGAGTCCATAATAAGTTATGGTCATTTGGCATCTGGGTATTATATACCTGTTCAGGAACATATTCAGGGTGTATTATTAAGGCTTGTATCTTGGATGTGAGGAAAAGTTTGGGCTTCTGTGATGTAGCCTGGCCAACAAAATCCAAACTCATTACTGTCCAAGTAGTGAGTTTGTTCTCTTGGTGCCAGGATGCATGGCCACCTGGTAGGCTCTCTGGTACCTTTCTAGAATTGGGACACCAGCAAAGCAGATGATTTATTTAGGTGTAGTGATCATTGTTGAAAGCTAGATGCACAGAATGATGGTTTGTGCTGCCTTTTCTACACTGACAGTAAGGAAGACGTTGTTTCATCCCCAGTCTACAGGGACCGCAAGGCCTGAGGTTTTCAATGTAGTCTCCTTTTTGCTTTCCAGTATAATTTTTTGTTGGTAACTGTTCCCTAAGGTTATCACAGAAGCTAGAGCAAAAAAATAAAAATCATGTCTAAGAAACATTTCCAAGAAGCAAAATCAAATAAATGGGACCAAAGAAATCATCAAAACAAAAGGTGGTTTACAGACTGAAGCAGAAACAGGGGGTCTGAAGGTCATGGGAAATGAGATACAAGCAGTAACAGACCCAAATGGACAGACGAGGGTCTACATTAATGAAAAGAGGAACAAAAAATGAGTGTGATTTTGCATATTTCTGAAAGCATAGCAAGGGCAGAATAAATTCATTTAAATAGACACTTTACGGCTGATTCTCTTACATCACATGATTGACTGTTCTGTGGATAAGGTGTCTTCGTCAGCTTTTTATTACCACCACAGACACTGTAATGTAGTACTGACTAAATAGAGATTTGTTAAGTGAATAAATAGTTCATCACAAAGGTAACATTCCTGCAAACAAGCACAAGGTGACAGGTAAGGAAAGACTACACTGGCCTACCCTGTGTACAAACAGGCATGTGGCTCTATGTGTGAACTCTATACTCCCACAGTTTTCTAAGTATAGTTTTAACTCTTCCTTTAAAAGGATTAAAAATCTATTTTTATTTGTCAAGTATAGGTCAATAAAGCTTGGGAGATACGGAAGGGAGAGTTTAAATTTAAGCCCTATGATGCTATACTCCTCTATTGCCACTAGATGACGAAAAAGACTCGTTTGTCTTTCATTGAGGCCACCCCGATGAAAAGATGAAAAGCTTTCTCAGCAGAGAACAGATCCACTGATTTTTATCCCTATCGTTATTGATATTTACAAGCAGAAAACAAAGTTGTTTATATTTTTAATCAAATTATTTTAAAGCAAAATAAACTGTTGAAGAGAGTTGCTAGTGTCTTCTATCAAAGATTAAATACTAAGTAATGGTTCTGTGCTTGGCCTTGAGCTGGAAGGTGTTGGGAATAGAAACTAGAAGGCTTCATCCCTGTCCTTGAACTTATCAGTGTCTCTTACATTAATGTATCTGTCAATAGCTGCCTCGCCTGGCATTGCTTATTGCAAATACAGGAAAGCTCTATGATGAGGGCCTGTGTGTGGTTCCAATGCTAATCGTGCCTCTGCTTTGTGTAATCACAAGACAGCAAGATAGGACACGGTGTTCGCTTCCATGCTGAGTGATTTTAAAGCGTCAGCCACGGCAAACTCAAGCTTGTCCCATAGCGTGGTTTCTGGGGGGTGGGGGGGGCGGAGGATGGCCTGCCTTGTCGAGACAGACACTACTGTTTTCAGTAAATGACTTTGAAGAAGGTATGTTACTTTGCTAGAGCTGTCATAACCAAGTACCACAAACTGAGTGGCTTAAACAACAGAAATGTATTGTCTTACAGTTCTGGAGGCTAGAAGTGCCAGATCAAAGGTTGGTTCCTTCTGAGGGCAGTGAGAGAGAATCTGTTCCATGCCTCCAACAAAATTTCTGGTGGTTTGCCAGCTTTTTTTTTTTTTTTTTTTGGCATTCCTTGGTTTGTAGAAGCATCACCCCAATCTCTGCCTTCATTTCACATGGCATTTCTTTGCACAGAGTTTTCCCTTTTATAAGGACAACAGTCATATTGGATTAGGGCCCCGCACGACTCTGATATAACAGTATGACCTCATCTCAATTAATTACATCTGCAGTGGCTTTATTTCCAAATAGGGTCACATTCTGAGGTACTGAGGAGTAGGATTTCAACATATGAATATTTGAAAGACACAATTCAACCTGTAACAAACGGCTTTAAAACCATTATCGAAGTAGGGATTATAAAGATCCGCTGGTTGAGTTCCTTTTCCTTTTTGGCAATAGTGGTGTTTAAATTTTATGAGATAGTTAACATGGCCATTGTATAGAAATGTATGAAATGTATCATTCAAATTTTATGCTAAAAAGCAATAATAAATTATTTCTTTTTTTCCTCCATCCTTCCCTTCCTTTTCACCTTTCTTCCTTTCTTTTTTTTTTTTTTTTTTT
>VBSM01003204.1:19985436-20027280 GCA_008086735.1 Cheirogaleus medius
ATTCTAAGGTCTCTTGGTAAGAAGACATAATTTTTTTTTTTTTTTGAGTCTTAAAGGGCACTAGCTGCTTACTTCATAGGCAAGGCAAGATGCTCCTTGTAATATCTTTCTGTATTCTACTTGCTATCCAAAGTGAAGTCCATTAGGGAATGATGTTACCTATAGCAGCAAAACTGGCCACTGGGAAGCATGCCCAGGAAGAGGACGTTAGCAAGTGATTCTGCCTTAGCAAGAATATGAGTCAAATGCAGTTTCACTGTAGCTGGATTTTAGTGTTGTATTTAATTTGCCTTCACAACATGTGTGATTTATATCATATATATTTAGAAAAATGCTTGCAGGCCTTTGAAGAGTACTTTCAGTGTGAAAGCCCAGTTTTTAGCACAGAGAACTCTGAACTGGATAAGTCATGACCTCTCTCTTTAGGAATAGTGTCCCCCCATGAAGTTAAGCTCATTCGACAACCTGGAGACACACGTGCATTTCAGCAGCGTGAATGACCTGAATGTCCACCGAGACTAGTGCCAGGATCCAGGGAAAGTGCCAGATACTCTGCAGGTGGTGGGTGGGGAGACCACGCCAGACTGGTGGTAATTCTTGTACTCTGGCCGTTGCCTCTTTTCTCAAACCTTATTGACCATTCTGCTGGCCCCATCTATAGGTCAGGCAGGTGAGGGTGAGCAGAACACCTGCATACATCTTTGAGCATATTTGCTGAGTATGATTGTCACCATGATTAGTGTCCTCTTTCTCAGTGAAGGATAACACCTGAATGTCCTCCATGTACCTTAATGTGCTCATTAATTCTTCAATTTATCAGCATTCTCAAATAACATTATTTTAATCCTTAACTCTTTTTTCCTGGCTTAAATTTATTCTCAGAACTCTCAATTTTGCTTCATCCAACAGCTCTTTAATATATGAAATGATGTATTCCTTATGATAAATGTGTAATTTATTAATGTAATGGAGTAATATTTTTGCAGAAAAATTCTTCCTAATTTTATGCCAGGTTAACTTTACTTCTGCAGAGAACACTGTGTTTTTCAGGTGCTCTGGCAGTGGAGTAAGTGTGAGAACTACTGGTGTAAGAGAACACAACCAAAGAGCTGGTAGAGAACTGCCAGGCAAAAATATATATTAATAAAAATAGCAATAGGTAGGACATGGCCAAAAACGGGGTTGACATACTAGTATAAGATATAGGCCATGCTTTCAAGGAGTCACACAGATTGAAGACAGCATCTCATTTGTTTTCATTCACACTGTGTTCCCAGGATTGAGCACATCGTTGGTGCTCTATTAAATACATGTTCACTGACTGCATGACTGAGTAGATTGAAAATAGTTAGCTGAGTAGTTCTGGAACTGGAGACCCTATTAAGAACTGTTTAAAGGACCAGTGATTTAGTTGGCGAATGATTTGCAGGCAGTTCACAAGAGATTACTAGTCCTGATGTTTTTATTATTAATTTTATTTTTATAGATAAATAATTGAAAAATTGACAAATGTAATTGACGTATGGCCTTCAAAACCAAATCAAATCAAATCAAATCTACAAATCAATACACTAGAAAAGTTGTTTGTCATGGAATAAATGTAAATTGTCTGCAACACTAATTTTCTATTAATTTACCATAGTGCCTAACATAGTGTGCCTAACTTGCACATGGAGTTTTCCCAAATTTAGCCAGTGTTTAGTAATCATTTATTAATTTGAAATTGAAGGAGAAATGTTTGAGAAGTAATCTCAAATCAAGACCAATGAAAACTCTTTTATAATCAATACTTTATACTGTAATGATAGGTATAAAGCTCTCATTTAGCATTTCTTGAGGTCCTACTATGTACCAAGTATCCAGTCTTATGATGTAGCTTCCTTTTCTGAACTTTAGTCATTATTCAAAAATAATAATTTTTCTTACTATATTGATACAAAATTATATTGCATATCATTCTTTATTAATTATTGTTAATAGAGACAAAGGGCTTCTTTTATTAAGCTCTTATTAGAAACATTTCCCACTGTGAAAATCAAATAATTTCTACCCTTGAGAATTCTTGAATTCCATAAAAAAATTAATGCCCTAAATATTTCAATTAGGAAATATGTGCAGTAGTTAACTTGTTTAAAAGCTTGGTAAAAAGTCATTTGAAAGAGACTCAGTTCATGGAGGACATTAATTATAGCAAGAGGTCTTTTGATATTGACATCATGTTTGTGCTAAGGTCATAGACTCTCATTATAATTTAAGTGTTTTGACATGTGCTGACATGTTTAACTTGCTGAAACACATTTAAATATTTCTATAAATCATCTACCAAAGGTGAAGACTACCCCCAACAAGTATCCTTGAGAAATGATTGTAGCATTCTTCATGAAGTCACATTAAAAGAGTCAAAGCTGCAGTGTAAAATGAGAATGTAAAATGAGAATGTTTCGTGTGTCTTAGAGGGACCAGTGAGTATTGGTGCTGTCATTTCTGGGAGTCATGATAAGGTACCTTCAATGCATGTAGGTAGATAAAATCATCTTCAGTGAGGGTATCTCATAGGACTCAGCACACAGTATCCAACAGTTTAATCATATACAGACATAATCATATAGTTTATATACTAGTACAAAGATAAATGACTGAGTTGTGGACAATGTCCAAGCTTGATTAAAGTGACCAGACTGTCACAAGAGAAAGTTGTCACCGAATTATCTGTAATGTGCCCATTCCTGTTAACAAAAGAGTAGTATGATCTGCTTGAGTCTTTTTTTTTTTTTTTTGCTGTCAACCCCTTGGTCAATTTGCATGCTTGAGTCTAGAACAGGAGGAATTTTGTAGCAGATATTGACACTTTACCTAAAAGACACAGAACCTGACCATTGGAGAATGAGCAAGATTGGGGGACGTGGAGAAACCATTAGCTTTTTTATATCTTTGTTGAAATACTCTTCAAGAGCATCAAATTCCTTTTCTCTGATTCTTTGTTACTGAGCAACCTTCTGACAACACATTTATTTCCAAACTACCTAAGTACTTGGTATCCAGTACCAGGGAAAGAGTGTCCTGGACTTGTTGGAAGTGTTATTCCTCCATGGTAAGTTAATAAATCTGCTAGTATCTGCTTTATCATCTACCTCTTGAGAATTTGGTTGTTATAAACCATCCCCTGAGAAACCAGTTAGCTCTTGGTGCACTGATAAATTCAAACTTCTGAGAATGAAAAAATCAAGGACCAGACTTTGGTCCCTTAAGTCCAGCAGACTCTGAGGGAGGTGCTTTTTCCAAAGTCAGCATGTTCTCATTATGACCATCCACTGATTAATACATGATTTAAACATCCACATTTTCTCAGAAACATATATTTGTTTATCTTTAAAACAGACCTACCAGCTTATAAATACACAGAGGGGATAAGGTCTCCTTATAAATCTTGTTGTTTGCAAGATACGTTTTGATACCACACATCCTAGCATGCCAGTTTCATTCTTCTGCTAAAGTCCTCCTTGTACAGCTGGGCTCCATCAACTGTCACCTCCTGTCTTCATGCCTCAGCTCTTCCAGGCTTTTGCAATGGAAGAGCTTGTTCAATTCAGCGTAACAATAACAGCAAAAATAAATCTGTGAGTGATTATTATGCATTAGCTAACATGCTGGCTATTTTCATACATATTTAATTCTCTAATTAGCTCTCCGCCCTGTGAAACAATTTCCATTTTACAGATTAAGTAATAGAGGCTTTTGATAATAACTTGTTCAAAGACACACAATGAAATATTTACAGTTTGAACGTTGGCTTACATGAGTCCAATATCCATATTTTTTATGGTATAGCCTTCTGTCTCTCTCTAATTTATTTAATGGATTTAATAGAGATCTTGTTCTTTACTAGTATAATACAATAACTCCCTGGTAGCAAAAAGTCCTATGTTGCAAGCCCCTTGGATGTTACAATGGGATAGATCTTATCAGTTAAGACAATGGAATGCAGCATGTAACATCTAGTAATTGAACTAATTTAGAACTTCTTAATAGATTCGATTTAACTAAAAGATTTTTTCCTATTAATTAACTTAGCCATGGTCTGGCTGGGTTGATCGTCCTGTGGCTTAATTGCTCTAAGGCTCTCCGCTTTGGCAGTCTTTTCACAAATACTTGAAGTTGAGTTCATTATCTGGTGTCTGCGAAGGGCTACTAGATTTACCACTTGGGCTGACTATTCTCAATAGCTCAAGGTCTCATAAAAGAGATAGTAAGATAAATATAATTGCAATGAAATGTGTTGTTACAACCATATTAAGAAATTGCTACAGGAATCAGCAGTGATGGCCATGAATCATCTGGGCTTGTGCGAGAGCTTTACACATGAGGAGGTATCATTTGTTCAGGTCTAAACAGAAGAGATTGGGAATTTGCCAGGTGAAGAACTGAATAGGAGGAAGGGCTTTGCAGGCAGTGGACCCAGGTTTTCCAGACATATTGACATGTGAAAAAATTCTTTAAGTCCATAGAATGATAAATAATTCGGTATGGTAGTTTTTGTTATTTATTTGTTTGTTGAAATTTTGAACACATTGCCTAGAGGTTAAGATAGGAGCACGTAGCCAGAGCCAGGTCATGAGGTTTGACATACTGACATGCTTGAATCTGGTTGCTTACCGGATTTCTGTCGGTGCGTGACAGCCGGTCTAAAAGGGGAGATGCTATGAAACAGATTTAGATCCTCCATGATCATGTAGGCTCTAATTGTAAAGTCTGACTATTGTAGCTTCCTGCCATAGATTAGCCTCTGCTTCAGGTCATGCTCAGTGTATACTGTGGAAAAACAATGGATCTTTTTCATTTACACTGAACTTCTTTGGATAACAGGTTGTCAATATGTAGTTAACAGACCATTGCATCTGAAAAATATGGAGGGCTTGCTGAATAGGCACATTCCTGGGTCCTGGGATTCTAAAATTATTTGTAAGAGGGTAATGCCCAGGAACCTAAGTTTTTAATAAACATTCTGCAAGAATCTGTTGCATGCACAAATGCACAGACCTTTTCCCTACAGGATAAAGTTCAATTGATACAGTTACTTGATTAATTGGAACCCATATAACTCAAACATTTACTTTACTTTAAGATAAAAGAAATGACAAGACAATATACCAATAATAGAAGTGTTTGTTTTTGGCTTATAGTCTAATTTCTCAGTTTGAATTAATTCCCACATTAATATTAATTAATTAATTGCCACATTCCATCTTGGAATATTTCATATAAAATGTTATAGTCACACAATACATTATGCAGCTGGAGCTGGTTGAGGGATGTCTCCCTTGGGAAAGAATCCAGGATGTCCAGTTTACCATAGACCCCACCCAGCCTGCTCCACCCTGGTCTTTGCCTGACCTGTAGAAATGGTCCTGTCTCCATGCAGGGAGGCTGATCCACATCTTAACCACTCCATGCCTTCCAGTTTCATTCCTGTTCTTTCCTCACCTCTTCTCATGCTCAAGAATTGCCAAGTATTGGGAGGTGGGTGGACAGAGCCCTCCATCCCTCTATGTCTTTGCACACACTCTTACTTAGGTCTAAAATGTCCTTGTCTCCCTCATATTCTTGGTCATCTTTTAAGACCCAATGCAAATGTCATATCAACTGTGCAGTCTACCCTGACTTCTAGACCAGTTTAGGAATTCCTCCTCTGAGCTCTGCAAGAACTTTGCAAAACTCTCTTATACCTCTTATCACATTGTACTATTATCACCTATTTGCTTAAACATCTCCACCACTAGACCGTAAGTTTATTCAGTACTTGATATTGAAAAGAAATTCTTACCTAGGCTTAATATAGAAAGGATTATCTCAAACTCATAGTTAACCAATAATCCCACAGCCCCGATTTCTTAATCATCTTAGTAGTAGAAACTGTGGAATTATTTTGAAAGAATACATTAACTATTTTGACTTTACTCAGAAATGTTTAAGCAGAGTTCATCACACGGGTGCAATGTATTTTTTTACTTCATTATTTGGTTGCATTTCCAAAATGAAGTTGAATATATCACAGGAGACCTAAAAACCTACTTCATTAATTTTTTTTCTATCATAATATACTACAACTACATCTTAGCTGAATGCAATTTGTGATAATTTCTTAGAAGAACATCCTGTTGTATATTTAACTAGAAACCTATCTAACACTGAAGTCACATTTAACTCTGAATTCTGTTTAATCTCTTTTTAGTAAAATAGCCTATTTCCCCTTTCATAATGCCAGTTTCAGCTATGTGCTATCATTTTCAACATTCCATTTCCCCCAAATATCATCTATTTTTTTTTCCTGTTCTTGAGTATACTTATTAGTTTCTCCCTCTATTTTTCTGGCCAAATGCCATTCAGGGTTTAATTAATTCCTTCTACAATATTTGCATGATATGATTTTCTTTAATTTATTCTGTCTACACTCTTGCCTTATTTAATTCAAGGGAACATTTGGGGAATGGATATGGTTTGCATAAAGGATGCTACGCAAATAAATTATGCTGCTTCCCACTGCCAAAATGGGTAAGCAAAACCTTGCAAAGCCATTTCTGTAAAGTCCATCTGCAAACAATGAGAACACTTCTGATTAACGTAGGTTAAAGCTACCCTGAAAATCATTAGCGTACTTCTATTGCACTTGCACACTTCAAGTTTTAAAAAGTAGTGCTGGGGTTTAAATGTTTGAAATTACTCTTTCAGCACAAGTTCTAAAAAGGATGTGTAAATCTAGCTCTGTTTGGCTGGTAGTTCCCTGTCCAGATGGAATTGTGCATATGAATTTATAGAGCATTATAAGCTTGGAAGTCCAGTGATTGTACCACGATGTTTCACAGATCAAATTCTTTTCCTTTGTGAATTGTTGCCAATATGATAGCATTTAATTTTTAGAAAATAACGTCAACTCCATTAAAACTAACAGGGTGAATTAATTTAAAATATATTTCTGGAAGCTGTTCAGAGACAGAGACAGACCTGAAGGGAAGGAGAAGCAGAGTTAGAGGTAGTGACACTGGTGTAAAGTGACACAGAGAAAATCATTCCAGCCTGGTTGCTCCTCTGTATCCTCTCTCCCTCTTGGGGATCTCTAATTAGACCTTGGGACAGGTGCAGCATTGTAGTTCTCTGGGGAAGCAAGCCCCAGATATCTAGGAGCTGAGCCTGGGTGAGCTGCTTTTATTGGGAGCCCACCCTAGATTCTCAGCTTGCTGGCTATCTAAGAAACCCAGGCACAAAAGCACAAGTCATTGGTAGTACTAGCTTTGTATCTTTTGCCAGAGGGATTAACTTCTCAAGGCCTTAGCTTCCTTATTTTAAAACAGAAATTATGTATACCTCATAGAATCCCTTGGAAATATGGATCTTATTACAAATATACTACACGTATTTTTTTCTCAAAAAGAACTATAGAATCATTTATCGGTGGCCACTACAAAAGGCAAAATTACATTTTCCTGATTGTCACAACTTTTTGGGATTTATACCTAGATGATAATTCCATTCTAGATATGAGTTAATACTAGAATCTAAGTGGAGAAATGCCAGAAGGCTAGAATTACTTCTGAACTTAAATGCTATTTGTTTACATAGATCTGAATTTTAGAGAATGGAATGCCCCATGGTCAAGCTTCTGAGACCTTTTTATTTGCAGGTTATTGCAAAATAACAGGAGCAGTGAAAAGAAAAGGGTACCATGCTTGTTTAGGTAATATCAAGAGGATAATTCCTAAGTTTTCTGGCACATACTAAGAGCATAATTTTTCGCTTTTCCATAAAATTGGCATGGAGAATCTCAATGTCTGTGTTCTTATTGCTCAGATATAGCTCAAGCAAGGCATTCCATATGGTCAGAGAGCCTAGAGTCTTTCTGGACCAGTCTCTGAGGAGAAGGCTTCCCTGTGGTACACAGTAGAACTTACAGAATGCTTTTCTTCACCATGATTTACCTTTTACACATATCCTTGCATTGCATTTTCACAATGGTTCCTACTGCTATCCTTCAGTGGTTCATCTACATAAAAAAATAGATTACAAAAGATACTGGATAATTATCTGAGAAGAAGAGGTAGCCACTTTTCTTTATTGAGGAAATGGATTATTTTCAAAACTTTCCATGGACTTACGAAGGTGAGAAATTTCAGAGCTAGGAGGCAGAAATATTTTTTTATATACCAAAATTAGCAAGAGGATAATAGACTAAATTCTGAATGGAAGAAAAATTTAAAAACAATATAAACACCAAGGACAATGGCTATGCTGTCTTATTCTAGTGAGAATACAAGTAATAAGAGCCTGAGTCAAGAGGCTGTTCCTGAGCCAGGCTGCAACTCATCATATAGTGCAGGAGCTGGAGTTAGGTAGATCAAGATTCAATATTGGCTTCACTGTTTTCCAACTTTGTGACTTTAGGCAATCACTTAGCTTCTTTGAGTATTCATTTTCTGCCTATAAAGTGAGAATAATAAAATGTCTATACAGTACAGATTAACTTAGTTTGTACAAAATAATGTACCTAACACACTGCTAAATTCATGAACATTAAGTAAGTGGTATCATTATTATTAAAATTTTTATTGTTTGGGCAACTTTTAGTGGACAGTATTCCTGGAGCTTGTGACTAGAATAAATCCTTGATGCCTAGGATTCCTGTATTCCCAGTTTAGAAACCAGTGTCTTGGGAATCAGAGGTTCATATCTCAAAGGGTAACAGATATTTTTCCACTTATAACACAGGGAATCATCAGAAAGCAGACTGTCTTCTTAATCCTGCCCAAATCAAGTTACTTTTTCCCCTTTTTCTTATAAAGCAGCACATGGACTTCAAGCCAAAATCATTGTTAATACAAATATAATATTGACTTTAATAAATTTTCTGTATTATTTTAAAGAGCTGATACACTTGGCATTTGTGTATTAACAAACACACAATGCACAAAACACAGATCTTATCTGAATGTTCCTTTAACAATAGGAATAGCTTGAGGTGGCAGATATCCCAATTACTCTGATTAGCTCATGATCATTACACATTGTATACTTGTTTCAAAATATCACATGTACTCCATAAATATGCACAACTATTATGTATCTATAATAATTAAAAACAAAAAATTTTAAAGAATAATTGTCCATTCATTACCATTCTTTTCACCTGTAGTAAAATAAAGGCATTAATGTTTCTAAGTAAAACATGAGAGCTACTTTTCTGCATAATAGATTTAGATGTACTCTATAAAGTATTATAATAACAATGATAGTAAAATTCCAAATTGTTTACTGCCACAAAATACCAAAAACCTATTAGAGTGTCTTTTAATCATATTTTAAGTCTACAAAGATAGTCAAAGTAGAATATCATTGATTTTTCATTTTCAAAAGTACTTTCCCTTAGGGCATTATGTTACTGTATCAGACCAAGTATTTCTTTATATCACTTTGTGTGAGTTTTACAAATTAGTGAAGATCTTGCTTGGGAGAAAAACACGCCATAAAAGATATTTTATGTTAGAGAGAAAGAGCTCCAAAAGTCATAGGTTTCCTTCCATCGAGATACCTTAAAACTTGGCTGTTTGGAAAGCTTCTTGAGGAATGTCACATGCAGTCGCCTCTAAAGTGAACAATAGAGTCCCAGAGGGTCATCTGAGAGATGTTTTGATCCATAGCTGATGTCACTGGAGGGGTGGCCCAGTCTAATATAAGACACGGAATGTTTCCAAGACTTAGTATCTATGGAATAATTTTAATTCATGGAGGGAGGTGTTAAGGGGGGCATTTTTTTCTACTGCATCAAAACAAGAAATTATCAACTTCAGAGTAGACAAGATGATAGTCCCTGAGGATAGAATAAAATGTCTTAGTTAAAACAGAGCAGCATTTTAATGTCTGTTTTAAATCTCTTATACATTGCAAAACAAATAGAAAATATTCAAGGCACTCTCCATAGTTCTGGTTCTCAGACGTCTGTGTGCAACAGGGATCATCTGTAAAAATGCATATTCCCAAGCTAGACATTAACTCTGATGACAGATTTTCTAAGAGAGAAGCTGGGTGATTCTGATGTAAACCAAAGTCTAAGGATTGCTACTCCATGGTTTTTGCCACCCCATGTCCCAGTCATAGAGAAAAGGCTCTGGATTCTAAGAGAGGAAAACACCACCTTGGCTTTCTCTCCTACCATAAGCACTCATGGGACGTGGAAATTTTATTGGAACATTTATCATCAAGGTTATTTTTGAAGATTTTGTGTTGGCTGTGTGTACATTTATTCAATAAATGATCTTTGGATACCCCACTAAGTATAATCAACTGTAATTCCTGTTGGCAATAAAAGGAAGAATCAAACAATTGAGACTACAATTTATTCACATTCTAATTGAGGAGAAACACAAACAAACAACCAAGAAAATACAACAGAGGGCATTAAGATAGATCCATGCTGAGGATATTATGAAAGAATGGAGGTGGAGGATGAGAGCTTCAACCCAAATTGATGAGGGGAACTTCTCACAACAAGTGATGCTTAAACCAAATATTGAAAAAATGATTATACAGAGAAGTTAATTTGAGGGTGTCTATGAGAGCATATTTCAGTCATAAAGGATCAGGTTAAAAGGTTCAAGGGCATGAAACAGCTAAGATAGCGACAAGTAGTTAAATATATAGCTTTAAATATTTCTGCATATATTAATATCAAATAGATATAGTAATTAAGTATAACCAGAGTAATAGTCATGTGAGAAGAGTGTAAAATATGGAAAGGGTTGGATCACAAAAGACTTACTTGGTAAAATAAGAAATTTGAGTTTTGAAATTTGAAACAAAAGAGACCTACTGAAGGATTTAAAACATCACATTTGCATAGCTGAAAGCCTTTTCTGCCATTCTGATTACATTTTGGAGGATGGTTAAAGAAAAGATATGGTAATCTTGGCAAATGGCAATGGGAGAGATGAAAATGTCAATGAAAGATGTTAAGAGACAATAAACAAGACTTCAAGACTCAGTATGAGTTGTATTGTAAGTGAATAAATGAACACAATATCAATATTTAACCTGCAGAAACACTTCACTAACAAATGTTTGGGGGAAAAAATGCCCATTCTCCATAGCACACAGGATTTGAGAGAGAACTTAACTCTTAAGAGAACTTAATTTAGGCTTAACTCTCTTAGAACCCAGAAACTCTTCCCTGTCCGCTGGGGGAGGTGGCAAGAACTGTGGAGTGGGGGTCCTTAGATTTTGATAGGCATCAAAATGACCTGGTAAGTGTTTTTAAAACATTAAATTTGGATCAGTGAGCAGAAAATACATGAGTTTTCTCTTAATCGCTTAAAAAATTAATCTAGAATTGAGATGGTAGCCTAGGGTTAACATTATCAATTGAACATTGAACAATATTGTCCAGTTGATATTAGGCAGCTATTATATCCTATGAACTGAGGAGATTTAAGAACTCTGCCTGCATAGGGCTTATGTTCTACTGTCAATTTAGGACACAACATATTATGTTCCATGTATCAGATCTTTCCAGGAGCGTTGTGTTAAGTGGGAAGAATAGTCACCTGGGACACTCCATGGATTGGATGAGATTCGAATTGCTTTAAAAAATATGGTTATGTTTGCTTTCTACAATGTCATAGAAAATACCAGGCAGAAAAATATTAGTGAATTAAAAATGTAGATATATTTAAAAGGATTAATAACCATTATTTTCCTAATGTGTATTAGTTTATTTCCTGCTGAAACAAATTACCACGAACTTAAAGCAGTAACTTAAGACAACACAATATTATAGTTACAGTTCTGTAGGTCAGAAGTCTGACATGGTCTCACTGGATTAAAATCAAGGTGTTGAAAGGCTATATTCCTTTTTGGAGGCTCTAGCAAAGAATCAATTTTTTGAACTTTTTTCTAAATTTTTAGAACCTGCATTTCTGGGCTTGTGGTCCTCTTCCTCCATCTTCAAAGCCAGAATAGCAGGTTGAGTTCTTCTAACATTGCATAGCTCTGATTTCCTTTTCTGCCTCTTCCTTCCACTTTTAAGGAATCTTCTGATTACATTGAGCCCATTTGGATGAACCAAAACAATCTATCTTAATGTCAGCTGATTAGCAACTTTAACTCCATCTGCAACCTTAATTCTTCTTTTCCATGTAATCTAACATTTTTCACAGGTTCCAGGGATTAGGATGTAGACATTTCTGGAAGCCACTATTCTGCCTATCACACTGTTGAAGCTCAAACCTCCCCCTAAGATTTCTGCTTATATTCTCATGGTCACTTAAGCATTCTTATTTCCTATCTTCAGTGGATTTTTATCTGCTTCTCTGACTCTTGCAGTGGTATTTACTTACCCTTATGCCAATAAAAATATAAAACGAAACCCCTTTGACTGTCACTCTACCCTTACATAAATTTGAACACTAAATTACTGTCTAGATTGGAACTTTTTGAGAGGATTTGTGGATCATAGAGACATACAGCAAAAATTAAAAGATATGTAGTAAACATTTCGAATTTCTTATTCCATTGATCATTCAATGACTGTAGTTTCTCAATGGGCGCTGACCACTTCACTGCACATGGTGCCTAACGTTCCTCCATAAATTTGGTATCATATTTATCTTCCTCATTATGCTATTTTTCTTCTCTTTCTTCCTCTCCTCACTCTCAGCTGCATAGCACATTCCTCTTACTTTCTCATGCAGAGACAATTGATCATCTCTTCTGTTGCCTTGGCTCTTCAAGATTTCTGCTTCAGGTTCTCATCTGCTTCCACAGGAGGTTATTGAAGTATTTTTCTAAGAAGAATTTTGGTGAGAATCAATAAAATACATTCTTCACCACTGACATCAAACATAACCCCAAATCCTATTTATGACTTTCTTTCACAAATCTTCCACTCTCCTCCGTATCATTTTGGTTTGAAGGATCCATTTTGTTTGAAATATTAAACTATCAGCAAAATAAGGGCTTTGTTATAGTTGTCATCCATGGTGAGATTTTGGAATAAAATGTTTCAATTTAATGAAAATGACACCACAAGAACATTTTCTGAGGCAAACTTTGTGTTGTGACTATTCAATCTCAACTTCTTTCTTGCTGTCAAGAAAGATCTGGAAATCTAAATATCTCCTCAGCTTTTCTGGGAGATGAGATGTCATGTAAACATGATTCTGACCAAAAATATGCTATATGAGTTTTCTAGGGCTGCTGTCACAAAATACCACAGACATGCTGCTTAAACAACAGAAATTAATTTTCTCACAGTTCTGGAGGCTGGAGGTTCAAATTCAAGGTGTTGGCAGAGTTGGTTTTCCTGAGTCCTCTCTCCTTGATTTGCAGAAGGCTACCTTCTTTAGCTGTGTCCTCACCTGGTCTTTCCTCTGTGCATACACATTCCTAGTGTCTCTTATTTTTGTCCAAATTTCCTCTTTTTGAGGGTCACAAGTCAGATTAAATTAAGACCCACCCAGATGACGTCATTTAACCTTCATTACCTCTTTGCTGGCTCTATCTCTAAATACAGTTACGTTCTGAGGTACTAGGGGTTAGAGCTTCGACATATTAATTTTAGGGGAACACAGTTCAGCTTGTAATGGATGCTAAGCATAAGTCCACTGAGATCAGCCTCCAGAAAACAAAATTCTAAGACCTCTCTTCTTCTCTCTTTTTTCCTGATTGAATAAAGATGTGATAAAGAGCAGCCATCATGTGATCCTGAAGTAAAGCTGGATAAGTCAAAGGTACGTCAGAATGTACATCGTGGAGTCCAAAATTAGTATCAGTAGACATATACCAATAGACTCCTTGCTATACAAACTTAATAAACACTGAATAATGTAAGCCTTTTGAGCAAAGTGCTTTATTATTTGCTGCTAGATAGAATCTCACCTAATATACTTTCTGTGTTAAAGATTTTGTAAATCTCAATTATTAAATTTTGATTGTTATCACAACTGATGACATCATGTCTGTTTCAATCAAGATATCAGTATGAAATAGAATTTTCCCCAAATGCTTCAAATAAAGATAATATAATGAAATAGTTACATAAACTGAGTAGGGCTGAGGGAAGAAAGAGGGATGGTGAGAGTCCCAAAGATGAGAAGCAAAAGAAAAGGTTTCTCAAAGAACTAAAAGTTGACCTACCATTTGATCCAGCAATCCCCACTCCGGGGTATCTATCCAAAGGAAAAGAAGTCATTTTATCAAAAAGGCAGCTTCACTTGAATGTTTACTATAGCACAATTCACAATTGCAAAGATGTGGAATCAACCCAAGTGCCCACAATTCATGAGGGGATTAACAAAATGTGGTATATGTATACCATGGAGTACTACTCAGCCATAAAGAATGAAATAATGCCTTTTGCAGCAATTTGGATGGAACTGGAGAACATTATCCTAACTGAAGTATCTTAAGAATGGAAAAACAAATACCACATGTACTCTCTCATGAATTGGAACTACCCAAGGGGCACATATGTACACAGAGGGAAGTAAAAGTCATTGAAAATCAAGCGGGGGGAGGGGGGAAGGGGAGGGGCAAAAACCTACCTAATGAGTACAATGAGCACTCTTTGCATAATGGGCACTCTTATAGCCCTGACTCAAGCATTACAGAAGCTATCCATGTAACAAGAACATTTGTACACCCTTAATATTTTGAAGTTAAAATTAAGAAAATAATTATCACCCTAAAATCAAATGGACTAAGAAAGATAAATGACTTATCTCACCCCAGTGAGAGCTGAAACTGTGGAGGAGCAGCTGCAGGTACAGCCCATAGATGGGGAGGGTCACAGCTACAGCAGAGGCATGGCAAGGAAATAGCAAAGGAGCCGAGAAGAAAATTTGTATTTTCTTTTTTCCTGCCTTTGCATTGCCTGCCCATGCACCCAGTGTCCAAACCCAACTAGAAGCTTTTCAGCAGGGAAGCCTGGTGGATAGCATTTATTAATGCCAGCCTCCCAGGGACAGGGCAGGGCAGTAAAAGACAGAGAATAGTTTTGGATAGGAATAGGAGAAATGCAAAATAATAAGCACAGTGTCCTAGAAAACTTGAACCTCATTTTGGCCATTTTTCATTTCAGTTACTATTTGACATAACACAGGCCAGTAGCTCTTCTCAGATATCCATCCTTTAACTATAACTTGAAATGCACAATTCTATGAATTAAATTTAACTGTGCTTGGGAAATGAGATTTGACTACAAAGTCTATGAGTGAAGTGTCTGTGATAATATAAATTGAGGAACTGCAGTTGTCATCCATCAGAATATTAAAAAATGAATTCATAGCTGCATTCTAGGTATACCTTGGTTTTAATTTAATAATGATGAAAACAATGCTGCTTAAAAGCAATTAGAAGGGCTGGAAGTGTCAGTTTCTTTACCAGTAAAATAAATGGAACCAATCCCATCAATTATGTTACAGAATTCTAAGAAATATCAGTCAAGAAGTATATTATTTTAGACTAGAAAATAATAAACATTTTTACAATGAATATGGCAATTAGGTTAGAGGAAAGACTATATGCCAATGATAGTCAAAATTTATTAAACACCTCTGATGTGTGAGACAAGTTTCTTTCCTTCCTTCTCTCTTCTCCCTCCCTGCCTGCCTGCCTTCCTTTTCTTGCCTGCCTTCCTGCCTCTCTCCCTTCCTGCTTTCTAGCCTTCAACAAACATTTCATGGCTTTGTGGTAGTTATTGGGATTATAAAGAGCTATGGTATTACAAGGAGAAGCATATAACCTAAGATGGGGCAGGAAAGTGTTCTAGAAGGTTGTGAAACCTGTTCTGAAACTTGAAGATCCTACAGAAGCTAGCTGTGGGAAGAAATAGGGGAGGCATACCACATAGACCATGCACAACGACAATGAGGGCACAGTGTGTTATTCTTTAGAAACACTGCAAATAGCTAAGTATGCCAAAAATATATAGGGTGGAGGGTAGGGGCAATCAAGGATATAGGAATGTGGGTCTGAGAGGGATTCCTATATCTTACTGAAGAGTGTGGGTTTAAAACTAAAAGCATTAGAGTCGCCGTATAATTTGTTGTTCAAACTAGGAAACTTTTGAGAGTGAGAATTGGTGCTATTAATAATTACCCTGGGATAAAAGGTATAAACTGAGAGTGTCCTGGGCAAACTGAGATTTATGTTTACTTTAAAAATTAGAGACACATAAAAGGATTTTAAGGAGAGAGAGGGTGTGGTAAAAATTGCTCTTTAAGAGACACCAGTTTGGATCCCATTGGAGTAATCAATAGGACTGATCGGAGGTCCTAGGCTAAGGCAGCAGCAGAGGGGTTAGATACAAAGTGCTCTATTTGAAAAATATAAAGCAAGCAGTGTTAACAAAACTGGACATGGAGGGTGAAGAAGGGTCAGTATCTCCTAGTTCATTTGTGCAAGACAGTAGTCCCAAATTCTTTTTTTAAAATTTCAAAATATTAAGAGCGTGCAAATGCTTTTATTACATAGATACCTTTTATAATACTTAAGTCGGGGCTTTCATTGTGCCCATCACCCAAATGGTGTTTATTGTACCCAACAGTTAGGTTTTTACCCCTCCCCTCCTCCCTCCTTCCCCTTCTCAGTTTCCAATGACCTTTACATTTCTTTGTGCCCAAGTGTGCCCATCGATTAGCTCCCACTTATTAGAGAGTACATGCGGTGTGTGTTTTTCCATTCTTGAGATATTCACTTAGGATAATAGTCTCCAATTCCATCCAAGTTGCTGTAAAAGACATTGTTTCATTCCTTTTTATGGCTGAGCAGTACTTCATGGTATATATTTGGTATCCATAGCCACTATAATTAGAAAGATTTTAAAATTACAAATCAGGTCATTTTCTTGCTTAAAATTGCTAAAGGACTTCACATGGCTTTTAGAATAAAACTCAAGGTCTATATGTCTCTAAGGCTCTGCATGGTCTGACAACCTCCTGTCTCTCAGCTAACCCTGGCATCATCCTTCCCTAGTTGCTTATCTCCAGGCACTTTAGCCTGACCTGTGTGTTTAATCACTCCAGGTTCTTTCCAACTTGTAACTTTTTTCACCTATTCTTCTCTGTGCCTGTGCTCCGTTCAGTGGGCTCCTCATAGGGAGAGTTCTTTTCTTGCCTCAGTCTCCATCACGCACCCTCTATGGGGACGTCATTAATAAACACCCACCAGCAGTAGACACACCCTGTCTTTCCACCTGACACAGGTTCATCTCAATGAAGAACTTATGTGAGTGGAAATAGAGTTCAGCAAATTTAGAACTGTTGATAAATGGATGGTGCACCATCTCTTCCCCACCCAGCCCCAGATAGATTCTCAAAATATGAAGAATGAAAACTACTGGGGTCCTCTTGCAATTAAAATAAGAGAAAAAGTCCTCACTTTGGTCTTCATGGCCCTATGCAGTCTGGCCCCTGGCTCCCTATTCCAGGTCTCTACTCAAATGCCACCTCATCCAAGAGGCTTCCCTAGACCGAGCTATCCATCCTTATCTCTAACCATACTTTATCATTTTACAGCACTTATCACCACCTGATGTTATATAGATATGTGTTTATTGTTATCTTCTAATAGGTCATAAGCTCCATTAATATAGGAATATTGTGTGCTTTATTTATTGTTTATTATGCAGTGATTATAACAGTAAATGGCACATGTTAGGTAATTAATGAATATTTGTTGAACAAATGAATGAATAGACTGACACATGGATTCTCTACATAGTCTTCTGAGGATAGGCTTTAGTCGGAAGAAGATTAAAATTTATGGAAATGGTTTTGTAGCTAGATGGGACCAAGAGAAGTCATTGATTCACTAGCCTTTCTACAGGCAGGTGATTTAGCAGTATTCATTCTGTTTAAAGAACAGCAAGTGGGGCTCAGATAGCGAACTTACTTATCTAATGTCACATATCTTTTTATTGTCAGAGCTATTAAGAAACCTCAGGTTCCTGTATTTTAGCAGAAAAAAAAAAAAGACCACTCACATTATAGTGCATTTTCTCTGTGGCAAATCTGTGTTAAACGCTTTATTCAGTAAAACTATCCTATGGATAGCTATGTAGGTAAGAGAGGTAAAGTAAGTAACCCAAGGTCACACAGCTGGTAAGTAGCAGAGTTGGAATTTGGTAGCAGGTCTACTTCGCTTCTCAGCCTTGTGATGCTCGAATGAGCATCTATTACAATAGGTACTTAGCCTTGGCTCCTAAAATACTCAGTACTATCACTATCTCAGTGGCAACCTCTGAGTCATATTTTAAAATCTTGTAGAAAGTTAACATATAGTCTTAAAAATGTAACGTGATAAATGATGATCATATAAGGGAAGAGGTTAGTGTTGAGATATCTAAGCAAGGAAAATCAGAATAGCTTCCTGACATGAATACATATTTTCTTACTCAAATACTTTAAATATAAATATTCTAATAGAATTAGGATACTGTATTAATAAACTGCAATTAACTAAGCAATTGGTTCATTTATTCAACAAATGTTTACTGTGCATACCATATTACTGAGCAATGTGAGAAGCACAGAGGAATATAAACACAGTCTTTTCTGTCTAGGAATTTCTGATCTAATTGGGAAGACAAAACATGCACAGGCCAAATTTAAATATACAGTCACGATAACAAAGAGGAGAGTTTCAAGGATATATATAGAAATCTCATTTAAATCAGGTATTTACATTTTTTCCCACACTAAACCTTCTTATGGAACCTTAAACAGTTACCACCTGGACTGATTTGAAGTTTATATCAACACCATTCTTTAGCTTGTCTTTTAGGTGGCCACCATACTCATGGGAAAATTAGTGAACAAAAAGAAAGCAAGCAAAAGAAAAAGTTCAGTAATTCATGAGCCATTTTTTTTTCATCAATTCAAGCACCTACTATTTGTCAGGACCAAACTGTATCCTGGGGATTCAGGGAGGGTAAATCAGACATTGTCCCAGCCCTGAAGGATTCATAGTCTAGTAGAAGATAGAGTCATAAACCGTAGTGTTCCGAGGCTCTTATATGTGTTGAGATAAAAATCAGAAAGGGGAATGGAGCAGCGATAAAATATGTGGGTGTGCTGATTCCAGACTGTCAGAGTCTAACGTGGCACCACTTACAAGCTGTGGGGTGTTGAGCACCTTTCTTAATCTCTATGAATTTCAGTTTTCTCATCTGTAAAATAGAGATAACAATCAATAATGCTTCCCAGGGTTATTGTAACTAGGAAATGAATTAAAATGCGTAAAGTTCTTGGCAATAATAAGAGATATTCTCATTAGAATATCTCTTGCAGACGTCTGGAGAGTTTTCCTACAGGCAGTTGCTTCTGTCTGAGATGACTCATGGAAGAGTAATGACTATTATGAAAGAAATGCTCGGAGAAATGTAATTATTTTGATAGGCCTCGACCTCTGATCCTCTGGTTATAGGTTGGGATGTCATTTGGGAGTGAGCTGAGGTTGGAAGACAGACAAAGGCCAGATAATGCACACCTCTGTATGATACACAAAGAGGTTTGGACTTGATCCAGAATACAATGTGGAAAAGGAAAATTTTAATCAGAGAAGTCACATGGTGAAATTAGACTTGGACAGTGCTGTAGAAATACATTGGACCAGGGACAAACTGGCAGCTAGAAAAGCAGTTAAAAGATGCTTGGAATAGTTTAGATAATGTATGATAATATCCCAAAGGCTTTAGCTGTGGAGGTGGAGAGAAAAGCACGATACTAAGAGATTTTAGAAGGTAAAATATATAGGATTAGTGATTTATTGAGTTTGCAGGGTGATTAAGGAGAAACAGTCTAGACTGACTCACAAAACTGTCTACAAAATAAAAATAAATTATTCTTCTAGATAAGTTAAGTGCTGACTATTCCAATTATTGCTGCAATTTGTTTCTACCATACTTACCCCTTGGGTGAATAAGTTTTCCTCTCCAATCAAGCACTTACCTGATTAAAGACAGGCAAGCACAGTATTGATTATTAAAGGATCATAATTAATTCTGTGCCTAACCATTCATGAAAACTAGTGCTTATGCTACAAAAATGAACAGAATTTCACTTATCAAATATTATAATACAGAAAGTTAGAACTAGTTGAAGAAATCTGTGCAAGAAAGAACTTCAGGTTTATTTCTAATTCTTCAAAGCTTTGAAGGCTATTCGGTCATGGACTTCATTCCCAATGCAACTGTCATTCCTGAATTTAATCAGGCAATTTCACTGATTCTATAGGTGAAATGTTCCTACTTTATGGTTTGTAGTTGCTATATGTATTTTGATATAGACTATTAAAAATGGTATTTTCAGCTTTTGATTGCTTTGAAAACTTTAACTTCATGCTGGGAAAGCCTAAAGTAATCAAAGGAAAGGAGTAGTTTATGATTACAGATTGGAGAATTTTAAATCTACCTGAGCTAGTCTTCTTCCACTCCTACTTGATTTGCTGGTTAGAAGACTTCTCACATACTGCATATACTCATCCAAGGAAACAATCATCTATAGCCAGTGAACATTTCTTTGTGGTTTAGGAATGAAAGACAAGTTGTAGCCTCCCTTTAGATTGGGCATTGCAAAATAGTTGAGATGTTACTCTCTTTCAAAGTGCATTTTTATTTTTGTTCTATTTTGTAAATATGATTTACATGGATTAAGCTTTTTTAGTTATACATATGATTACTGGATGTTAAATGAAGGCATACATTATTTAAACAATATATTGCATGCCAAGATACTAGTATTGACCAGGTGCATTTGGAATTTCCCTGATACTAATTAATTATTATCAAATGTTATCAAATGTCAATAATCAAATTATTGCAAGATAATGATGCTGAATATCTGATAGTAACATAGAAAGTAACGCCAAAAGCTTTTTATTTCAGTCTCTCTTCAAAGTAACCTAACTACTTATTATGAGATATGATTTATTATGTTGCAGTAAGGCAGAATCAGGGGATGATTAAAGAAGAAATTATGAAATATTCAAGGGTTTATAATACATAAGTTTTGGCTAAAATGCTTACTTCTCTAAGCTAAGCTTAAGAGTTCACAATTTCTACTCCCATTCTATTTCCTACTCAAGAGAAACAATTTAGGGAAATACTCCAAAATATTAATCCTGAAGTTTTACATATTTAAGAAGCTTAGAAATGATAGCGTTTGGACTTGAATCAGTGTTTTCAGTCTAAATTTCAATCTTCTACTGTCAGAATAACCATAAACAATTTAATAACTACAAACAATGTCTGTGATTACAAGCTCTATCTCTCATGACTACTTAAATCGTTCCATTTGACTAAAGTGACAAAAATTCCACCAAGGCTGAGCAATCATTATTTTTTGTGTGCATTATATACTTTCTTCAGTGAATCATTGAATTCTTTGACTCATAAGGAAACTTTGGCAGGCTATTGGCTTGTTTTATATATCCTTGCTTCAAGATTCTACTGCTCTACAAAATGCCAACATAGCTCACTCATAAGGGTAACTAAAGTACAACTTTTGGTCTGCAAAATGCTCTGAGATGGTAAGATAAAGAGATAGTCATTACAAATGATAGTTCAGAAAGAAAACAACACATTAAAATGAACAAAGAATAAAAGCTTATAGATATATAGAGCTAAAGTCTTGCTAAACCAAAAGATTGCATTGTAAATTATATAATAACCTCCAGGGTTAAGATATAGGTAAAAATTGGATATCAGTACAATTAATTTTTGCTAAGAGTCTCCATCATAAAATGAACAACAAACAACCATTTTGATCCATATTTATGGTTTTCCGAGGTAGGAAAGTGATGAACAGGAATGGCTTCAGCTCATAATGGTTAATAACTGTTTAATTTTTTATTTTGGATTGTAACTTTCACCTATAGAAAGTACACAGGAGGGCATCTTGATATGACTGAAGATTAAGATTTTTAAAATAGCAATGTCAAGGTGTAAAAGCTCATTACTTTATCATTAAAGAATGTGCACACAACAGACATTACCTCATCTCAACCTTGTCCACTTCCTTGTTCTCTCCCTCTATTTTGATCACTCCCAAACCCTGGAGGTGAAGGGAAGAATATGGTGACAGTCAGGAATAGAAAAGTTGTCTGTGTTGTACATGCCATAAATAATTATTAAAAGAAAGTTTACTTTTAATAAGTATTTTTAATAATAGTTTGTAAACTTATTGTAAATTTATTGGAATCATATTTAGTATAATTTTTCTCTGGTATAGTTCATAGATGGATGAGAAGTTCTTTCTAAGCATATGAGACTAAAGACAAAAAACTTGGGAAGTAGCTGGATCAATTTTACTCCATAAAAATAAAAAATGCAAAAAATTAAGAAATAAAGCAAAAAACTTCAATAGCAAAAGACTACTGAAGGACAATTTTACCAGGAAAAAATAGTCCCAAGGTATTAATATATGACAAACTAAAGGCTCATTTTTTAAGGGCTATCATGTATCAATAAAAGAAGATGTAATGCATAATAACACCGATATGTAATTTTGCTCTTATTAGACTGGCAAACATTGGAATGCTGGCTCATGCCAAGTGTTGGTGCAGACATAGGGTGTAGAAAGCCTTAGACGCTGTAGTGAAAACACAGTTGATGCAGCCAGTCTTGGGGGAAATCCGGTAGTATTGGGTGAAATTCAATGTAGACACACCCAATGATCCAGAAATTCCACTCCTGGGTAATATCACAAATAAATACACAGATCAGCACAGGGACATGTTCAAGATGTTTGTGGCAACATTGTCAAGATAGAAAGAAGTAGAAGCTTTCTGAGGAAGTGGGTGATATGGTGGGTACAGACCACAGAGTTCTAGCCAGCAGGGAGAAGCAATAGACTTGGTGTACACAAAAGAACAAGGATAGATTTTTAAAACACAGACCTATGTTTAATGTATGTATATACATATATATGTATATATATATAATAAATGAGCTAGAAGAGAACTTCTGATACTATATTATCCATATAAACTATGCATGCATATATATCAGAACACTATAATAAAAATTTTATAAAATATATATATTAAAGGATATATTAAACATATTAAAATGGTTACTGAGGTGGGATGGATAGAAATGGGAAAAGGGATAAAGGGAATAAATGCATTACAGTTCTGGGGCCCCCATGTAACCACTGATGACAACTGTGCCTCTAGTTGAGGATATGATTAACCCAACCTTCTGCACCTGAGGTCTGGGAAAAAACTACAAATACAATGGTCAATGTGATATGGCAACTAATGAGAGAAACAAGAAATACGGATGGTTAAATGGTTAATAAAAATATAAGAGCTGTCAAAGTTGACCGGAGTCCACAGAACAGAGACAGATATATACTAGTTGACCACATAGTACACCTATAATATAATATTCTCACCTGTGAGATAGTTACTTTCACACTTAACACAAAGGAGCATGTGGAAAATACTGTTGCTTTTCCAACCCAACCACAACTCTTAATTCCCTTTTTTCTTGCTTGCTACCCACAATAGAGGTTGAAAAATACCACATACTTACATTTCTGGTCTTCCTTGTAGTTGGAGCTGCCAGTTTGAACTATTTATGAACAATAATATGTAAAGAAAATTCTATGAAAGCCTTTGTTTTCCTAAAAGAATGTAAATGAAAGCTCTAGATTTACCTTTTCCCTCTTTTCCGGCTTTGATGGTAGGCGTGATTGCTGGAAATATGATGCTCTTTTATCACTATGAGGCAGCACATATAGAGAGGAAAAGCCAAAACCTGATGCTAGGGAAGCATAACATGCAAAAGAACCTGAGTCTGTGATGACATTGCTGAGTTACTGAACCAACACCAGCAACAGTCCACTGCCAGACTTCTTGTTATATTAGGAAACCAATCCCTATTAAATTTAAGTCATTGTTAGTATATTATTCTGTTACTTCCCAGTAGAATCTTAACAATAGGCTTAGAAATGTCTGACATATAAAATACTGAGGGACAGGTTTCCCCAAGTCAAAGAAAAGTCAGGAATGGAGAGAGGGTATTCTGGAAAGTCGGTATGTCTGCTACCTCAAGGCATTCCTATATTATTCTTTTAACAGTAGCTAGTTTTGATAGAACTATGAACAGATATTAGAAAAAATAAAGGAACACAAAGGGCACATAAAAGCATACATCTAAAATTACTTTAGAAAACTGAAAATTTTAGACAAGAATTCTCCTTGCTTGGAAATAAAACAGATTTGTGACAAAAAATCAAAAGAAGAGATACAAAGAGAACAAAAAAGAGGTGTTAAAACACTAAAACACAAGACGTGGATAGAAATAAGTTGGCAGAACTCAAAAGAAATGGAGGATAAGAATAAAATGATTATCAACATGAAAGAGTGTTTAGAAGCAGCCAAAAGTAGAACTAATAGAGGTCCAATACAAGAATGTAGGAGACTAGTTTGAAAAAAATGCTCAAAATAAAATATAAACAATCAAAAATATAAAAGTAATTAGACTCTGTGGATGGAAAGCAGAAAGTGGTTGTCTGGGAAGAAGAGAATTTGCTAGATAAGAGCATGAGGGAAATCTCTGGAGTGATGGACATAGTCTATCTCTTGTTTGTGTGATGGTGTACGTGGTGTGTACATTTGTCAGAAGTCAACAAACTGAAGATCTAAGATCTGTGCATTTTACAGTATGTTAATTATATGTCAATTAAAAATATGCAAAAGTGATTAGAGAAAATGTTAGATATGAATGGCAGAAAAAGGAGATCCAACATTCACAGAATTAGACCACTGAATTACAGTGGGGTGCAAGTGGAATTGACAAAATATTCAACAATCTATATCAACAAAGGTTTTCCATAATAAAAGAAGACCAGAATCTGCACAAGAAAAGAATAAACTCTGCTCTAGAAATTATTAAGATGAGGATATTACCTGTTGCATGTATATAATGAGGATAATAGAAAAATCCTATGACTGTCTAAAAACATTCAATATCCTGAAAATTATGCACATACTTTCTCAAAAAATAAATCTAGGTTCAAATAAACAGGTAAAACCAAAACTGAAGAGTATATAGGAAAAAAATGATTTTTAAAATATACTCTATATTAATACATATGAAGTATGGCTAAAACTGAGAGAAATTTCATCACCTTCAACATCTTTCTAAGAGCAGACAAGTAAAACACATTCTAAATGTGTAAAATGACCTAAATAAATAGATAGATACACAAACAAAGCCAAAAAAACAAAAAAAGCAAAAAGAGCCAATAAAGTTAAAATCAGGAATTATTGAATTGAGAAACCAAAACCAACCAACAAATAAAATTTTTAGCAGATCCAATACATAAATTCAGAAACTTATTACTAAAAATAATACAACAAGATAGATAAATCAGTAACTACCCTAACAAGGAAAAATAAAGTACTAATTAAAAATAGAGATGAAAATGGGAAAACAATTACAGATATGGAGGAAATTTTCAAAATAGCTTTTGAGAAAATTTTGCTGAATCTATTAAAGTGGATTTCAAAATTGAATAAAATATAATAGCTGATATTTTAAGAAATGCCATTGAGCAAAATAAACCCCAGAAGGGAGATAAACATTTAAAGAGCTTTCAAAATGTCAAAGATGTCAAAGTAGCTATTTAAATACTGCTATGAAAAACAATGTAGCTCTTAGACTAGATGATATTCTTGACTCTATTTTTCTCAGTATGCTTTTTCCTGTGAAAACGTCTGAAGTGAACATTTTTACCTTATTTTTACTCTCTTATTTCTTAATCTGTTGTTTTTAAATTTATTATACATGGATATTTTATAAAGAGCAAATTCTTCCTGGGCCCTAGTTTCAACCATTTCAACCATTCTTAGAATTTTTGTTTCAATAGGGAAGTTCTAACTATTTTTATCATTATCGGCAATAATTGATAATATATGTTGAACATCTAATATGTACCAGATACTATGCTAATATTGTCTCATATATTATACTATTTAGATTCTAAAACTTCACAATGAGGTTGTTATCCGCATATTTCATTGACTCTGAGACACATAACTTTCCCACATTTTAATGTCATTACGATTGTGATAGGACTCACAATAAATGGCATCATACAATTTTAATAGCAAGTATTTTTCTTTTATATGGTACATAAAAAATGGTGCCACCTATAATCAATGACATCTTGGATTAAATGAAATATATAATAACCATTTCACAGGTGAAGAAACAAAGTTAACACGTCCAAGGTTTAACAACATGTCCAAGATCACTGAAGGTAAGTGACAGAAAAAGAGTTCCAGCACAGTCAGCCTCACACTACATCCCAAGATCATCACCTCCATAACAGAAACACATTGTCCTCTATCATCTCATTGTAGATTGTCTATGTATGCTTTCTTGCTATGTCATTAATTTTCTATGTTTTGTTCTACTGATTATTATTCTTTTGCTTATATTCCTCCATCATTTTGGGAGTTACTTGTCTTATGTATCATACCAATACAAATCAATAGTAAGTAATAAGTATTTATTACATAACAGGTTTTATGTATAAGAGCACATACAAAATAAATAGTTCTCCCTGTCTGAAATAAGAAAGGAGACTTCCCCTCCCTTTACTTAGAACATTTGTTTACTTCAGAAAATTTATAATTAAGTTCTTTCTCTGTCTCTCTGAGATACATGCAAGTCATGTAAAAACTAAGTAAGCCTCTTACCAGCTTTATGACCCAGGAAGTCTTTCTCAAAAACCTAGGAGCATCACTTTGAAATGTAATACTCAAGGAAGATAGCACCCCTATCTCCCAGTTGCTGTGCCTAACTTTAGGGGATGGTTTGCTCTAAGTTGCATCTGGTCAAGACTACATCTTGTCACAAAGATATGACAAATTTATTTTTCCTTTGGATAAAGCTAATTAGCTAACACAGATGGTCACCTCCAATTACCAAATGAATTTAGGATTAACTCTGTGTAACAAACTGTGCTGTCCAGTCCTCTTATATGGGGACTAGTTATAGTTTATCTTGAGGCCATGCATGTAATGGGTTGTGCTTGCTTGGCTATATAAAAAGATAGGATTTCTGTCTGTTTTTGCAATCTCTTAGAAAATTACCTGTGATGTGCATCATATTATGGTTTAATGCTTATGCAATTATAAAATAGTTTCCTTTCTCTTCTACCTTTGTGGAGAAGTTTTCTGGGTTGGGAAGAGATTTAGTTTTTAATTATATTTTCCAAATATGTATAAGGAGTAAAAGTTAACTGGTAAAGAGTTAAATAATTGCTTGGAACAATTTAATGATGCAAGTTCATTCAATCACAATGTTCACATCTGTCTGTGCTTATATACAGGATTTATGCTTCCATAAGTATCATAAGTATGTCTAATAATACCCCCTTCCCCTGAAACTGAATGTGTAAGCCAAACAGCTGCTGCTATGTTGAAGAAAAGGTGGTGAGTTGAACCATGGAGTACATAGTTGGCATCAACGTGTGCTAAGTTAATATTCCATGAGCACCATCTGCCATGTCATTGCCAAAATTGTGAATTTGAAACAATCTAAGAATTGTGCATTCAGGCTCATAAAAAACCTAGTGTCGTGATGGATGCCTAAGGATTGAGTGCTACCTGCCACTAATCATCACATGCCATGCTTTTTCTCTATAATTCCAGCAGTTGAAAGTTTCTTAATAGTTTATCATTACAAATTTTAGTAAATGCCTCAATCTGCAACTACAGTATTTGGGGTGGGGAAGTGTTTCTAGGGAAGGCATTTGAAATAGAAACCATACACAAAAATGAGTTCTGGATTGTGTGACTCTCTTTAAACAGAATTCAAAAGTAGTATTGCCCTGCACAAAACTTCTTTTGGTCCACTATCAATAACAAAGGGACAATTACATCATTTAGCTCTTAGGTTTTTGTCAGTAATTGCAAAGACCAATTTTAACTTCCTTTGAAACAATATTGGTCCTGCTTCTTTCTTTGTATTTGACTACATACCTGTTTTTTTGTTCTCTGCTTTGCCTTTGGTGATTATTAACAAGCACAGTATCTAAGCCAAGTGCATGAATAACCATGTACCTTTTCCCCTCTCTAGCTAAAATGAAATTGGAGGTAACTATTGGTTGAGGACTCTTTAAAAAGTAGGAAAAATGTGATGTAAAAATTAGTGTTTTGAGTATGGTATGTAATCATTTGGGCAACCAGAAATAGGGGATGCTGTTTTCTATTTTATGTAAATGAACCATGAAAGCTGGCCCAAATCCTGACTTTGAGAGAGGCAGTGGCCTCAGCAGCTCAACTGGCATAAGAGTTTAAATGAAGTTGGTCCAGCTATGGGTCCTGGTTCCTGTAAGGGATGCTGGGTTCTCTAAATCAGTTTCGGTGTAGGGGCTCGGAGAACTTGAGGGGAATTTTTGCAGGGAGAAATGTTAGGCTTCAGTGCATGGTTGAAATGAGAAGTGTACAAATAGGTAGAATCAAGAATAATCTCAAGTTATTTAACTGGGTATCTAGGTGGCTGTTGTGTACTGTTAACCAAGGTGCTGTCAACACAGGAGGAAAAAAATAGATTTTAATGAGGGAAATACATCAAAGTTGAACAATTTATTTCCCTTCCTAAAGATGCAACAGAAGACTAAGGAGCATTTTGAGGGGTACATACATGTAGGTAGGAGGTAAAGGGCATATTTAGGCCATCTTAAGGCTAAATATCACATAGATCAGAAGGCTGCATCTCATTTGATGAGAAAATCCCCATTTTCCCGGTTGTTCAACCCAAACTTGGAATTATTTATGTCTCCTCCCTTTCTCTTCCCATTCATGTCCAATCCAGTATGCAAACATGTTAGCTCCATATATATCCAAAATCTAATCTTCACTGCAACCACTCTGGTCTAAGCCAGTACAAATTCTTATCTGGATACTGGCCTCATCCTTCTCCTAGTATCTAGGAAAGTTTATTTTCCATATAACAGACAGAAGGATATTTAAAAAATGTAAAACTGTTTAATATAGTTATTCATGCCACTCAGAGTAAAAACCACAGTCCTTTTCTACAAAGTCCTCTACCACTTGGTCCTTGGCTGTCATTCTTTTTATTAATTTATTTTTTGAGACAGAGTCTCACTCTGTTGCCCAGGCTAGAGTGCCATGGCATCAGCCTAGCTCACAGCAACCTCAAACTCTCAAACTCCCGGGCTCCAGCAATTCTCTTGCCTCCCAAGTAGCTGGGACTATACGCACACACCACCAGACCTACAAATTTTTTTTCTATTTTTAGTAGAGACAGAGTCTCGCTCTTGCTCAGGCTGGTTTTGAACTCCTGAGCTCAAGCAATGCTCCTGCCTCAGCCTCCCAGAGTGCTAGGTTTATAGGCATGAGCCACAGTACCTGGCCCTTGGCTGTCATTCTGACTTTACTTTTTTCTGTTACTACTCTTCCACATTCATTTAGTTCCAGACGTACTGGCCCTCACGTTACCTGCAGCTCCATAAACAGACTGAGGGCCTTTGTACCTACTACTCACTTCCCCTGGAATGCTCTTCCACAGATATTTTCATGGAGATTTCTCTTATTTCATTCAGGTTGTTTGCTCAGTTGCCACCCACAGGGAGACCTCTGACCATCCTATGTAAACAGTACACCAGTCATGCACTAACCCCTTACTTGATTTATTATTTATAAAATTTATATTGTCATTATTTTGTTTTACTTATTTACATATTTTGTTTATTCATTATCTATCTGTCTATCTCTGCTTATTGTCTGCTTTCCTAGAACAAAAACTAAACTCTGTAAGGATAGAAATTTCTGTTGTTGTCATCACAGTATCCCCAATGCCTGAAATAGAGCCTGATTAATTGACTCAATTAATCAATTCATTGATTTAATAAATGTACCAGCAACCATAGAATGGAGTGAAAAGGCAAAGAAGATATGAAATATACCACAGTTTAATGGAAATAATAGCCTGAGCAACATAGTGAGACCCCCGTCTCTACAAAAATTTTTAAAAAGTAGCCGGGCGTGGTGGTGCACACCTACAGTCCCAGCTACTCAGGAGGCTCAGGCAGGAGGATAGCTTGAACTCAGGAGTTGGAGGTTGCAGTGAGCTATGATGATGCCAGTGTACTCTAGCCTGGGCAATAGAATGAGACCTTACCTCAAAAAGAAAAAAAAAAAATAGAAAGAACAAGGAACATAGATTCAGAAATACTTTATTGATTTTGGAAAGTTACTTAAACTTTATTAATCTTAGTTTATTATCTATATAATGAGGATAAAAATAATAATGCATCATAGATTTAATTCAGAAATGAGCACTCATGTACATAAAATGTCTAGCATGATTTTGGCATTCATTAATTACTCAAGGAATTGCAGCTATTATCATTTGAGATATTATCACTGCCCTGAAGAAGGTTCTACAATGGAGAGGATCAAGCATATGAGTAGGATTACAACAAAATGACAAGGGAGCTTTGATCAAAAAGAGCACATGGAATAAGTAAAGGTGATATTCAAATATTCAATAGCTGGTAGAGTCAGGACACTGACCAGTCAGAAAGGACATTGGCTTTAAAATACAGCCAGTGACCATTCTGGTACATAGTGCTTTACTTATAAATACTAGGAATGGGACACAGAAGAGAGATTGATTCTGTATTCTTCTGGGGAGAAATCCAGATGCCCTATCAGTTCAGATTATCTTCCCAATAACTCAGGAACTATTGATCTGATATTGAGCACCAGCTTTAACATTATGCCTGATTCCTCCTTACTACTAAGTAGTTTGGAGTGAAATATACCAGAATGAGCCAATAGGTGTTTATCCTGTTCTCTGAGTTAATACCTGTGATGCCTCTTGGCCTGATTTCAACATCCAAGTGACCAGCCCTCAATAGCTATTGCTCTGACACCTGGTGTCAGACCTCACCATCATTTCCCACCCTGAGTCTGTGTCCTCCCTCCCTTGACCTTTTCCTTATGGGCCTCATCCTCCCTTCCTCACTGGGTACCAGAGCTCTGGCCCTGGACTGGAGCACAGTACCTGTGGCCTTGAAATCTGTAAATAAACTAGCCTGAGGTTGCTGGTCTGTTTTCCCAGACTTTGGAATATTACTCATCATTTATCTTCTCTTTTCCTTTAGCTGCCACTGTCTATACCATAATACATTCCATTCTGAACCAGTCCTGGGACGAGGGGAGAGAGTGAATCCATGGTTGGCAAGGGGAAATCTCAGAAGATAGCCAAGCTGGTGAAAGCAACTGGGGAGTGGGGAGAGGAAGGCCATATAGGGGGAGGGGCAGAAAAAGAAACATTTTTAGAAAAGAAATTATTGTAACTATGCTGTGAATACAGTATTATGCAGGTAATTCTGAAGTATGAATGTGTGAGTATATGTGTTTATGCATATGTATTTCAATTCAATTAACTTTAACTGTAACAATTCAAAGAAAGCCAACAAAGTTTAGTTATTTATTATGACTGTAGCTAGTATATGGATGTAAGGGGCACCATTTATAATCTTTTTAGTTTCAAACAAACAAAGCCTGTGCTTTTTACATGTCTAATCTGTCCAGATGCCAGGTAGCCAGGACCAAAATGTAGAGAGTTCTGGACAGTACACTCTATTTGTGATTAAAATTCTCCTTTTCTGTATGTTTGAACTTCTTGCTTGGCCTCTCTGTTCACCAAGATCCCAAACTCTCTCCTTGTATTCAGTTAGGGTCCTAGAGCTTCCTCTTACAAAGTAAAGGTGACAGATACAGGTCTTGGCTTTAGAACCCTGGCTGTCCTTCTTCGACATGCCTCTGTTTCCTCAGAGTATCTCTTCTTACCCAGGCTCCCCTAAAAAGTGAATTTGTAATGTGGACTCTATATGAATTGAATTATTCTAATTTGCTGTAAGGTTTTTTCTTAAGTATTTTAATCATTATCCTACCACATACTTTAAACTTGTTTATAATTGACACAGATTGCATCTGGTAATGCTGATTATGGAAAGCAAAAGAGAGTGTATTCTGGAGCCACAAAAAATAATGAAGTTTTATAATGTACATTGCAGTCCCTAAATCTGTACTATATATTTATTCATCATTAACAAAAAGGTTCACATAACCAGTGTAGGCTTAGGAAAGTCTAGAATTAAAAAAAAAAAAAAGCTCTCAAATAGAAATTAGAGGTCAGAAGAAGCAAAGGTCAAAATCTAAGAGATATATGTTATTAATGAGTCATGTTCCAATTTTCACTGCAAAAGTAGTAAAAGGTAAAATCGAAAGGAATGATCCAGCATATTGGATCACTTGCCCAAAGAAATAATGGCAAGAGAAAGGGGATTAGGACAGTTCAGGGGATCTTTGAAGGGGACAGAGAATGAACAGAAATATTTCCATTTCTTTTCAAGGCAAAGGCACTATTAACTTGACAAATGGCTAGTTCATAGTTGTGCTGTTGATCACATACATTTATAGTGTCAGAAAGATGTGGTGTGACAATGAGAAATAGGGTAGCTTGAAACTCTGGTTAGCAAAACAAAGGCAAAAAATATATGAAAAATTGTCTTAGAAGTTTCCAAGATAATGGGAATAAAGAACCCATGGCCATTTGCCATGCCCTAAAGCTGGCTAGCCTTTGAATATGAAAATCAAAATAGTTAAATTTATCTAAAAATATCACCAGCACCCAAAGTTGATTATTTCTAAAGGAAAGTTCTAAGAGCTTAAATCCATTAAAAAGATTATGCCAAGTGCTTTTGATAAATACTTCCCCACACTTAAATTATATTTCCCTAAGCTAGAAGTGGGAGGAATAAGATAAGACACAAAGTAGCTTGGGGGATCCTAGTAATAGCAAAATCAACAAAAGGTTAGGAATGTGGCAAGATCTGAGATAGAAATGACTGCAGGTACACAAGCAGATGGACCATACACAGCCTTCAGAAAAATGTTCCATGACCTTAGCATGAAACTGAAGTAGCAAAGGCAATGCAAAGAGCTCCTATGTGGGGCTTTGTTTGAGTACCTAGTAGCTGCGTGGAAGCTGAGTCATCCCCACCATAGCACATGTCCTTTGCTGTACCTATTCCTAGGATCTATGATGCTGACTGTGTGGTCTATTTTTGATGTGGATTTTTAATCATCAGCAGCTTGAATGACCTAGAGAACCCCCAGCAAGAATTTTATCTTTGATTGTGCTCTGAGATGTTGTCCAGTGTTCATCTGACTTAAGCTGTGTGGACCCTATATGCAGTGGCCAATGATGCCCACAAGCTCAGGAAGTGATGCAGGCTTTCCCTCCTGGATAAAGGTGCAGAAAGTACTTGCTTTGGAGAGAAGGCTGAATAAACATTACAGTTACATTTTTACTGAATCACATACATGCTGCTCCATAAATGGTGTATTGATTGTCATCATTATTATTATTTAATTCAATGTATGTTATTTGTCATTTGAAGAAAAATCATTTTTAAAATAACTCCTTAAGGAATTGTAATGGAGAAATAACCTAAACCAACTGAACTCATAGTCAAGACTCTGGTGCTCAATAACCATTCCTCCTCACAGTGTCATGTCAGAACAGGACTTGCTTGTTTCTGACTGGTCATTAGCATATTATGGATCTAATATGCAAAAATTTATTTTCCTGGGCTTGATTAATATTTGCATTATACTTCTGGGAAACATTTTGTACTTCACCTGGCCACAATTTGTTTCTTTTATATGTGTCTTATTCTTTTTTAATCTTTATGAATATAATAGTGATCTACCTGCCATTTCTGTCACCCCATGTTCACCTCAGGATTGGTTCAGATGATCTATCTATCCAGCTAGCAGTTGCCCACTTAGTTCTTTACTGGTGCAAACATGTCTTCCTAAAGTTGCACTATTGACTGAAGAGACAACCTTCTTTATTCACTCAAATTTTATTGTACCAGCCTCATGGAACTTAGAGTCTATTGGAAGAGAGATAGAAGTGAGTTAGTCAAACTGATTAGAGTGCAATTAAATACCTGTATAAACTAATGCTAAACTTTTAAAAATGTGATAAGCTTTATGAAGGAAGATTCTCAGGGCTATAAGAGTACATAATGGAGGAGATTCCGCCTGGGGGGGTGGGGAACTTCATTAAAGGCTGTTCTGAGGAAAAGAAGTTTGTGCTCAAATTAAAAGGATAAATATAATTTAGTAGAACAGGGGAGAGGAAGGGAAGGATGGGGATAGAGAAGACCATTTGACCATTTGGCGACAAATATTTTGCTAGATTGCAGTGTAATTTTCCCTCAGTAAAAAGGGTGATTTTTATGCTAGTGATCTATGGGGGTCACTTAGCATGTTCCTCTGAGTTTATAATACCTGTAAACTGGTAGTTGTATCTAGAGACTAGATCGGATTAAAAATACTTTTTGGCAAGTTTAGCTTTTCTCTTAACTTTTATGAGAGTACCTTTTGATATACCATCATTTTATATTTTGCTGTGTTCAAATCTGTTAATATTTTCCTTTGTATTCCCTTTTTTGTTTACAATGTTTAATCTGTGTCTGTGCTGGTCATTTTGGCACTTAACAGTTTATGGACTCTAGACTGGGTTAAAATACCGTCTCATCACTAACTATATAAACTTGAATACTTTTCTTAACAAAAATAATATTTATTGAGCTCTGACAACATACTTAGCCTATTTCTTTGATTTTGTTTATGTTTTCTCTTGGCTTTTAAAAAAAATCTTATTATGTTTTTGCCTTTGGTATTTATTTTCCATTCTTATACCTTCAACTTGTTTTGTATTTTTCCATTTTAGATGTGTCCTTTGTTCCTAGGCTTGGTGTTTTTTTCTTTTTTTCCACTTCTAAGTGAAGTTTTTAGTCTATTTCTGCTTACAATCACGAGTATATTTGAATTATTGCAGAAAATAAGGTAAGAAAATGCCATGCAAACAAAGGGCAGTGGGTTATTTTCTATATGAAATGAGGGGGGAAAGTTTTTAAGTAAAGATAGTTGCCACTTTATTTTTTTTAAAGATAACTCTAGTATTAGCATAGAGGGAAGACTTTATCAACAGGGCAATAAATAAGGACACTATTACAATAATCCAGATAACAAAGAACGCTTCATCTAGGACAATGGTAGTGGGGATAGAAAGGAAACGATGGGTATTATACTGGAAGAGTTAAACTCAAAAAGAGGTACTTTTGAAGTAGTACAAATAACCAGGCATATTGACTGAGGAAGGGCAGAGCTTCTTCATAGCCTTTCTCATAGGTTTTTAGACCTTATAACTTAAAAGTGTACTTATTTATTTTTATTTCAAATTATGATGGGGGTACAAATGCTTTGGTTACATAAATTGCCTTTGAACCACCTGAGTTAGAGCTACTAGTGTGCCCATCCCCCAGACACCCGTTTGGTGTGAATTTACCCATCCCCTCTTCACTCCCCTCACCTACCCGACACCTGATGAATGTTACTTCCCAAATGTGCACATAAATGTTGATGGATTCATACTAATTTAATGGTGAGTACATGTGGTGCTCATTTTTCCATTCTTGTAATACTTCACTTAGTAGAATGGGCTCTAGCTCCATCCAGGAAAATACAAGATCATAATTGTTCATCTATAGAAGAAATAAAGATAGATAAGCAGACTTCAGGCAGGGGAGGTAATACTTATGGTTTTAAATATGTTGAAGTTGAAGGGCCTGGAAATAATCTAGGAAAAGATGTCCTGAAGGAACTTCAACATTCAAATCAGAAGTTCAAGAATTAGCTTAAAGTATAGAATGCCACTTAAGAAATCACCAATGTATAAATGATAGAGAAGATAGTAGAATTTATATGAATAAATTATTTTTAAAATAAGAGTATACATGGGGAAAAGAGATGAGCGTGAATAATATACCGATAGGGAAAAGCAACATGTTGAAAGATGAAGGGAGTGGACTGAAAAGAAACACAGTGAGAGACCAAAAACATTATGAACAGTGGAGTGTGATGGAAGCTCGGGAGGAAAAGTATTTGCAACAGCAGGAAGTGTTGATTACTTACTGTCGGAGACTTCAGACTTCACTTTACTCTCATAAAGTAAGGAATGAACAGAGATTACCCATTGGATTTGGAAAATTGTGAGTAATTTGAAAATCTTATCAAGAATATTTTAAGAGGTTCACTGATGAGGACAAAAGGAAATTGTCTTAAAATTCTTGCCTCAAGTCACAGGGGCCAGAGCTGATTTTTGCAAATGAGCTAAGGCATTATCTAGCCATTAGTCTTCTATGTGCTTCTTCTGCATGCGGAGCCTGAAAAATTCTCATCAGCCTTGACAGTCACCAGGAGTGCTATTGTATCTGGCAATGAACACATCACCCAGAGTCATCTCATTCATCTTGAATCTTATGACCACAATCCCTGAGGCATACAAGACATTCATTTGTTCAACAAACATTTACTGAACATCGACTTTAGACCATTTATTGGGGACACAAAGATGAATAAGACTTGGTTCCTTCATGTGAGCTCCTCTCACATTAGGGAACTGATTTTTCATTCTATAATAACATATAATCTACCAGGTAGGAACCAAAGATTTATTATTAAAAAGAAATATATGTATTAGTTCAATGATATTAAATTTTTTAGAACTAGAGTGATATCTTTTTTGCTTTCCTGTAGTTGAATACAAATAATCAAAAGCATGCCTTTCCATGAAAAAAAAATACCTATGTAATCAACATGATGTATTGAAAAACAGGCCTCTACACTGAAAATTCAATTTGTGGCTCAGACCTTCTCTGTATAGTTGGTAGATGCTAAATTTTTATTAGTTTATGTCCATACAGAGCCAGTAAAATGATTTTCATTCTGTTTCTATACAGAGCCAAAAAAATAATTTAGGTATAAGTATTTGATCATTTATATTTGCTCTACAGCAACTGTATCAAATATCTGACATGCACACTTCCAGTTGTATTTTTCTGTACCTGTAGCAGATTGTACTGATCGTATGTGTGACCCTTTTCCTCTCTAGTCACAGGTGTGAACACATAATCCTTTTCAACACAGCATTCCAGGCAGCCATTACCAATCAATTGACATTGACATTGTAAACATGCACTCCTGGGTTAGTTTCATTGTTTCCTGGATTCTCATGTCATTTTCTTTTTATGGATTCCCATTTCATTCTGTTGGAGGACATCCTAAATGGCTTTTACATTCAGAGAAGATAAATTTTGAAAACTTTGCATCTGAAAGGTTATCTTTGTCTTCACATTTATTTACCAGTTTGGCTAGATAAAAAATTAAGGATTGAATTCATTAGATTTTCAATTTTTGAAGATGTTGCTCTTTTGAGCTCCATCTTCTTCTTGTATCTAGTGTTGTTGACGAGAAGTTAGGTGTATTTTACCATGGGTGTCCTCTTTTCCTTATCAGTTTTCTGCTAGATCAACTTTTACACTGTCAGGGTAGACTGACTGGACTATTTCCCCACAACCAACTCTACACCGTAAGCCTGTCCTGGAGGCTATTCTCCTGGGATAACATGCTTGTCTCCATCACAACCCTCTCCCAGTGTGTATTCAGAGTTAGAGCTGTCTCCATGCATATTAATATGATTCTTCCCAATCTCCAAATTCTATAAATTCATAAAAATGTATTTTATTCATGGAAATCTATTTTGTTTTAAGCAATGTCATGAGTTACGTATGTATTAACACTTACTTTTACAGTCATTTGATGGGATCTTGGAAGGTAGAAAATATGTGTTATATCTGTTAACTAGAGCAGAAAATATATTTTGCTGGTATCTATAGATCTTCAATAAAGACATCTACACATTTTCTTGAGGTAGGTGGATATGATTAGTGGTTGTGTTTAGCAGAGTGTGTAGACTAAATAAGGAAGATGAAATTATCATGAGTGGCCATTTCTTGACAGACAACAACACAAAATTAAACCATGTCTAAAAATCTGATTTAATATAAAATATCAATGCTTTTATTCAGCCAATCAGAAAACAAATTACCTTTTACAGTCATCATTCCTTTAATTTTGTATCTTTGTGCTGATTAAAGTTGCCTTAAATTGTAAGGAAGAGAATTCTATTCTGATTTGCTTACTCAAAGAGGTGAAATTTTCAATAAAGATTTTTGGAGCATGTCAGTAAATCTAAAAGAAGTTTAAATAGTTAATGTGGAAATGGCAGGAATCAGGGAAGCTCCAGGAGCCACAAGCAGTAACTGTTGTTCAATTTTCATTCAGGGCAGGAAATGGGCAGGTTTACTGATTTCTACTCACTATATCAGTTCCAAATTCTTGAAGAGAGCTGTGGATTGGCTCAATATTGGTTAAGAATCTGCCTCTCCATCAGTTATGGTTAGGGTTACATAATATAAAAAGAGCCAAAAATCAGCCCTGAAAAAATCCTACTGATAGAAAGCATTATCAAAATGCTTATTCTTGAATGGTGATTGTAGCATTCACTTCACTCAGACAACATTTCGGTGTACGATGTCATAGGCTCATTAGCCACTGGACCCAAAGGTCAAAGCATCCCTATAATACACTTTTCTGGATGCTGTTGCTAAACTAGAAATTCAATAGCTCATGTTGTCATCCAAGATCTTCCCTTCTTTCCATGTATTTTTCATGGTTTCAGATGCAAAGCATACTTGGGCCTCAAAAAGCAGAATGTAGTTTTAAGTTGTACTCTTGACATACATTTATATCCCTCCCAAGCAAACAAGTAAACAAAATCCAACAGACTAAAAAATGAAAAAAAAATTAATGAATGGATGAAAGAAAATATTGCATAGGAGGTTTTTCACAAATGAGTCAGTTGACTCCAAAAATGAGTTTATAGTAGCTTTTCATTTGCAATTTCATATGCAGTTCTAAATCAGAGACTATGACATTCATGTTTACACTACTAGAAGTGTGTAACTCAAAAAAGATAACATCAATAAATTGCCTCACTTTATGGAAAAGAAGTCAGTCTCAGAGAAGAGAAATGGCTTTCTAAGACTAAAGAGTTTGTTATTGCAAGAGGAGAACTCCAATCCAGACCTCCTGACTCAAAATTCAGGGCTCTTTAAATTAGTTTCTAAAATGGCACAGCATGCAGGTCCAAGAGACTCCTACTCTGTTGGTTGTTGGAATCTTTTGGTAATAATAATTGGGGTTATTCTACTGGAAAAACATCCTGCTGTGTTCTATAAAAAAGAATGATTTTTCACCAAATCGATTCTCTATTTTATTTTTAGGAAGAGTATTTGCCTGGAAAGGTTAAAATTGTCAGTGATATCCTTTTGGTTATTTTCAGACTCATATTTGAGGATATTTTATAAAGCTAAGCATTTTGACTAAGCTTATTGCTCTGAGATTTTAATTAATAATTAATTTTAATATTATTTTTCCCTGATGACTTCTGAATATCTAGTCAGATTTGACCAAAGTGTCTTTAATAATTTTGTTATTAAATTTTTAATCTAAATTCTTATTTAGGCAACAACTAAGAGCTATTTTAAATCTGGAGATATAAAACTAAATAATGTATGGTTTCTATTTCTCAGGAATTCATAGGATAATTAGAGGAGAAAAAAATTAAAATAATCATAATGCAATGTAATAAATGGTGTAGTATGGAGAAGAATCAGAGTGTTAGGAAAACATACAGTACTGGTCACAGGGAATGTATACATTTGAAAAGTTATAGATCCTTTACTCAAGGATTTCACAATTTGGGGTTTTAAATAGTGTTATCTATTCAATGGGGCAAATGCCCTGGTGTGACTACAATTTGCATAGTCATTTTAACTAAAATAGGTGGTAGAACAAACATGGGACTTTGCTAGATTCTTTGGAGTGAAAAAAAAATGAGACATGAAAATTTTCCTCTATTTCTAATATGGATATAAGATGCCAAAAACACAGGACAGAAAATTGCAAACTTTTATAAAAATAGTGCAGACAATGCTTTGGAAATTTGGAGGTGGGAAAGATTTTTTTCTAAATAGGAAGAGTAGACTCCACAGAAAACCTGATTGTTTAGCTTGATGAGTATGATTAAGATGTGAGAAACTTATCAATAGGTAAAGTGTTAAGGAAATTGCTAAAACATGAATGGCATCAACATGCTTATTATTTATTTTGTACTTACAAAGAGAGAGATCAGCTATTTCTGTCTGGTTGGAGCATAGTGTATATTAAGAAAAGTGGTACAAAATGAGGCTTAAAAAGAAACTTAGAGCCTAACTGATAGGTTGTTAAAAGGCAAGATACTAATTTAGCAATTTATTCCAATAACCAATTTGGAGCCATCGAAAGTATCTGAACTAAAAAGTTAGTCTGGTATGGAAGTGAGAAACACTAGGGGGTATAGAGATCAATTAGAATATGATTTCAACAGTCTAGATTCTGTTATAAAGACCTGAACTAAAGCACAGCAAGAGATTGCTAGGAAAGGTCATGCAAAATACAAAACTGTTTCCACATGAAATGTATGTACTCTGTATATTTATTCACACATTAGCAGATATGTTTCTCATATATGTGTGAAAAATAAAACATTTTCTTTATGAAAGTTACCCAAAATGTCATGAACTTTAGAAAAACAGATAATAGAGTGAATCTGAGTGGATCAATGTGATGGATTTAATTTTGCTGTAGAGGTAAGAGTGTGATGAGAATGAGATATGGGAAGAGAGAGGGAGGGAAGGAAAGAAGGGAGGGAGGGAGGAAGGAAGGAGCTTATTTAAGGTGTCAGGAGAAGGTATTTAAGGAAGAATTCTTTGTCAGATAAGGATATGGTCAAAATTAAGGGGGAATGTTAAGCAGCGCAGTATATGGTGAGATTAGAAGACTTCTAGGGAAGAGAATATTTCCTTCCTCTTTCCAGCTATATGACCCCATAGCCTTAAGCTTTCTGAATCTCAATTTCCCCATTTTTAAAATGAGTATCATATGATCTACTGGCTGTTGGTATGATCAAATGAGAAGATGAATGTCTCGGAACATAATGTTTAGTATTTAGTATGCACTCTATAACTATTACTTGAATGGTTGGAAAGTGGAAGATGGAGGAAAATATCATCTCAATGGCAGAAAAGAAAGAACTACAGCAGATGCTGTAAATTAAAATAAGTGAAAAGGAAAGTAATGTGTACCATTAGCAGAACACAGCCAGATTCTTGGTACATAGGAAAAGCTTATAAAATATTTTTTAAATAGAATTAAAAATATGGGCTCCAGAGCTGACTATACTTATATTCTTTGGGAATACAATTTTGGGACCTAAATGACCCCAGTTAAATTCAACAGAAGAAATAATAGCACCATGAATCTCCAAACTGGCAATTGAATCAATCTGTATTTATATCTATATCAGAGAGCCATAATTCAGTCCCATTGGATGCCCCAGTTAATGAGATGTTGTCTTAGTGAGTTTCTCCATAAAGCATGTTTTTACATTTAAATTAAATGAGAAAGCCAATTTCCCATGGCTCCCTGGGATTTTGCCCAGAGGCAAATTCCTCTAAAACCCCAAGCATCTTTGCTGCATTGCTTTAATGATATTGTTTTATTAAAATGTCCATGAAAGTTAAAATTAAGACAATGCATATTTATATGTATAAAAACAGGTTAGAAAGATAAAATATTTTAACTCCAGTATAGGGTATAGTTGCCTGCCTTTCCTTCTTCTGCCAGGATTTGCTGAACAATTTGAAGAAAATTTGTGATCCGCAATACACCCTGCAGAGACTCAGCAGCATCATCCTGCTGTTCCTGCAAGAGTAAAGGATAAACTCCTTG
>VBSM01003204.1:20027380-20157554 GCA_008086735.1 Cheirogaleus medius
AAAAAAAAGAATGAGTTCAGGACTAGAACTGACCTCTTCTTGACTAAGTAGTGCTCTGAGGGCAAAACAATTAGAGATGATCTTAAACACACACACACACACACACATACATATATATACTCGGTAATCTAAATCCCTTGTAACCACATCTGTAAAAATTGCTGCTGTTTTGGGTTTTTTTGTGGTTTCAAATGTGCTTTGCAAACTAAATGGTTTCCTAATTACAAATTGGCAGAAATAGAAATACAGATCTTGAGAGAAGGTAACACACATGCAACCTCTCACTGGGGATAATCAGAACATTAGAAGCCAGCAGAAAACTTTCAAAATCCACCCACCCTGAAGAACATGTAAAAAATCTTTAGTTTATGAAAAGAAGGAGGTTTTTGGAGACTCTCAAATTATTCGATTTCTACAGTCACTTTTGCTTCTTTGTCTCTGTGTTTCAGTGAGTAAGATGTAGATGGAAGGCTTATCCTTATATATCCCTTCTAAAAGAAGTAAAAATAAGATTCTCCAGACAAACACATATACATATTTCTGAAAGAGTGGTGATCCTTTATCCCTTATTCTTTGCCGCCATAGTGAGTTGGCTGGGCTTTGTAGAAAAATAAAACCTGAAGTTTTATCTCCTAACTTGTTTTCACTTCTATAAAATGAGGCCATAATCACTTATTCAAAAGGATATTGTAAGAATTAAACAAGGTATGGATGTGAAAGTGTTTATTGAAATTCTGAGGATAAAGTAAGTACTCAAAATGTGTTGAACAAATCATGTCTGTTTATTAGTAAAAAGTTTTAGTATCCATGGAAGTTAGATAAGAAAGTTTTAGACCAGGCATGGTGGCTCATGTCTATAATCTTAGCACTTTGGGAGGCTGAGGCGAGAGGATTGCTTGAGCTCAGGAGTTCGAGACCAGCCTGAGCAAGAGCGAGACCTCATCTCTACTAAAAATAGAAAAATTAGCCAGACGTTGTTCTGTGTACCTGTAGTCCCAGCTACTCGGGAGGCCGAGGCAGGAGGATCGCTTGAGCTCAGGAGTTTGAGGTTGCAGTGAGTTATGATGACACCATTGTACTTTACCTGGGGTGACAGAGTGAGATTCTGTCTCAAAACAAAAACAAAAAACCCCAAAAACAAACAAACAAAAAAAGAAAGTTTACTTTTCTTTATGAAGTTCAAAGAGGAAAATATTGATTTACAGAAACTCTATAATAATATGACTAATATATATTTTTAAATGAATGCAGTTGTAAAGAAAATTTGGCTACTACCTCCTCTTATCATGTGTGGAACAAGATTGAAATAAGCAGACAAATTTAACTGGGATCTTACCAGAATAATTGACCTTAGGGCTCTATTAAAATAACAATGAGACTTTATTTTTAATGACTTTATTTATCTCCCAGGTAGAGAAAGAAAAATTCCTAACTTATTCTGCACAACAATGTGTTCAGTTATAGCAAAAGAAGGATGAAGCATCTTGCAAGGGTTAAATTTATTAGACTTATTTTCTTCACCAATAGTGATTTTGACTAGATTGCAAATAGGAATATAGTGATTTGATCTAATAGGGCAATGGTTAAGAAAATATGTGTGTGAGTAACTATCACAGAGGTACCACAACCCCATAGACCATGAGACTTGAAGTTTCATAGCTCCTGTTTTAAACCCCGACCTCTGGCTATTCTGTGGGTCTTGGGTATAAAAGTGTGGGGCGAGAGCATTTGAGGCAGGCCCATGAGAAGATTAGCTACTTCTCCCCACGGAGCCAGGTCCCTAAGATAGGGGTCGCCACAGAGGATAAGGAAATTGATAGGCAACAGAGAGAAATAAAAGAATACACAGAGACTAAGGTATAGTTTATAGTTTTTTATATATATATATATATATATATATATAAAGATCAGATATAACACAGCAGGAGGTTCCTAGGGGACTGGTGGATCCCCATACACGCCAACCCTATGGTTAGATTCATACAGGTTTTTATAATCACAGATATCAATTACCAGTTGTCAGGGTAACATATTTGCATATCAGGGAATGCAGTTGCTAGGGGGTACAGGTAGTGGGTTAGAGTCAAAAGTCCTCTTAAGGGGCTTCTAATCTATCTAGGTGAACAAACAGGTACAAAGTCTTTCAGTGGCTAGCTTCTAAATTTTAAGAGGTAGTTTTCAATTAACAAAGGTAAAACAAAAGAGATATAGTGACTCAATATATCTTTGATTAGTTACAGTGGACTTAAAGGTAAACAGACAGGAGAGAGCAGGAAGCCCATCTCTAATAAAACAGGTTGTTTATAACCACCAGCGTGCTTCTTTGGGCAAAGTGCACTCATTGTCTCTGGCTCCCATCCTGTGGTCCATGTTTGCCTTGTCTTGTTTTTCAAGACACAGGGAAGCTCACAGATTTTGAGATACCGAGAAGCCTTCCTGGAAAACATCCCCACCGGAGATTTGAGAGCTCTCCCATGATAGCAGCCTCTAATAAGTGAACCATTGAGTTCACATATTCCTTCAGGGCAAAACCCTGCAAACTCCTGTTTCTGTCTTTAACATAGTAATATTGGGTTATACAATAAAATAATGGTCTTATGAGCCACATCTCATTAATTCCTCAATCATTTTCCCAACATAAAAGGGCATCACTGATGATCTCTTTAAAATTCTAGGAGGCCTCTCCAAAAAGAGGGACTCTGACTTAGAGATATGCATGATGAAGAGGGGTAAATCCAGGAACAGTGACCCCCTCCTTCTGGATGTCATAGGGTTTCCTGAGAGATGCATATAAGATTTTAAAACTGGAGAGTTTAGGGAGAGATTGGAACCTCAGAGAAAGACAGCCAGATTAGGAAGGAGACTGCATTGTCCAGTTAGATTTTACTAGAGAGTCGTGTACTGGTGGTTAGCAAACATTGTCTGTGTCCCATTTGGCTCACATCTTGGTGTGCACAATTTATCAGCCAGTATCCTGAAGAAGAAAACAGCAGCTTGATTTGAACACCAAACTTCACCCTCAACCTCCAACATCACTGTTAGACTGCACTAATACAGAAACTTAACACTAATTTGGACTTAAGAAAGGCAACTTCAGATTTCTTAGTCTTCGTTTTTGTATTGCCTACTAAATATTAAGCCCTAGGTTAGGTGATAAAAAAATGACAATAATACTCTTTTCTTCTCTAAAGATATGTGCAGCCTGGTGCAGGAGAAAGAAAAATAAAATGAAAATGTTGATGCAATGTTCAACATGCTATAGGGAAACAAAAGAGGAACATACTAAATATACCTGGGGAAAAGAAAGTCTTTAAAGAGTGAGATCCTGTGCTGTGTCTTGAATGAGCAAGCAGGAATTCTAGAGAGGAACTCTAATGAGAGGAAATAGTAAATTTATAAGCATGAAGTTACAATAAAGCAAAGTATTAATATTTTGTAGAACTTTCAATTCAGTGTAACTGGAACATAAAGAGGATGTGAGGCTAGTGGAGAGAGAAAAGACTAGAAAGGTTAAGTGGTAACTGGAGGTTACTCACTCAAATTCTATGTACTATGGGAAGAGAAATATAGATCCCTTGAAAAGTGTTCAGCAATAGCTAGAGTAGATAGTGATCTGATTTGTTATAGGAAGATTACTATTCCTGATAAAGCCAATATGGGTATAATGTAATTAAAAAAAAATTATTGCTGTGCCCAATTTGCCAATATTTTATTTAGGGTTTTTGCATATATATTCATAAAAAATACATTTTAATCTTTCCTTCTTGTGATGACCTTATCAGATTTTAGTATTTAGCTGTTACTGGCTTCATAAAACATATTGAGAAGAGTTCCCTCTTTTTAAGTGTTTGTTTAAAGTTGGGATTATTTTTTCTATATATGCTTGGAATCTACATTTTACCAAGCTGGTCATCTAGCCCCTTCAGACTGCATCTAAAGACAGTAGCAGAATATTTAAACATCAAGGAAGAGCCATAGGTTCCACTCAACACCATTCTGTGAAGTCTCGTAAGACCAAATCACTTTAGAATAATCTTTGCTACCTTTGTTCTCTAGAAAGTAGCCCCCCCAAATTCTGAAATAAAACCAGCAAAACCCCTGTTTTAGCTTTCTATTATTGCCATAACAAATTAGAACAAATAACGCAAATTATCTCACAGTTTCTATAGGCCAGAAGTCATGCGGGCTTGGCTGGGTTTCATGAGGCCAAAATTAAAGCATCCACAGGGCTGGGTTCCTTGCTGGAAACTCTGGGTGGAAATCTGCTTCCACGCTCATTCAGGCTGTTGGCTGACTATAATTCCTTGCAGTTGTAGGACTGAGGTCCCCATTTCCTTGCTGGTGGTCAGCTGAGGCCGGCCTTTGCTTCTAGACACTGCCTGCCTTCCCCCTCTCATGCTTTCCACGTGTCCCCCTCCAATAATGGCAGGTTGAGTCCTTCTCATGCTTCCAACCTCTGACTTGAAGAGTTTTAAGTGGGAAGGAAAGGTAACATAATTTGACTTACATTTTTAAAAGATCACATTGGCAGATCTGTGGCGAACTCATTGGAGAAGACAGGGTGACAGGGAACCGGGTATGAGGCTTTTGCAGTGGTCAGATGAGAAATGATAGCGACTTGGGCCAACTGGTGTTGGAGTATGAGATGAAGTGGAGCAGAAACAAGAGGAATTGGTTAAGGATTGGGTGAGGGTTTATGGAAGGATTCTGAGGGAAAAGGGAACAATTTAGAATGAAACCTGAATTTTGCTATAAAAAACTGGTAGTAGACATGGCATTGTAAAATATGAAGAAAAAATAGATTTTACAAGAAATGTTCTAGAACGTTTCATTAAAATTTTTGGAAACACAATTTGGATCACTTTCTCATGCCGTCAAAAATGTTTCAGACAGATTGCAGCATTGAATGAAAAAAAAATCCCAAGAACCAAATGTAATAGAATAAAATATAAATAAATATTTATCTTTATTTGGGAAATGTCTTTCTAATCTCAAAAAAGGTAAAGGCACAAAGCGTATGAGGAAAATAGAAAGATTTGAGTATAAATATTTGAAAACTTCTTAATACCAAAAATATAATGAGCTTAAAAACACAAATGGCAAGAGGTAACAATTGGCAATACAATTGTCAAAAAGGGATTAGCAGTCCTTATTTATTAAGGCTAAATTGGAAGGGTAAATTAGAGAAGTTCAAGAAAGCTAAAGGGCAAGTATATAGGAGGAAGGTTCTAACACAAAGCCTTCTATTAAGCAAGCCTCAAATGCATAAAGAAGGGTTAAAGTGGACTGACCTGGCTGTGAGGAGACATATGAAAGTGTGTGCACAGTGTTTTATCTAAGGGACAGTGTAGTGATGATCAATAGTGGTCATGTGACTAGGAAAGATGACTCTGGCTACAGAGAAGAGAGTGGATTGGTATGGTCAAGACCAGAAGCAAAAATATTGTTAGCATCATGCAGGAACCAGAGAGTTCCTGATTCCTGGTTTATATGTCTCATAAAAATACGGACATGATCTCCTGGTGGCATAAGGAATAATGACTTTTAGGAAGTTATACCATCCATGAGGTTTCATTTATAATTCATTTACATCTAGAAAGCAGTTCTGTTCTCTCTCCACAAAAAAATCTGTAAAAACTTTCTCTTTTATGATAGAGTTTTTCAAGTTATATGTGTCACATATTATTTTCCTACTCCTACCCTCTCTACTTCTGGCCAAATAAATATCTTTCAGGCTAAAGTGCATTGGTTTTATAGTTGATTTTATGAATGTGAAGTGAAAACTGCTGACTTTTATAGATATTTTGCCTATGGTTGGTGCTAGTTAAAAAAAAATTGGGGGCCAAATCTTTGACCCAGTAAGCCTATTTTCTGGGACTTTATCTTATTTAAATAATCTAATAGCAGACAAAGAAGAATATTGGGGACAAAAGAATTGTAAATGATTCATTGAGTAACATAATATGCTCCATATTATAATAAAGTAATATGTAGCCATTAAAAATGACTATAAAAAAGACTGTAACCACAAGAACATTCTTATGAATCATTTAAGCAGAGTATAAATGTATATTTATACTATGGTTAAAACACTGTGAAAATGATATACATTTGGGGGCAAGGTCTAGAAAGGAGCAGTGAAAATTAAAAGTTTGATTCACAGAGGTGATCAAACAGTGGTTCTCAAACTATAATGAGCAAGTGAATCATCTGAAGTGTGTTCTAAAAATGCACATTTCCAGGCCTACCCCATGAGTTCTGTATTCATTTACTCTGAAGAAGTTCAGAGTAACTGAAAAAAGCATTCCCAGAGAACTCCAGTGCAAGTCATGAGTGGTCGGTCCACTGTTGGAGGCACTGTCACAGGGTCGTGGTGATTTAAAAGTTTATAACCACAGTCTGCTAATGTCATTATGGTTTTTGCCCCAGAAATATCAGGAATATTCTACACTTTATTATCCAGTATATAGTCACAATGTGATAGACTGAATTTTTATACAGCTGATGTAAAATATTATGACATTTACATATTTCTGACCCACATTAATCATTTTTTAATTGCCTGTGTCTGTGGCCCTCTATTTTCCCAATGTACTCCCACAGGAGAGACTGACTGAGTTTGCTAACTTACTGCTATATAGTTCTCAGTACTGAGCAGTGCAAAGAAAAGAAATTTATGGCAACAGTTTATTAATTGATGAGGACTGTACAATGATAGCTCTCTAACTGGGGAGAACTGAAGTTAAGACGGCTGTCAGGGATTCAGTAACCACTGAATCCCTGACATTTCTGGGTGAACCTACATTTGCTGCACCTAAGCTACCATCCTTCCTCCTCAGACCTGGTTTTCCTTTCCCCTGTTGAAACTGGATCTCATCTGTGCCCCAGCACACACTGTAACCTGCTGTTTTCTTGCTAGCACTCTCCCCAGGGTACTGACTTGCCTCTTTTGGGTCAACTCATTAATTAGCTTCCTGCTTTAAAGGGATTTATCAGCAGAAAGCATGTAGCTGTGGCCTGCTGTGATTTAATTAATGTTTGCTGCCTAACTGGCTACTGTGCTTAGAACTGTGACTGGCACATAGAAAGCGCACAGTAAAGGTTATTGATCATCAGCCCACTTGATAATCTAGATATTCACACTGACCCTAATACTAACCACCTCTGCATCTGCATTAGATACTTGGATTGAATTTTAAATGAGTTAACCGCTGTGGTTTCATGAGTATTTCAAGGCTCCAGCTTTTTTCTCATCCCTGTTTCATCTTTCTCTTCATCTGTTCATGGGGATGAAGTTCCAGTCAGTCTTGCATCCAATCTCATCATATTTTTAAAAATCATATTAGAAATTACATATAATTTTTAGTATAGACATAGGACAGACACAGTAATAGTTACCTTCTGCAAGTATACTATACAAACTATGCATTGAGAAGAAGGATAAGGATGTTGGATACTTGGAACACATAATTAAATTTATCCTCAAGATTCTATATTACATGAGGAAACTGAAATTGGAAGATAATAGGCGTTTAAGTGAAGTGACAGAGGCAAGATTACATTTCATACCTGATTGTAATGCACTTTTTTTTTTGCCACTATACTATAATGCCAGTCAAGCTGTCTCGTTTGTTGAATTTAGTTTAAAAGGTAAAAACAAACACAAACCACTTAGGAGGAAAGGTTTACTGTGCACATGATGTCAGACAAGCCAATCAACGGGATGAACTTTTTTGTTTGTATGGTTTTTGTTTTTCTAGAACTGTTTGTCTCAACCATTTGGCTATGGTATGGCTTTAGATTTTGATCAAGCTCAGAAATAATGAAAGAAGAAAGATGAGGTTTTAAGTAGAGATGCTATAGACAAATTCTCAACATAAAATTAATGTGCAGGGCAAATGAGGAGCTGAGCAAAAGTGATTAATTGTTCATTAAAATTTACCTGGTTATTAAAGTGTGTCAAGGGCAGATAGTTCTGAAAGGCTATTGAATGAGACGAAGACTGAGAAAAATAAGAAATGGCTGTGAGGTCATTCCTTTGTTCTCTTCTGTGAACTTAATAGCATGGGGACCATTGCATAATGACTGACATAATGATACAGATCAAAACGAACAATACAGTAATGCAAATTAAGAGGCTGGTGTTAGTCTGACTTGGGAGAGAAATAATGAATACACAAGGTCACGTCATGTGAAAATTTTTCTTTTATTTAAGAGCTTTAATAAAAGTTTTAAACAGACATTAAATTGCAGTTTGTATTTTAACATTATCAGTACCTTTTCCAATAAAATATTAAGGAAGACAGTTAAAGATAGCACCTAAAAATCATTCTGAAAACTCAGAATATGTATCAACCATTGGAAAGGGGCTCAGAGGAGTTTCTATGAACCACCAGAAGCAGATAAAACTGGATTGAGAAATACAGTTATGACCTATGTATTGAATCCTTGTGGGAGGAAGAGGAAGATTGAGAAGAATAGGAAATAAGTCTAAAATATAGTTTTATTCCCCCCAATTTAGATTGGAGACTTGGAGAAAAACAACCTGAACAACTACAACCTTTCCTTGTGGATGTGCTTTCTTTACAGCTAGAGCCAGGGCCACCTGCATTCTTCTCTATCCCTCCTCAATACCTCTCCTCCATCCATTCAGGGAACACATTTGAAAGGAACAAACAATATGGCAGGTGGCAGGAGGAAAAGACTAACGGTGTACAGTATTTCTTGGTGTGCCTTTCAGTTATATACAGAGATGTATGTGCAGAGAGAGACAAGAATAATACTGAGGTAAATAATGCTGAAGGTTGTGGGATTTTATGTACTCTAATGAAAAAATAGTCACAGACACATTTTCGCCACAAATTTATCTGTTGGTGTGCTGACATTAAGATAACCTTATTTCAAAATCAATTCATTTTTTTGTCAATTTAGTGTGATTTTAACACTTATAGTTAATTCTTCACACTACCTGGTTGCTATAGACTTAATTATGCCCCCCCATTTTATATGTTAAAGCCCTAACCCCCAACGTGACTGTATTTGGAGATAGGGTATATAAAGAGGTAATTAAGTTTAAATGAGGTTGTAAGGATAGGGCTCTAATCTGATAGGACTGGTATCTTTAAAAGAAAAGTAAAAGACACCAGAGCTCTCTTTCCTTTCATCATGTAAGGGACACACAGAGAAGGCAGCCAACTGCAGGCCAGGAAGACAACTCTCACTGGGAACCAAGTCAGCTAGCACTATGGTCTTGGACTTCCCAGCCTCCAGAACAGTGAGAAAATACATTTCTCTTTTTTTAATCCACCCAGGCTATAGAATTATGTATGGTAGCCTTAGCTAGCTAATACATTAATATTTATGATCTTGCTATATATTTCTATTACTTTATTTCTACTATTTTTATTTTTAATTTATTTCATTTATCCATTCTCAATTCATTTTTCTTTCATTACTCTGACATTTGATTCCTTTTCTAGCAGCCCATTTTTAGGATTATATATTTATAATATTATAAAATATTTGGTAGTGTCTTACTTATTAGTCTTTCAAAAATGTTGACTTACCTATTCAAGTCTGCTTTTCCTCCCAGAATTATTTTAGCTATTTTCAAATGTACCTATATGCAATCTTGGATATTAAGATTATGATGAAACTGAAATTATTTAAGGAAGAATTGATACCTTTATGAAATTTGTTCTTTAAATACAGAGACTCCCTGACATACTTTATAACTTTGATTAGAGTTTTAACATTACTTATACAGAGTTCCCATATATTTTTTGCTTATTCATTGTAGTTGTATATAAAATATTATTTCTTAGTATTATCAAGGTAGTTATTGTTACTATGAAGAAAATGTATTAGCATTTAGATTAGAAGATTATGATGAGAATTTAAAATAGAAAAGAACATTAATAGTTTAGATGATTTAATCACATGATGCCTCCACCTGGTTTGAAAATTAGGTAATGATATGACTCAAATTAGAGACAAGGACTCTGTGACCACTTCGTTCTATAAGTTACAGAATTTCTATTACTGATTTTATCTTGGTTTGAATATCTTCTGCCATTATCAGACAAGAATTCTGTCATGTCCCAGCCAATATTCCTATCTATTAGGTACCTTCTGCAGAATCTGGGAAGACAATCCCCAAATTTGCTTGCAAAGTTTACCTCAAAATTTGAATGTCACAAAAATTTTCTAAGTGAGTAAACATTGAATTAATCAGGAATTCAGAAGTAAGAATACAAGTGTTTGAGAAAAATCAAAATTATACATCTTTTGCTTAATAAACTTGAAGTCGGTAGTGAATAGCTTCTTGTGATTTCTTTCACAAAATATATGAAATAGACTCACATCACACAAGTCACACCCTAAGTATTACTTAATGAGAGAGAAAGATGGAACTTCAATATATTAATAATTGTGAAGAAATGAGAAAAATCAACAGATTCTGGCACCATGGCCCCACTGGCATCTGCCTCATCCCTGCCTACCATAGGGACTTAGGGCCAGTAAAAGTGGACCAAGAAAATGTCATATACTGGGAGTAAGTTGGGGCTATCACCAGAAAAATTAAAACCATCCTAAAATATGAAAATACAAAAATAATAACAAGGCAAATGAAAGCAATTATAAACACACTTAAATAAAATAATATAAAGTCTCAGCAAAGAAACAGAAAGCATTAGCAAAGAAATAAAACATATATCTCAAAATTGCTAAAGAGTAGATTTTAAACATTCTCACTATAAAAAGTAATAAGTGAAGTGCTGAATGTTTTAATTATCTTGATTTAATCATTGTATGATGTATAGGCATCAAAACATCACATTGTAGCCCACAAATATATACAATTATTCTTGTCAGTTTAAAAATAGCGTGCAAAACATTCAAATATAAAAAAGGTATGAAGAAGATTAAATAAAGATTTTAAAACTGAGAAAATACAATAACCAAAATATAAAAACTCAAAGAATGGATTCAATAGCAATATGCAAGGGAAAAAGCAAAAAATAGGTGAACTGTGTCATATAATAATAGAAATCTCCCAATCTGAACAACAGAGAGAAAACAGACTGAAAAAAAATGGACAAAGCCTAAGGAACCCGTGGGTGATAACAAAAGATCTAATGTTTGAGTCCAGGAAGGAGAGGAGAAAGAGGGCAAGGCTAAAAAAGAGTTCAAGGGAATAATGGCTGAAAACTTCCAAAATTCAGCAAAAGACATGAACTTCCTGATTCAAGAAGCTGAGTGAACCCCAAACAGAATAAACCCAAAGCAATTCATACCAAATGCAATATAGTCAGATACCTGAAAACTAAAGAAAAAGAAAAAAATATTGAAAGCAGTGAAGGAAAAAGACACGGGGCTGCAAGAAAAGAATTGTCAACCTACACTACCAAATCCAATGAAAAAGCCTTTCAGAAATGAAGAGAAATCAGCATGTTCTCAGATGAAGGAGAACAAAGAGAATTTGTCACTAGCAGATATGCCCTAAGAATGGCTAAAGGAAATAAATTCTCTGCACAGAAAGAAAGGGATAAAAGGAGGAGTCTTAAAATATCAAGAAGGGAAGAAATACACTGTGAGCAAAAATGTGGGTAAGTACAATAGACTTCCCTTCTCCTCTTGAGTTTTCTAAGTTATGTTTGATAGTGGAAGCAAACATCATAATCCTGTGTAATATGGTTTTAAATGCATGTGTGTAAAGGAAACACTTAAGGCAACCATAACTGGGGAGAGGGTAAAGGATTGTAAAGGGCTTGGAAAGTTTTTATACTTCACTTGGACTGGTAAAATGATGATATCAGTGGACTGTGGTAGACTGTGGAAAGTTATGCATATATAAATGTAATACCTAGAATAGTCACCAAAATATTTATGCAAAGATATACACTCAAAATTTACAAATAAATTGAAAGGAATTTTTTAAAATGTTCAATTATCCCACAGATAGGTAAGACAAAGGAAAACTTAATACATAAAGAGAAACTTAAATAGAAAAAAAAAATAAAATGGCAGACCTAAGCTCCAACATACCAACAATTACATAAAATATAAATGATCTAAATACACTAGTTTAAAGAGAGAGATTGGCAGAGTGAATTAAATAATGTGTTCCAACTATTTGCTTGTTTATAAGAAACTCACTTCAAATATAACAATGTAGGCAGGTTGAAAGTAAAAGAATGGAAAGAATATATTGTGCAAACATTAATTAAAGGAAAGCAGGAATGGCTATATTAATATACTTCAGAACAAAGAAAATGATCAGAGATGGAAATGGATATTATATAATGATAAACGGGTTAATCCACCCTGAAGATTTAGCAATCCCAATGCATCAAACAACAGAGCTGCAAAATATGTCAAGAAACTCATAGAACTATAAGGTACCTAGAATAGTCAAATGCATGGACACAGAAAGTAGAATGATGGTTTCCAGGGGCTGGGAAGAGGAAAAATGGGAATTTAGTATTTTAACAGGTATATAGTTTCAACTTGAGAGATGAAAAAGTTCTGGAGATGTATGCTGGTGATGGTTTTAGAACAATGTGAATGTAATTAATGCCACAGAGCTGTGCACTTAAAAATGGTTAAAATGACAAATTTTATGTTATGTATATTTTTATCACAATAAAAAATTGTGGAACATAGTTAAAACAGTGTTGAGAGGGAATTTTATACCACTAAATATACACATTAGAAAAAAAGGAAACATCTCCAATCAGTAATCAAAAATCCAGGTCAAAAATCTGAAATCAGAAGAGCTAAATAAACACAGAGCAAGGCAGATGGAGGAAGTAATAAGGATAATACTAGAAATCAATAAAATTGAAAAAAAGTAGAGAAATTCAATGAAACAAAGAACTTGTCCTTCAAAAAGGCTAATATAAGTGACAAATTTCTACCAAGACTGACACAGAGGAAAAAGGGAAGATTCAAATCACCAGTATCATGAATGAAATACAGTTTATCACTACAGACTGTCTAGAATATATATCAAGTGTTCTGTTTGAGACATGAGGCTTGATATATACATCATGAAACTTCCAAGCAATCAAGTAGGCACTGGGATTCAAATGCCTTGGTGCATAGGGACTCTTGTTGCAACCTGCTTAAGCAGGTCAAAAGTGTTTTTTGATCATTTGCCATGTGACAATACATCCCATTCTTCATCTGAGAACAAACAAACTTGATTAAACTGTTATGTGGAGGGCATTGCACAACAACCTTAGTTTGTCTTATTCCATTGAGATAATGTATTTAAGTCATGACAAGAAACAGAATGAGAGCATGTAAGTTTCTTTATATATTTTTCATTATGTCATGAACATTTTACATGATTGCTTCTTTATAATAGCTCCAGTAGAGAAAGAATCAGCTGCTTCTACATTCCAAATGATGTCATCATTGTCATTGGGTATAAATGAAGGAAGGTCACCTCATAGAAGAAAGGACTGACAAGGTTATGTCTATGTAGCTTGACTGTCCATGAACTTTGTTTAACCACCTCCTCACAAGATAGTTGGGGCTAGGTGACTGACAAGATAACATTCTCCAGTACTGCTGAAACTTTTGAAAATCAAAGTAGGAAATGTTCATTATCAGAATGCTGACAAATGAGAGTGGGTGATATCCGATTGCTACCTAATATTGTAGAAATTGAATACTTCATTGAGAAACTACTTTGACTGTTGTCTGTCTCCAAGTTCTGAACATTTCACTCACTGACTTACAAGAGGAATCTGTTGTATTAGGCCTTGGAGAGGGAGGAAGTGGCCTCTATGTCTCTACTGATTTTTGGCCACAATTTCCACTAAAACACTGAGAGGACACTGTCATATATGCTATTTAAAGATAGGAATTATTGTAATTACATGGAACAGTATTTCTCAAATTTTTGCAACTTTATGTTACCAATTTAAAGTATATTTTTTAAAAGATTCATCAAAATTTAAAACAAGTAAAACACAATATTTAAAAATTGGTAATTATGATTAATTTTTTCAGGTCAATGAAATAGATGAAGTTATTTGAAATCTTTTACCAATTTTTTTAATATGGTTTAATAATAAATGAATATAGTTGACAATTCAATTGATGTATTCTCTTTTTATTTGCTGAGTTGCTTTTTTAATTTTCAGCTTTATTAAGATTTAATTGACAAAAATTGTACTTATGATGTACAAGGCAATGTTTTGATAAATGTATACATTGTGTGATGATTAAATCAAGCTAATTAACATATTTAGCATTCCACATATCATTTTTGTGGTGAAAATATTTAAGATCTACTCTCTTAGCAATTTTCAAGTATACATTAAGTTGTTATTCACTATGGTCACAATGCTATATGATAGATCTCCAGAACTTATTCCTCCTGTATAACTGAAACTTTGTACCCATTGACCAACATCTCTTCATCTTCCCCCATTATGCCTGGTAACCACCATTTTTACTCTCTGCTTCTGTGAGTTCAACTTTTTTAGATTTCACATATAAATGAGATCATACAATATTTGTCTTTCTGTGACTGGCTTATTTCACTTAGGAAAATGCCCTCCAAGTTCATCCATGTTGAGATGAGAGGATTTCCTTCATTTTTAAGGCTGAATGGTATTCCATTGTGTGTGTTTGTGTGTGTGTGCATGCCTATGTGAATCTCACATTTTCTTTATTCATTCATCAGTTGATGGACTTGTAGTTTGATTCCAGGCCCTAAAAGCATAGTCAACAAAAGCAAAACTAGACAAATGGGATGCATCAAATTAAAAAGCTTCTACACAGCTAAGGAAACAATCAACAAAGTGAAGAGAGAGTCTACAGAATGGGAAAAAATATTTGCAAACCGTACATCTGATAAGGGGTTAATATCCAAAATATGTATGGAACTCAAATGACTCAATAACAAGAAAACAAATAACCCAATTTAAAAAAATGAAAAATGGCCAACAAATATATGAAAAAATGTTCAGCACTTCCAATCATTAGGGACATGCAAATTAAAATCACAATGGGATATCACTTGTTAGAATGGCTATTACTGAAAAGACAGAAGATAACAGGTGTTGGCAAGGACGTAGAAAACGAAATGTTTGCATGCTACTAGTAAGATTGTAAATTAGTGTAGCCATTTTGGAAAATAGTATGGAGATTCCTCAAAAAATTAAAAATAGAACTACCCTATTATCTAGAAATTTCACTTCTGGGTATATAAGCAAAGGAAATTAAATCAGTATATTGAAGAAATATCTACATTCCATGTTCATTGATGCATTTTTTAATCCATTTCCTATTAAATTAGAACATTCTTATTTACAATTATAGTTATCAGGAGTCAAAGAAAGTGTTCAGTGTCTCTGTTAGATGGATGTAAAAATTCAGACTCAAAATGGACCCAAAATGTATAGACATACTTTTTCAGAGACTACTTGACACTCTATGACATCATTTCAAAAGCTGAAAAGCAAAATGTCTGAACATGAAAGATAAGACTGAATGGATCTCGATCCACTCCTTGTTTTATTCATCTCTGGAAAGCTTTCCTTCAGATTTTGAATAAACATGCTGATAATATACACCAACAATTTTATTCTCCTGCAGGTGAAAAAACCCTCAGGTATTGTGAAAGAGTGAAACTCTTAGTCATGAATACATCTGCACATGGTTTAATTTCTCATGAAAACTTAACATATTATCCTTAACCTAAAAAAATAATATTTTAGCACTGGTGTTATAGATTCTGACTGTGCTACATCTTACCCAGATTGATGAGAAACACAGTGTAGCTAAATCACTTAAAATCTTGGAAATGATCTAGAATTATCAGAAATGTTTCATCTACTAGCTCATTTCATTCATTTAGGTACCTTTACAACAATCAGTGTTCTTACGTGCATAAAAGCATTTCTTGGCATTGCATATTGAGACATATGCATGATTCCATCATATTCACATTATCTTATTTTCTTTTGACTCTGAATTGAGACCAGAAGTGGCCTCTGGAGCTGGATGGCCTGGGTTTGAATCCCAGCTCCATCGCTTACCCGCTGTGTGACTATGGACAGCTTACTTAACCTCCTGGTTTCTGCATTCATAGGCTGAGGATCATACTGAATAGTAAAAACTTCACAGGTCATTGTGAGGATTAGACAAGTTAATTCATGCAGAGCTTTTAGACCAGTGCTTGATACATAATAACTGTTCAGTACATGTTACCCATTATTATACATGAATAGCACAAAGGCTAAAGTTATTCAAATATTAGTGATTTTATCTAATTGTTAAGTATATGTAGTACATATGGTTTTAATTGCTTTTCTAAGTAATTAATCTTTATTAATCAGAGCTCTTTTTGATGTAAATTGAAAGAAAAATCTTATAACTTGCTTAATTGGAAAAAGAGAATGCATTAGCTTATATAAACTATGAAATCCTAGAGAAGATTTTGCATTTAGCCTGGCTGAATTAGGAATTCAGACATTGTTAACAATAATAAATCAATCTCTTTCTCTCCTCTCTTTAGTTTCTTGATTCTGCTTTTTCCTGATTTGACTTTATTCTCAGGAAAAATGGCCTTCAGCCACTCTGAGCTTATAATTCTAAATGATCACAATCTCAAAAAAAAGAACAGATTTTCCCTCTCACAACATCCATATAAATCCTCATGAAAAATAAATGCATGGAAATAGTTTCTGAAAAAAATTAGTCTCTGCAGTTAATTGCCCCTTCCAGACTTCTCTTTAGAAACATTTCTCCATATCCCTGGATGAAATCTCAGGCATGTTTTGTATCTCTTTGGTAATAACAAATAGTTTTATTTCCCAGGGTTAAAAAATCCAGGCTTAGGCCAGGTGCGGTGGCTCACGCCCGTAATCCTAGCACTCTGGGAGGCCGAGGCAGGGGGATCGCTCAAGGTCAGGAGTTCAAAACCAGCCTGAGCAAGAGTGAGACCCCGTCTTTACTAAAAATAGAAAGAAATTAATTGGCCAATTAAAAATATATATAGAAAAAATTAGCCGGGCATGCTGGTGCACGCCTGTAGTCCCAGCTACTCAGGAGGCTGAGGCAGGAGGATCACTTAAGCCCACAAGTTTGAGGTTGCTGTGAACTAGGTTGACACCATGGCACTCTAGCCTGGGCAACATAGTGAGACTCTGTCTCAAAAAAAAAAAAAAATCCAGGCTTATATTAAAGCTTAAATGTTTCATTTACTTTAAAGCTTCTTCCATTCTCCAGCTTGGCCCTCTTCAGGCTGACAATTCTGCAATGGGAAAATACAGTTAATGTGGGTTTCCTCACCATTTTTTTTTTTCTTTTTGCTTTTCTACTTTTTCTCTAGCATTGAATGAATTCTCTAGTGTTGGAATGGAGGAACAAGGAGAGGTAAGGGACAGGAAAGGTTTGCCCCTCTGGGACAGTCATAACCTGGCATTGGTACTCTCTGAGTGTGGCAGATGTTCAAATGCTCATTCTTCTTCTGATGGAGCACTTTTGTGGATTTCCCGAAGGCTTGGCTGGGAACCACTTACCTGCAGTTCATTGTGTGAGTGAGGTACTCTCTGGCTAAACACTGTTATTTCCTGTTTGGTCACTGGTTTCTGAAAGATATCCCAGTACTCTCTCTCTCTGGAGAGTATACTGACCACTTCAGATGGTGCTATTGATTAGGATCTTTTAAAACTCTCAAGTTCAGTTGTCTTCTGTGGGTTCTACATTTGGTCTCACATCTTGCCCTCAGACTCAGGAGGTCCAATACCCTTCTAGCGCACCTCTCTTTGCTAGAATTGGGAATGAGCCTGGCTGCAGGCAGCATGAAGTGTCCTTGTACTCCTGTCTGATTTGGTCAGGACTCCCTGCTGCCCTGGCCCAGTGTTGTCTGAAATTTTGTAGGTAAATTTTTCTAATTCTGGGCTTGTCTTAGTAGGTATGTTTGTAAAGTACATTTTTGTAATTAGCTTAATCAATAATATAGGCAACATTTTGGCCTTCACTTTTCTTGTATTTCGCATATTGTTCAGAATCTAGGTAGGGAAAAGGGGTTCTTTTCATAGGACAAACTGAAGAATCCCAATTGTCTACAGATCACGAATCTAAGAAACATTAGTCTTTTGGGGAAATTATAGAATGAAATTGGAGAAGGCCTAAGACTTGGCCTTTGCCTTCAAATTTTCATTCTAATTAGGGGGCTAGGCAAGTAAGTCAAAATGTACTTATCTAAAATATAAACAAACTCCACTTAGAATCAGAAAATCCCACAATTTCTGAGATTTCAAAAAGTTAATTTTTACTGTACCTTATAACATATTTCAATAAATATAACACATGAAATTTCATAAAAATAACTAACATTAGTATATGGGTTTTATTTTAAAGGTGGTTTTGTATATGTCTATTCATTTGATAATTTTATCAGTGTCATGGCATATATTATTATTATCAACATTATAATTATTATTATAAAGAACCTAAGGCTTAGAATTATAAAGTGCCTTGCCAGGTGACCCAGGTAGCACCTGGGGAGACTTTCTTCTGATATGCAAATTCTATGCTGTTCCCATCTTAACTCAGTGCCTCAGATACTGCCAGCAACCGCTCTAGCTATTCCTTGACGAGTTCCTCTGGAATGATAAATATCTTCAAAAAGTTGCCAACATGACTGCAAGAGCTGATTATTGGCTGGCTAGAAACAAAACATATATCAGACACTGTGGGAAAGCACACGTGCATTTATAAAGGTATTGTTTTTAATCATAAAAAGCTGGTATGACAGGTAATTTTTTGAAATATATGTTAAATTGTGTTTTGCTTTTCTAGCTATAAAAAATTTTTAAAAAGAGCAGTCTTTATGTTTTATACTTTGTATTTTCCTCCCTTCATTCCAAAAAAGAACTTTGCATTCTCTTCCCTTTGGTGTAATTGCTGAGCCAAAGCAAAATTATTGGAAGAAAAATCACTTTTAATGGCCTTCGTGGAAGCTTAAACTCATGGAGGATAGGGAGGGAAGAGAAATATCTTCCAGAATGAGGAGAAATATATAAAAGCAGTAAAAGAGTTACCACAAGATTTAAAAGGGGATGGAAATCTGCTAACTTATGTAATATTTGGGATGTGAAGTTGGCTCTTTTGCAGTACCCATGAGAGCAGGAAGGACCCCAAGAGGGAACACTTGATAAAGCTCAGGAGGCTGGACTCTAGACAGTAGAGCGGGAACGTTGGAAGAGACTCAGATGCCTGAGCCTGCTAGTAAAGCTCCAGAGCTACAGGGCTTCAAAGTTCAGGTAGGATGGATAATGGGTTTACCAGATCTTCTAGAATGTTCTAAAGCAGCGGTCCCCAACCTTTTTGGCACCAGGGACCAGTCTCATGGAAGACAATTTTTCCACAGACCAGGTAGGGGTGGTTAGGGTGGGAGATGGTTTCGGGATGATTCAAGCACATTACATTTATTGTGCACTTTATTTCTATTATTATTACATTGTAATATATAATCAAATAATTATACAACTCATCATAATGTAGAATCAGTGGGAGCCCTGAGCTTGTTTTCCTGCAACTATACAGTCCCATCTGGGGGTGATGGGAGACAGTCACTGATCTGACAGGAGGCAGAGCTCAGGCGGTGATGCGAGTGATGGGGAGCGGCTGTAAATACAGATGAAGCTTCACTCGCTCCCCTGCTGCTCACCTCCTGCTGTGTGGCCCAGTTCCTGACAGGCCATGGACCAGTACTGGTCGGTGGCCTGGGGGTTGGGGACCACAGTTCTAAAGGCAAGAGAAGCCTCAGTGAATATATGGTTTTATAGGAGCCCCCATCACCATCTTTGAATGAAGGCAGGGGCAGAAAGTGGATTCTCAAAAAGATTAGTTTTCTGGAGAGCTACTATCTAGAAACTTGAGGCCATATTTAAAAACCATATTTTAAAATGGTTTTTATTTAAATCTTATTTAAAAACCATAAAGTATATATGTATGTATGTATGTGTATGGGGTAGAGTTGAATAGATAAAATGAACCTGGCAAAATGTGAATAATTTTTGATGGTGAGTGATAGGTACATGGGAGCTCATAATACTATGCTCTTTTTGTATATATTTGAAATTTTTCATAATAAAACATTTTTAAAATACATTAAAATTAGGTAATCATTTTGGTACTTCTAAGACTATGGTCCATCCTGGACATGCTGGAAAGAGCCTAAAAAGTACAATGCACAGGGAGTAGCCAACTAGCAATGCCTGCCATGGGCCTAGAATGTAGAAGTGGTAATATGTGTGACATGTATTGTCCATCCTTGATCAAGAGTCTCCAACTACTTTTGATATAAACAATGTAACAAAAAATCAGAATATTCCAGTTCAATCATCTTCACACAGAAACAGAACAAATATGTCATGCTTTGGGGGGAATAGATTAATAATTTAAAGCAATAGCCACATCTTTTATTATAAATAAAGTTATTGCCCCATATTAGATTCTAACCTATTTACAAAAACCAAAGAGAAATGTTTCTGCTTGCTTGAAATAAAACATGCCTGGGTGATCCCCAGAGTTTGGGGACTGGACTTCATTTCCAAACTCAGAAAAAAGCTCTAGTATCCAATTCCTGCCTCCACCCGCAGTCTCAATGCTCCAGCCTTTCTCCCCCGTCTTGCTGGCACTGTGGGGCAGCACTGTCAAATGTTCAGGGCTCCAGGGTGATCAGATTCTTGCTCTTTCTTGAGCCCAAGGGCTACTAGATTCACCGATGCTCCTGAGTTACCAGGCTCTTTCTAATTCTGCCATAGGACCTGCAACTGAGGGGGCCCAGAAGCTGAGCCAACAGGGCTCTCTCTTTCAGACAAAGTGTCTAACACTAAGATACCCTGGATGAAGGAAAGTCTAGCTGAGGGAGCCAAAGCACCACCCCAGAGCGGCCTGGAGCAGACCTGTAAGGACACCTGCTCTCTAAGAGGAGGTTGCTCTTGGGAAGGGGCTGTACTCCTTTGAACCAATCCTGAATGAGAGCTTCCAGTAGCTCATGAAGATTTAAAACCATCTTAGGGATGGACACACTTAAGATGAGCTTCTGTAGAGCACAAACTACCAGCCAACTATCCACAGACACATGTAGGTCTTTGGGGGATGCCCAGTTCTACTTAGAACTGCCCCCAAGTACATCTATTAATATATCCCCAGAAACAACAGCTTCTACTTTGGAACTACCCACCAATATTAAGGCCCCGGAGAGAGCAAGCTCCTGTTCCTCTGAGCTGAGGATAGAGCATCAAAACCGAAAATGGGTTCAAAGTCCTCCCAAAGATCTTTGATGCGACGTATGGGAAGAAAATGTTAAAACTGCTATTTATATTACCTTTTATCAAATAGTCTAAAATATATGCTTTAATAATATATATGATTGGCAGTGGCTTCTTCACTTGGTTCATGTGTCACTTAAGGTATAAGTTGCATCCTGAAGAGAGAATACAAATTCTCCAACTCAAAGGGGTTGACAGCTGCACACTCACACATTCACATTCAAACTCACTGCATCATAGTGCAGTTCACATATGCTTGATTTTGTGGATTCATGAATTTTGTATCACAAAGAGTAAAATCTTTCTAATACTGCAATTTTATAATACCGACAGAAGGTGCGATCATATAAGCCTATTTTATGCATTGTTTTATTTTTCTTTTGTGCAACACGGATTCCTTGTTATTTTTTGGCAAAGAAATAGAAGAGTAACATTTTTCTTACACTAACGGACAAGAGTTCCACATTAGCTGACCTTTTCCGTAATGACAAGTTGCTGTCAATAGAATACTACCTAACAGAGATCCTCCAAAAAGATTAAGACACTTATTGTCTCGTTTCAAGGTAAAGGTGACATTCTAACAATGAGTGAGAAAGTAACTATTTGTTTTGTTTTAAATCCTGGGATGGGAAAAGAGTGTTGAAAATGGATGTTTGAAAATGTTTACATCACTGTTGTCAAAAATGATATGTCTTGTTTCTTACATTTAAACTTGCTCATATCTTACATTTAAAAAATTGAAACAGAATTCTCTAATCTATTTTAAGATCTTCCAAATAAAGTTTTGGCAGTTTTAAAGCCATTTGCTGAAAATATTAAAATGAAATCCCTTCTCTCTCATTCACAAAAAGATCTGATTCCACAATGTATACATGAATTGAAGCATCACATTGTACTTCCAAAATATACACAATTATTATTTGTCAATCATAAAATAAAACTTTAAAAATATGATTTTTTTAATTTTATTTTATTTTTATTTCAGCATATTATGGGGGTACAAATATTACGGTTATGTATATTGCCCACGCCCCCCTCCCCCCTCGAGGCAGAGCCTCAAGCATGACCATCCCCCATACGTTGCACATCTCACTCATTATGTTTGTATATACCCATCCCCTCCTCCCCCCTCCCACCTGCCCAACACCCGACAAATGTTATTCCTACATGTCCAATTAGGTGTTGATCCGTTAGTACCAATTTGCTGGTGAGTAAATATGATTTTTGACTTCAGGGAGGAGAGAACTTACTAAATTTTTTGTTCAACAATACAATTGAACAAGAAATGTTGTAAGCTGGACGAAGAAACTAATATCGTGATTTAGAAAATGTAGCTAATAAAGCACCTCTTGGATCCACAGATCTCTTGAGAAATATTTTGCAGCTATTACAGTCATCAAAATCAAGTATCGGCCGGGCGCGGTGGCTCACGCCTGTAATCCTAGCACTCTGGGAGGCCGAGGCGGGTGGATAGCTCAAGGTCAGGAGTTCGAAACCAGCCTGACCAAGAGCGAGACCCCGTCTCTAAAAAAAAAAAATCAAGTATCAAAATACAATGAACAGAACCAGACTTTTAATATCTGTCTCACAAAGATTTAAACCAAAATTTTGTTTAAATGATGGAGCATACTCCATCGTATCACAATGTGAAAAATATTAATAATAATATTAGTAAGCCAGATACAGATTTTTGTTTGATTAATAAATATAAAAAAATTTCAATAATCTTAATTCATGTTTGCTGTATTCTTTGTATAAATGTCTATTCTGGTAAATGGTTCATATTGGGCATAATACCTAGTCCTATATTACATTATATGTATGTACTTATGTGTGTACATACCTATCTATATTTATAACCATATCCATCTTTCTAACTAGAATAAAAAAAATATTCATAGATGCCCTTGGGTCACACACATGAATTCCAGAACAACTGGCCATAGCTTTTGAACCACAACTTGAAACAGGAGCTCTGACGATGGCTCATCTCTATCTCCCTAGCATAAGGCCTGGCTATGCTCAATAAATGTTTGATAAATGAATAAAAATTTCAGTATGGCTAGAGGTTTGAATTGTCCTCGTACAAAAATAAGCATCCATGAATTATTTCAAAAATGTTTTAATCCAACCATATATGCACACAGCAGTGAAATAAAATTGCAAATTATTTATGCATTTGGAAAGAAAATGTTCCTGTTAGGACTATGAAAAGGTGCCTGAGAGTCCTGTCGTTAACCACTAGATGGCAATAGCTCTACATCACTCTTCATGTTGTGGCTTCCCAGGGCTCCTTCCCTACTGGTTCCAAAGTTGGCGTCTAGAATGATTGTTATCTCTGCAGATATTTGCCACACAAAAAGGAAAAAAAGGGCGTATCTGTTTTAGGAACTCTGAGATTGATATTATTAATGAAAATGCATTTCTGTGCTTATTTCTTGTTGCATATGTCTACGACTATTGCAACAGTTAACCCCCCAATTCGATTATCTTAGAGCTGTAAATTATCACAACAAAATCAATAAAGAATTTATTTTAAGCCATAGGAGTCCATAAAGGTCTGCATATGCAAAATTTAAGATAATTGCTGTGCTTTTATAGCATTATAATTTCTCCTCTCTCCCCTTCTCCCACTTAACCTCATGGCTTTGGAACATGAGCACAGCTACAAATATCAAAACGGCAGAAGTGAGAGTTCTGCTCTTGCTTCTCTCTCTGGCTGTTCCTATATACAAACAAGTCACCTAACTATAATACAAGTGAGAGCTGTCCAGTCCCTCATTCATGGAACGGATCTACAAAGAGAGCCTGCAAAATGCATGACAGAATTAGAGACAGAATGACAACTGGAGAGCATGAACCTTTCTGTAGCTCTATACCTGGGGAAAATGATATCATGTAATTTTCTTTTGAAATGGGAGCAAAATATAATTCAATGCTCTCATAGGAGGTTTGTTTGAATTTATTCATGTAGCTACAGCAGGGTAGTGGAAAGAAACCATGTGCAAACCCAGGAGGAGTTGTGATCACTAAAGTTTGTTTTCCATAACTTTATCAAATATTAGATCTAGATGACTCAAAAATTGGGGAAAGAAACAGGTTAAATTAATTTCGAAGAAAAGAAAAACCTCTTGACCTATGAATTTGTATCATTTTGTTTTTCAAATACTTTGGCAAATATAGCTCTGATGGGTTCAAAAATACAATTTTATTTTAGTATCTTATGTCATGACAACTGACTTCTGTCCCCCTCCCTCAATTTTAAGATTATTCTAAAGGCAATATTGGAGGGGTCAGGGGGGAGGGAGGGAGGGAGGGAGAGAGAAAGAGAAAGAGAGAGAGAGAGAGAGAGAGAGAGAGAGAGAGAACACTAAAATGAAGATGCCCTGAGTATCTCTTTTTTAAATTAAAGAAATATTAGAGATTAAAAAAAACAAAATGTCACAGGTTTTTGTGATTAAGGCTACATTTGACTGTCCTGTTATGGAAAATATCCCAAGTGACTAATCTCTCTCATGCTTTCTGCATTTATTTAACTTAAATTCCATCTCAATCTAGTTCTAATAGGTTTCCTCCAGAGAGAATACTGAGGGATTATTTTAGGATTGAATGTTCTCCTCACTACCTACAACCAATTGTTGTTGCAAATTATTTTAAACACTGACAAAATTAATTAGAATCAATGTGGTATCTCAAAAAGAGCATTTATTCATTTAACAAGCTCACCTAGATGGCCCAGCTGTTGTGTCTCTAATAACAGTGTTCAGAACTAGAAGGTATAAAGGGACAGCAGTTTTCTAGGGCAGGTGCATTTTTTCTTTCTTCAGGGAAAATAACCTTAGTATTTCCTAGCTCACTTTTCTGGCATCTTTTTGGCCAGAATTAGGCCTTATATCTCCTCTAGACCAACTGGTGGGGAAAGTATATGGGGTTTCCTTACTCTCTTAGAACAGCCATTCTCCAGATCTGGGTGCAATGTCACCTGAACACAGCCGGAGTTCTGTTGGCTGGGAGGAAACAGAAGAAGGGTGATGAGAAGGGAGAGTAGAAGTTTGGTAATCAAGGAACTCTGTCTGCTATAAATAGCATTGTACACATAGTGGAATATAAACAGTTTAATACAACCACATGGAATTCCATGAGGAAACAGTAAAAGATAAAATGTTGATGTCAGCAGGACCTAGATTCAGGAGGATTTCCTCGAGTCAATATGTTCTTAACAGGCAATGGAGATTCTGTGAATGGCTTTTATGTTATTAGTTTGGTAATCTTGAGTAAGTATAATATCCATAACTTGGAAAACAAGAGCAGCCAATGTGTGTCTGGGGAAAGATATGCAGGGTATTTCCTACAATGGATATTCAGCAGATGCTGTTTAGAGTCACGAAAGGGGGATGGCGAGAAGAAGTGGATCATGGATGATGGATGGAGGAGGCTGAGTCCCTTTGACACATTGTTTGGAGAAGGGAGGAGTCTGTAGCGGTTGGAATGGCAATGATTGGTTTCTCTATAGTACTTGGCAATAAGGTGCTTTGGAGTTCTATGTAATTGCTGCTTAGTTGGAGATGGAGGGAGACCACCACGGGAAAGACAAAGGTTTAAGAGCCTGCAGGTATGGTTGGAGGGAAGAAAGATTTGTCTGCAACTTAGAGTTATGGTTAGGGTTAGAGTTACCCAGCCTAGGCAACATAGTGAGACCCCATCTGTACAAATATTTTTTTAAAAATTAGCTGGGAGTAGTGGCCTACACCTGTAGTCCTAGCTACTTGGGAGGATGGGGCAGGAGGATTGCTTGAGTCCAGGAGTTTGAGACTGCAGTGAGCTATGATTTGCCACTGTACTACAGCCTGGGCAATGTTATCTCTAAAAAAAAAGGCAGAAGTGAAATAAGGATATAAATAATTTGAACAATATAATTAATGTTAAATTATTAATGTTAAATTATTAATGTTAAAATATTTAACTCCAGCTGGGAGTCCTATAGCTAGTTGACTTTTAGGTTATTTTTATTACCTTGACAAATATTGGTAGCCAAGAAAATAGCGTAATATACAACAAATGAAAAGTAAACTATTTCCACTCTAGGACAAGATCAATTAGACAGTTCCGGCTTCAGGTTGTCAAAGAGACAGGTAAAAACATGGAAAGAAAACTATAATAAGCCAGATGTCCTATTGCTGATTAGCTCTAGGTCTTGATGAAAGGCACTTTCCTCTTTTGCTTCATTTACGTACCCATGATATGAAAAGAATGATGTCAAGGTCTCCTTCAAGTTCAACATTTTGTAACATTATGCATATAATTTTCATTCAGATAAAAGATGAAATTTTAATATTCATTTGGCAAGTGTTTATTGATGGTGTCTTCCATGCAGGTCCTGTACTATTTGGTGAGAATGGATATGTGAAGAAGCTATAAACTAGGGACTATCCAAACTATGTTTAGAATGTTCAGAAGAAGCTCTTGTAGGAGAAAATATTTAAACTAGGTCTTTAGAGAACACATAATATATTTAGAGAATAGAAAAATATATCCATCATTTTCTTTCCAATGAGTAATTCATGATCCTCAAAATACATTGCACAATTTCTTTTCATGCTACCAGTTCCTCTGATGATTTTAGAACTAGAGAAAAGAAAACAAGTTGTTTCATCTGAGAAATCACCCCACTGGGCCAAAGCATATAAAATAAAGTTTGTGATGTTATAAAGGAAGACAGAAGTGCAAGAAAACAGAGGATCAAGCAGAAGCTGAAAAGTTTGAAAAGTCAATTGAAGTTAAAAGAAGATTGGTCAAGAAAGGAAACATAGTAGTGGTAGCTCTGTAAGTTAGCTATTGATAGCTCAATCCGTGCTGTTCCTAATGGGTCCTTACAGACACACCAACAGAGGGTGGTAAAAGTTGGTGATAGGTGGTAAAGAATACTTAAATTCTAGTAAAGATTAGTTTCGTTTCATCTCGTCACAAAGGAACATAATTGCTATTTCAATGAGAATTTTAAAGGGCATTATTCAATAAATATTTATTAATAGAATATTTTCTAGTGCTAAGTAGGGAAGGAAACCTAAAGGATATTTCAAATGAATATTGGAAAATATCTGGCTGTATGCAGCACAGGCTTTAATCTAGACAAATTCGAGTTCAATATCAAATTCGGTGATTTAATCGCTGGGGGGCCTTGGTAACTCACTTATTTTTCTGAGCCTCAGGGTTCCTAAACTGTAAAATCACATCACTGATAATATTCTGCAACACAGAGTCGCCATGATGATTAAATGAGATGACGAGGATGAAACACACAGCACAGGCCCTTATGTAGAACAGATGCTCAGTAAATGTTAGTTCCCTCCTCTCCCCAGAGTGCCCAGCCTACACCGACCTGGCTGTATCCGTCAGGGTCTAATCAGGGGATGGAAACCATACAGTGATTTGAATATAGGAAGTTTAATAAAAAGATTATTAATGGTAACAAGGGACTGGAGTAACAAAGGAATAGCTGTAAGAAGTAAAGAGAACGATAAAAATATAGGAATGGCAGATATAAGAATCACCCAGGGCTCTAATAGAGCATCCAAGAAAAAGCCCCCTACACCTCACTCCCGTGGCTGGGATCCAGATCTTGGAGAGGGAATAGCTATGGCCCATTGGATGGCAGAGAAGTCGCTGTGTGCTGCACTGGCAGAAGTTGCTGGAAGTCTATCCATAGTGCTGGGAAACTATGCTCCATAGTGCTGGGAGGTACCTGCCTGAGGAATTTAATCGTAAAACCACTAGAGGGTGCTGGAGGAGGCTGTTGGTTGTAAGTGCACTGAAGGAGTGAGGTGCTAGAGAAGACCTCTGCGCTACAGAATCTTGTGCTGGAGAAAAAATAGTGCTGCAGGAGCTGGGTGCTGGAGAACCCACACATGCTACAGGAGCCATGAGCTGGGGAAGCTGCTCATGGTGCAGAAGTTAGGATCGGAGAAGCAGCCTACACTGCAGGAAACAGGCACTGAAGAAGTGACCCTCACTGCAGGTACCTGAGAAGTACAGCATGCTGGAACCAGAAAGAAAAAAGAACCCTTTCTTTCTTCGTTGTCTCTCCAGAACTATCTACTGGCAAAGCTTAACAATGTCCCATAAGGCAAAGAAGAAATAATTGCAAAGACCAGCTCCATTTCCCAAGTCAGGCAATGAAGAGCGGATTTGGAAGTGAGAGGCAATAAAATGATAATTTGCACACTGGCTACCTAGTTTCCTCCTTGGAGTGCAGCAGTGTGCAATCATACCCTACAAATTTATCTAGAGACCCAGTAGGTATGAATGGCCAACCATGGTTAGGCAGCCAAGCTCTTGGGGAGGGCTATCCAGGGTTTCTGACTACCAAAAGCAGGGGAGGAGATTTTAGCATGTGTCTGAGTTCCTTTACCTTCTTATGAAGAAGAAATTTGTAATCACATTCATCAAACTCTAGGCCATAGATTCATCCACACTTGCTAGTGGATGAGCACTGTGCCATAAATAATAGGAGTCAGTGCTACACTTTTTTCTCTCACTTCTCTCCTATGGCCCTCTTGGGAGGAACTCTGCCACTTCTCGTATTTTCCACAAAACTGCCCTAGCACCCTACCCTAGTCAGTGTGTCAAGTCCTTGCACCATGTAGTTGGTCAGTAAGTGGTAAGGTTCCAACATTTGAGATTAAGCTAAAGGCAAGCAAAGAGCTGCAGACCTCTGACTCAGCTTTACCAACATTATGCATTAGGAGTAATTAGGCACTCATCCAAAATAATAATGAAGTAACATTTGTTTCCCATTGGCTTTGCTCCCTGTGTCTACCTCCCAGTAGAATCTGCAAGGATTAGCTGTGATTTGTGGAACAGGATTCAGGCATCTACGTTTTTGATTACAATAACAGCAAACACCTTCAAAATGTCATCTTAATAATTGCCATCTTGTTTTTGCAGCCAAACACCTTAAGTGGTTGGCTTAAAAAAAACAAAAAATCTTCTTATAACAATCATAAAAGCAGAAATATTTAAGTAGTAATTTATGCTGTTCAATAGAAATATTTATATAGGAACTTTACAAACTTTTCACATGTTTATTTAAGTCTTCACAATTGTTATATGAGATGATTATTCTTCCTTGACACCTTAGAAAACTGAAGTTGAAAAATACATGTCCCAGAATGACATGGTTTTTAAAAGGCAGAGTAGCGATCTGGGCACAGGTGTTTTGATTTTTAATCCCATTTCTGTCAATTAAATAAATATATACTTTAAAATTCCAGACACATAGTAGGTATTCCATAAATTTTGATCTCACAAATCCCTGTACTCTACTTGTACTAGCTGCTTTCTTTGCCCAGGAGGTGAGCTGTTAATGCAGCTGATTCTCAGCTTCCATTGCTATGCTAATGCTAATTACTTAACATCTTGTTCTAAAGGCCAAGATTCCAACTGAGATTATACCTGGGGCTCCTGCTATAATAAGCATGGCTTCTGGGGTGGGAAGGGATAAATTTTGATCCTTTTCTACAGCCTTACAAAGTTGTTTTGTCATTTGCAATTTTTGTTTATTGGGAAACAAGATAAATTCACCCCAGTCTGCTCAAGCTGCTTAAACCTCTACATTTTTTTAAGGTTACTCTCAGGAAATGTGGCGCTAAAAACAGCATTCAGAACAGCAGAGTCAATTGTTATAGAAAGATTAAGAAAGTTAGTAGAAAATAGGAAACATCTGATGCTTTTAAGGGGCGCTTTTCCAATTATATTTACCGTAAGGGACTAACAGCTTTTGAAAAATCAATGTTCACCCACTGTTGTTGCCATACCACATTTAAACAGTCCCCTATTCATTTACTAGATTTGGCCCACAAAAAACGCACCACTTTATTGGCAATGTAGGACTCTTGGATTAGTCCTCTATTAGGAAATAAAATATGAGGCAAGATGCTCTCTTTCCTTTCTTGCTGCTTCTAGATTATCTCTGTGCGTAGATCCTGAGTTTATGTGCAGCGTCCCCAGAAATAAACATCCTCATGAACTCTGGTAACACCACTTCTCCTTCGTTCTCCAGCCCTACCGAGAGATATCTGCTTTCTGAAAATGTTAATCTTGGAGCAACTTTTCCTCTGCCACTTTATTCCTTCAGAGTCCCTCCTCATTTTTGCTCTTCTAGCTTTCCAACACTAGTGTGACCAATTCATCCTGTTTAAAATCTTAAAATCTTTTCTATTTCCCCGATTGAACCTAATTGACAGAGGAATGATTTTAAAATGTGTCAAGTGCTTTGAAGGAGATAAGCAGGAGCCCCCTTAAAAGTGAAACTATTGGAGCTACAGTCTAAAGTAGGAGAAGAAGATAACAGAAAGGGGAGCTGGAGGCAGTCAGTGTGTTTCAGCCAGAAGGACATCTTTGGGTGATAATTAGTGGTAGCTTGGATTAAAGGGATATCAGTAAAAATGAAGAGGATGGATTCAAGATGTGGGTTTCAACTAGAAACAAAAAGAATTGCTTACCGAAAAATGTCTAGGTGGGAGAGGAACAATAATAGATGATGTGGTAGGCTGAATAATGCACCCTAAAATATCCAGGTCCTAATCCTTTGAACCTGTGAGTGCTACCTCATATCTGCGCTACCCAACCCCGTGGGGCGCAGAACTCCCCTAACCCTCCCCCAACTCCCTTCCATGGAAAAATGGTCTTCCAGGAAACCCATCCCTGGTGCCAAAATGGTTGGGGACTGCTGCTGCCTCATATGACAAAAAGAGACTGTGCAGATGTGATTAAATTAAGGATCTGGAGATGGTGAGGATTATTTTGGATTATCTGAGTGGGCTTTAAATGCAATCACAAGTGTCTATGTGTCTGCTTTTATTAACTAATGTTTCTTTCGAATTGGGATCACAACATCCTGCTTCATCCTCTGTCCAGTAATTTTGATTGTATGTTGGATAATATTTTGTAGAAACTGGATTCAGTAAACTTCCTCTGAAAAATGTTAATTTTGTCATAGCAGGCAAAATTATTTTTATTTATTTTAATAGATTTAGGGGTAGAAGTGGAGGTTTGTTACATGGATATATTGCATAGTGGTGAAGTCTGGGCTTTTAGTGTATCCATCACGTGAATAATATGTAAAGGGCTCCATGAACAAACACAAAATGACCTGCCCCCATATGCTTTCCCTGTAGCTTTCTTATGCTTTGGATTCCCAGGCCTATAGCACTGAATGACCAGAACATTGTAATCCTTCTGTTTAACTGACCCTTTTACCTTTTGAGTTGTCTCCCAGAAACAGCAGACTCTTTACAGGAGAACAATGCCAAGACTCAGCATCCATCACTTACCTGTGACTTCTGAATTACACCTCCTGCACACGTCACTTTCAACACAACCTGCCCCAATACACATAGCCACCTTCCTGAACTCCTTATAAAATCCCCTGTAGATTTTATAAGGTCAGAGAGACAGATTTGAGGCATTTCTCCCAGCTCCCAGGTGACATCAGCTGTAATAAATTACCTTTCTTCCTTGGAAATCCTCATTGTCTGAGTAATTGGCTTTTTGTGTGGTGAGCAATTGGACCCAGGCCAGAACCCCTTTGTGGGTTCAGTAACAGGGGCACATTGTACCCAATAGGTAATTGCTGATGGACCAACTTGATTCTATGCAGAGTTTGTTTTTGGTTTTGTTAGGGTGCCTCTAATTCAATTTTTCTCTCAGTCTCGGGGTATAGACTTTAGTCTAGGGAACGATCCTTACTACTATAAGGTGTAGCCGCCTTGGTGTATCAGTGACAAGCCCATGATTTTTTTTTTTTTTTAGTTTGCTGAGACTTGTTTTGTGGCCTAAGATATGATCAGTCTTGGAACATGTCCCATGTGCTAATGAGAAGAATGCATATTCACTAGTTTTTGGGTAGAATGTTCTGTGATGGTCTGTTAGGTCCATTTATTCTAAAGTCTTGTTTAAGTCCATTGTTTCTTTATTCATTTTCTGATTCAGTTATCTGTCCAGTTCCATCTGTGAGGTGTTGAAGTCCCTGGTTATTAAGATGGTACCATTTATTTCTTTCCTTAGATCTTGTAGAATTTGATTTATGATTCTGAGAGCTCCTGTGTTAGGGTGCATATATATTTAGGATTACTATGTATTCTTGTTGAATTTCTCCCTTTACCATAATATGATGACCCATCTTTGTCATTTTTTACCATTGTTGATTTAAAGTATATTTTATCTGATATGAGAATGGCTACACCTGCTTGCTTTTGGTTTCCATTTGTGTGGAGTATTTTTTTTCCATCCCTTTTCCTTGAGTCTGTGTGTGTCCATGTGGTTTAGATGTGTTCCCTGGAGACAGCAGATACTTGAGTTGTGTTTTTTCATCTATTCAGCCAGTCTATATCTTTAAAGTAGGGCATTCAGACCATTCACGTTGAGTGTTGGATGCTGTTCATCATGTTATAAGAGCCATGAGGTTTATCTTTTGGGTGTTTTTACACTGGTTGGTTTCTATTGTGCTGTTCCATGTATAATGCACTTTTGAGCTTTTCCTATATGGCAGATCTAGTAGTGACAACTTCCTTTAGTGTTTGCTTGTCTAAAAATGTTTTTATTTTTCCATCATTTCTGAAACTTAGTTTTTCAGGATACAAAATTCTTGGCTGGCAGTTGTTCTTTTTAAGAAGAGTAAAAATTGGTCCCTAATCCTTTCTGGCTTGTAAGTCTCTGCTGAGAAGTTTGCTGTTAGCCTGATGGATTTGCCTTTGTAGGTTAGTAGTTGCTTTCATCTTGTAGGTTGTAGAATGTTCTCATTCATTCTGACTTTGGCCAGGTTGATGATTATGTGTCTTGGGGATGTTCTATTTGCTATGAATCTTCCCAGTGTTTGATGACCATCTTGTATCTGGATTTCTGAGCCTGTGGTGATATGAGGGAAGTTCTGCTCAATAATTCCCTTAAATAGGTTTTTCATGCTTTTCACTTTTTCTTCTTCTCCCTCTGGGATATGTATAATTTATTTATTGGCTCATTTCACATAGTCCCATGTTTCTCTGAATGATTATTAATTTATCTTTATTCTTTTCCAGGCATCATTGACTGATTTGGTTAGCTTAAAAGCCTTGTCTTCAAGCTCTGAGATTCTTTCTTCTGCTTGGTCTAGCCTGTTGTTAAAGGTTTCTGTTGTATTTTGTTATTCCCTAAACGAACTCCTTTATTTCTTTAAGTTCTGTTATATCCTTTCTTATGTTGTCTATCTCTTTAGTGAGTTTTTCATATTTTTCATTCATGTCCTGAACTTTTTTGTTGTTGTTTATTTGTTTCTTTGTTTTGGTTTTCAACTTTCTCTTCAATTCCATTCATCTTGTTTGCCACCCATATTCTGAATTCCATTTCTGACATTTTGACAATTTCCTTTTGGTTGGGGTCTGTTGTGCATGTATTGTGATCCTTTGGGGGTGTCAAACTAGCTTGTTATTCACATTGCCAGACTTCTTTTGCTGGTTTCTTTTCATCTGAAACCTCTTCTCTCAGCTCAGGGATGATGGGTTTGCAGCATACTCGTTCTTCTTTGCTGGGGACTCTCCTACTTAGTGAGAAGCAGGAGAAATCCCTGGATAATGCTTTTGTGTCCTATACTCTGGAGGACTGATCCAGTGGGAGAGGTGTGGATGCACTGAGAGCCTATAATGCAGCTGTTCCCCAGCATTGTCCCATTACCCTGTGGTTGTCACAGACCAAGCTAGTGCTAGGGGATGTTCATTTGGATTGGTGGGTTGGTTCCCAGGCTACTGTTGAAAGGTTTGGCAAGGGGCTGGGCAAGTCCCTCTCCATGGAAGCAGGTGGTGTGTCCTTGGCCAGTGCCTGGGCATGTCACAGGATGGGTCACCCAGCTGCTGCTGACCCACCCAGCAGCAGGGTGGGTCACAGGATCTTGGTGGGTGCCTGGGCACATTGTGGGATCTTGGTCAGCATATAGGCAGGTCACAGGACCTTGGCAGGTGTCTGGACACATCATGGGACCATAGCTGGTAGTGGCATGGGTCACAGGATCTTGGTGGGTCCTGCATGGGTTGCAGGACCTTGGTGGGTGCCTGGATAGGTCAGAGGTCTTGGTCAGTGCCTGGGTGGGTTGTGGGACCACATCCAGCAGTGGGGTGACTCCTCAGGCCACAGAAGCTGGGCTACCCATGGCTGGTGGGGCCAGCATAGTGTGTAGCACTCTGCCAGAGTCAGGGTAGCTAGAGATCTCCCTCTGCCCAGGTCTGACTGTGGCAGCTACTGCAGTGCTACTCAGGTGGCAGTGGTAGCACCGTCAAGATGGCAAGATGGTAGCAGCAGATGTTGAGGGCCAGTGGGCACCTGCTGTTCTTAGATCCCCAGGAGGCGGCTGGTGATGTGGTTTGGAGGGTGCATGGCACCCAGTTACAATGTGCATGAGAACAACTTCCCTCCCCACTACTTCTCTGACCTGGCAGATGTAATGAGGAGGCGCTTATAGAGGAGCCGACACCACTGCAGACTGGACACTCTGGGGCTGAGAGCGCAGATTGGCATCTGTTGCAGAGACCTGGGACCAGAAGTTGGTGGAATCACACTGTGCCCACTCTCTAGGACAATGCTGCTGCAGTCTCCAAGCAGCTCCCTGATCCGATTGGAGGACTGCTGTGGTGGGGAAGCCCCCTTGCAGCTCAGATTTCAGTGTCTGCTGGGGGAGTGTGGAGTACCAGGGATCTCTCCCTTAACCCTTCCCCACATGTGGATGCTTCCCGCAGGCACCTTCCGATCTTGCTGAGCAGATCACTGCACCTCTCTCTCCTCCACTTGGGGCATCTCCAGTCACTTCTCTGTTGATTCACAATGCTCTCTCCAAGATGGTCTATCCACGGTTGAAGCTCTACTCACAACCTTTGATCCTCTCTTTGAGAGTGGCAAGTGCAGGCTGCTTCTTGTCTGCCATCTTTGCCCTTCCCCGCAAAATCTCCTTTTTAAAAAGACCTCCAGGTAGTGGGCAGGCACATTAGAGTTCCACAACTGATCTAGGATATAGCTGAAAAAAGAAAAAGACAAGGATATCTAGAGTTCTAGGGTTATAATTCAATCCTTCACTGTTACAAAGCTAACTGATAATAACATATCAGAGTGGGAAATAAATCAGTGAAGGAAAATCTACTTATTTTGAATACAAAAAGAGTAATACAATAATTCGGCCTCAGTGTGACATTTAGTGGTGGAAATAAAGAGGCAGTGAATGGTAGACATTTACTGGCTGATGAAGGTTATAAGGGAATTAATTTACATTAACACTAATTCCAGTTAAGGAATGTTTGACCTGAAATGCCTCTCCTGTGGTGAGAGTCAATTCTTCTCCTTTGGTTAAGCTGGAAGGAAATGAAAAGCATTTCTAATTGACTTTCAAAGGTCCAGGAACAGCAATGACAACTCAAAATAAACATTAAATGCTAATTCAAATATTTGTAGGTAACAGGGATTGAATTTGAAAGCACACTTAGTTAATTAGCCAGGGTCTTAAATCCTGAATTTTATCACACCTAATAAATGAGACTTGAATGAATTGTAGGTCTGAAATGACAGCTCGTAAAATCTTGCCTTCAAGACAATGGTCAATATTAAATATCAGGGAAGTTAAATTGGGGCTTGGAATTGCCACACTCCACACAGCTTTGCATAATCTAACAATTTTCTCCCATTGACATGGCCTTGGTAAAAATGTATTAGCTCATAATTATGGTTTCTTGATTTCCATTTGTTCTTTCATCAAACATTTATTAAACACCTTTTATGTACCAGATGATGAGTTGGGTTCTGGAAATACAGAACTGAATACGGCCAGCTACTGACCTTTGAGGGGTGAGAAGTTGGAGAAGCATACACATGAATACGGGAAAATTTTTAATAGTGGTTTAAACCAGGGGTGATGGAGAACAGGACGGACTGGTGAAAGATAAGGCTACAATACCAGACATAAAATGCAAAATACACTGAAGAAATGTTTAATATTTATAACCTTTAACAGTGTACAAAATGGTTAACACTGAATATCTCATCGGATCATTTCAGGAAACATGTAAAGTAGATATTAATCCTCTTTTGCAAATGAAGAATCTGAACCAGAAGGAAGATTAGAGATTTATTTGGGATCTTACAGGCAAATGGTGGGACCTGAATGAGAAATCATGTTTTTGGACCCTAGAATCCCACATACCAATCCCATTACCTCATCATTATTATAAGTAACAATATATCCAGGAATATCATTTTAGAACATGTTAGGATCGTCATCCATGTAACTGAATATGATCCTGATTCATCATCTAATTGGTGAATGATATATCACCTGATAGATTGATTGATTACATTTTTACAATCAATGTAATCATTTAGTGTGATTCCCTCTTCCCCTTACTGCTCTATGTCTATCTCTCTGAAACCTGGCCACTTGGAAAAATGCATAAGCAAATAAATAAATAAACACGTTCCAATCTTTAAAGATTGTTGAGCACTTGGGCTCCACTGCTAGAATTTTCAAATATACCACTTTCTTTAATGACTATTTATAATTTATATACCTACTGTGTGCAAAGTATTATGCTGGAACTATGCACAAAAAACCCCAACATTTTTAGTGGTTTAGTTGCCAAAGATTACCTCAAATCAATTAAATCAGAATTTCTGATAGTTAGACTCAAGTATCAGTGTTGTCAAATCTTCCCAGTTGTTAAATCTTCCCAGGGTTGACTAATTCCAACGTAGTGTTAAGTGGCTAGAGAAGTAATAACGGCTAATTGTTACTGAACACTTACCATAGACCAGGCAACACACTAAACTCTTCCACTGGATAATCTTTTTTCATCTTCACAACAACCCAATGAAGAGAATGTTATAATTACACATTATCTCCATTTTTTACAAGAAAGAAATAAAGCTTTCTTAGAGCTTAGTGTGTCCAACCAACGTCAATGGTGAACCCCAAATTTCTGACTCCGGATTCTAGGTCCTAGCCACTAGATTATACTGCCTTCCTACAATACAGCTAAGTAGAAGGGAGATACCTTTGAGGACTATTTTTCAAAGTTAAATTTGGAAAACAACTGGGGTAAAGCTAGTTCAATGCTTGAGTAAATGATTCTCTATCCAATGAAGAAAAAAGAGGAAGAAAATAAAGATGAGAAATAAGCTCCAAGTGAATTAAGATCCCTTCCATTATTTCCTTTGAAATTGGGAGAAGTATTTTGATGCAGGCTTATGGATTAAAAAAAAATCTATGCAGCCCTCAGGAACAGCATGTCCTACAGTGAGCTGGAAGGGGGCCCTGCAGCAGATGCTAGGGCAAAGATGTAGGAGAATCTCTGTGCCAGCAGAAGGGGGAATGTGGTGTAGATAATGGAGTGTGTATACTCAGTGGGGTTCTGGAACATCACAAAAGGAGCAACGTAAGGTGCAGAACTACGCACACTTCCAGGTTTCATAAGGTGAAGACTTTTAATGCATAAATGTAGTCTGCCTGCTTGATGTTTGTCTTACACAAGGCACTATAACTCATTGTTTACCATACATGCACAGCATGTAGCTTGGGCTAGATTCAAATCTTGGCCCTAAAATGGAGTGATCATAAGCTTAGAGGATTATTGTGATAATTATGAGATATACTATACATCCTGTAATATATAATAATATAGTAATATGTTCTTAAATATTAGACTATTAGGCCTAGAATATCATCTCAATATAGTTTAATTTGTATTACTTTTGTTATTATTCCATTAAATGAGAACACAACATAACTACCGTGTTTCCCCGAAAATAAGACCTACCCATAAAATAAGCCCTAGCAGGATTTCTAAGCATTTGCACAATATAAGCCCTACCCCGAAAATAAGACCTAGTGATGGGCGTGGCTACGCAGCGTATCTGCACAACCCATGCATTTCGTGGCGGAGCGGTAAAGAAGATGAGCAGCCCTTCTTATCTGCCCCATGAGAGCCCTATTGCCCCATGAAAGATTGGGGCAATGGTTCTAAAGGAAATAGAGTCGCAAGAAATTCAGGATGTAATTCAGGGTTTGGAGAGTTATGATGATGTACCAGAAGAAGATGACTTAACTATATTTGAATAAATGTAGATTGTTGTACCGTACTTAAAAAAAATAACACATCCCCTGAAAATAAGCCCTAGGGTGTCTTCTTGAGGAAAAATAAATATAAGACCCTGTCTTATTTTTGGGGAAACACAGTAGTAAGAATGAGTTCCTATATTTTAGTTAAACCCAGAATTTCTGAGAAAAGGGAGAGATGTACCAATTTACAATATTCTTTGGAAAAAAGTAAAAAATTCAGGGAAAATATACTATTATTGATACTATATTTAGACATAATGAGATAAGTAGATAAGTGTAAGGGAGCATAGTTCAGTGGTTAGGAACACAGGTACTGGAGCTATAATTACCTACCAATTATTAGCTTTGTGACCTTGAGCAAATTACTGCATGTCTCTGAGCTTCAGTTCTGTCAACTTCAAATTGGGGGTAATAGTACCATTAAATAGTTTAGGATTGAATTGTTAGTATTTGTAAAGATCTTAGAACAGTGTCCTGTATGTAGTAAGAGTATATTGCATAAAATTATATATCACATAGAGATACAAGCTTGCCAGTATGTTTCAAGGGAAGACCTAGTTAATTCTGGATGAATGATTCAGGGAACTTTTCTTGATAGAAGTGGCATTTTAGATGGCCCACACACTATTACTATAAGGCTTTTGACCCATACCCCAATGCTCAATGAGTCAAGATGGATCTTTTTGGATGATTCCTATTTCCTATACTAAATGAAAGCCTAAATAGCTCTCATCATTAGTGGAAAGGTAAGGGATTTGTCTCTATGATAAAGACAGACAAGTCCAGGGTTAAACACATGATGGAGATAATCACAAGCCAACTAGAAATTAGCTATCATAATAGCAGGAGAAGAGAGTGTCTACCTTCCCCTGCCAATCAATACCCATATTCCCAGCCTAGACCTCTCTGGTTAAGGAAACTTGGCATTCTTATTCCTTCAGCATTGTGGAAGGAAAGGAGATTCTACAAAGATACAAATCTCATGGCCCAGCCCTATGGCCCAAAGTATATATTCTTGATCTTAACTCATTCTAAGGGAACCAGTGAAAATGGGGTATAAAAGAGAGCCTGAGTAGCCTGCTGAGGTCAATTTTCCCCTTTCCTTTAATAAACTGCTGAGCTTAACTGAAGACCAGTTGTCAGCTGGAGACATTGCTGAAGACTTAGGACAGGAAAAAGATCAGTGGATTATCAGAAAATACCTCCTTATCCTTTAGGTGGTCCCATTACTAGTTTTTAACAATTTTCATGTTGTCACATGATTTGAAAGTCTGGGCACCTAATTTGTGCTAGGCAATGAGAATGCAGTGGTGAGGACAAAACAAAGCTGGGTTCAGCTTTTAGGGAAGAGCTGAATAAATTAGGCTTCAAATATGCTGAGGTCAAATCAGTCAGAGGGGATTAAGAAAAAAAAGCAAAACAAGAACGCCATAGGAGACCAAATTTTCTTAGTCTAAAAATAGGTTTGACCTCAGAGTAAATAATAGAGAATTAATTTAAACAAGGGCAAGATTATTTACAAACTGATCGAAAAAAATCAAGTTTTAATACAAATATACAATTTAAACAGATGCAACTTCCTATCACTGAAATGCTTGAAAAAACAAAATGATTAAACTCTTACTTTAAAAAGACGTGTAGTCAGACATTATAGCTGCTAAGAAAGTCTTATTTTCTTGTGCTAATTATTGATAAATATAAAAAATATTTCTTAATCAACAGTGACAAGAAACAAAGCATGAACAATTTCATCTTTCAGAAAAACTATTATCTGTCTGGATAGCATCTTCATTTATATTACTCCTGTGGTTATAAGATGTACATATTCTCCATATTTTCATTCCTTCAATTTTTTGTCTTGCTTGTGAGGAAATTTTCAACAGAGCATTTGCATTCTTTAAGTACATATGTCCATAAATATGATTCAACCCACATATTTATAACCAAAGTATGTCAATGTAATTAAAATTTCCTAATTTTGATTTCCACAGTGTTTATAGTCTAGCAGGGACCAATTAGAATGGCAGATCATCCCCTTAGGCCTTCTTGAAAATCCCTTTTGATATTGTTCCCCAAAGCCTATAAAATGGGTCAGTACAGGAATTAATTGAGTGACCCCATGGGCACACTATACATTAGGATAATTATCCATGTTTCTATTTCCCTTCCTCCTACCTACTCACCAGACAAGTTTATACAAGATGTGGCAGCTAACAGCTGAGCCCAAATAATACAAGGCAAGCAATTTCAAATGTCTCAAATTTGCACAAAACCTATACATTTTAACAATATTAACCCTTCATGTTATTACATAAATCTCTTTTACCACTGGGAAATTTAACACATGAAATGAAATCTTGTCTCCCTTTTTATAGAAAATTAAAGACTGAGATTATGTCTAAAGGCATCTTCTCTCTTGCTTTTTCTAACTTTATTGAGTTTCAGTCAAAGGAAAATTCACTTAGGTGTCTTGATAGAGAAATACGGGTTTCTTAGCAGTGCCTTGGACTCCCTTCCTCTACAAGCAGCGGAGCTTTTTGAACACCTTCACATGGACTACTCCCAACTAGGACACTCTCCCACCCTCTTCCAAAGTTATAAAAAAACCATAAGATATATAAGAATATCACAGCACCAGACCCACACTTTATCCACAAAATACTCAGGACCCAAGGGACATTGGCAACCCCTAAAACCTAAGCATATTCCATAAACAAAAGCATTTTCCAAGCAAGAATTATGTCCCTAAAAAACAAGAGATGTTCCAAGGCAAAGTCACATCCTGTTACAAATAATAGATAACATCAAAGATCTTCTGATAAGTGTGAGAAGAACTAAGAAGGAAAAATAAGAGTTTAAGAGAGAAAACTTTTTTGGTTTATTTTAGCTTTTCCAGGATGTCCATCAATTTCTTGAGTCTAGTGCCTGTGAATTTAATCTCCATATGAGAGAAACCTTTGACTCAAATTAATTGTGACATTCTGCTTATATTCTGAGGGAACAATAAAACAAAAGAGAAGGAAATAATAACTCAAAAACTGCCTTGCATGTATAAAATTAGGAGAGATTTATTAAAATATGCTCATCTTAAAAAATGTATAAGGTAGTATTCAAAAATTTCTCTTTATTGATGCTACCTTTTCCCCTTTATGTCACTTAGAGTCCTTTGGTCTTAATTCACATTTCCCCTTTAGACCAGAGTTCTTGGCATCTCAATTTTTAATTGAGTGTCATCCTGACTAGGGCTAGACTTTCCACTCTCTTGTGAGCTCAGAATTTCACCTACAACAAGAACTAAGAATTCATGGCTTTGCATTCTCTACTCTCCCAAATTCTTGCTTCTCTTTCTGAAGTTTTCCATCTTCAGAAGAACCATCATGTTCCTTAGGCATTTGGTGACATTTATGTTACTATGTAACAGTAGCTGTAACATCAGCCTCCAAACTCCTGAATTCCCAGCTTAGACCTTGGATTCTTCCTCCCAGGGAAGATTTCTTGTCGGTTCCACATTTGTCCCTGCTGAAGAACAGACTTATGAACTGGGTATGCTATTCCTTTTGCTTTCCAAACTGGTACCTTTGGGTCCACTGCAAGTATCGGCATATGCTCCTCTTCCAAACATTGTTTTTTCTTCAGTTCCCTAACTTTCAGAAACCTTTTCTACTCCACTTGCAGCAGAAATAAACCTGGCATCTCTAGTTTATATATAGCAGTGAAATCTGATTACACTGACTCTAGAAATCCATTTCTTTTTTACTTTGGTATCTCTCGGTGCCCTTTTTAAAAGGCCAGGTGAGATTTTAACACTACGTTGTGCTCTCAATGTGATTCTTAATTTGATCCATTTCTCCTTGACTGTATGTAAAACTAACGTATGCTGAGTTTGAATGTCTTCCTTTCTTTCTTTTACTATTTCCCACAGCTCATGTTTTAACTGCTAGATCAAAACATTATTCCTTAAGTTTCTGATAGTTTTCTTATAAAATGCAAACAATTTTCTGTTGCCAGCCTTCTTACTCTCTGATTGTAGTTATCAACAATTCTGATACCTAGAGTCACTTTGTAAGATATAGGCCTTTTGTTTTTCTTCATAGCAATTGAATTTTTGATAAATGCACTTAATTTTTCTTTAACATCAGTACAAGAAAATGATAACAATTTTATATACTAGTGATTCATATTTCTCTTTATCTTTAGTGATGGACTTCAGAAAAGAACTGTACTCTGGGATCTGGGTCCCCCTAAATCCATACAATTATCAAGATTTAGTAATAAACTTGTACCTCAAAACTTGACTGAAGATAGAGGATAAAAAAACCAAAAAGATCTTGGTATAAAATATATCAATCTGAAAGTAAAAAACCTCTGTATAGGGGTTCTGGCAATTTTGAAGTGAGTCTTCCTTGACCTTGAAAATGAATATGAACATCTGAGCCATAATAAATGAAAGAGTGGAAGAGAATATGTGTTCATGAAAACCCATTTTGTTCCCTCCTGGGCTCACAATTAGGTTACATTTCTCAGTCTACTTTTCAGCTTCTGAAGTCTGACCATTGGAATATGAGTGAAAGTAATGTGTACACATCTAGGCAGGGCTCATAAAAACCTTTCATGGTATCCTCCACATGTGCTTGTATTTTTGCCCCTGCCAGTCAAAGATGGAGGATTCAGCAGACTCCAAGGCTCTAGGGAACAGTGTGATTATCAACAGGAAGATCCCGGGTGTCTGAGAAACTTTGTGGAGCAGAACATTCGCCCTTTCCCTCCATCCTATTAAACTTCAGAGGAGCAAAAAATAAAATTCTGTTTTGCTAAGCCACTGAGATTTTGAAATTATTTGTCTTCCTCTACCCTGAATTATACAGTAGAATAAAGATTGATATAAGTATTTTTTTATGTGTCAAACATAAATTCATTCAGCACTGGGGAAGATTTTCTGACTCAAAGCTCAAGTAACAGTCTCCTGAAATCAAAGCCACTCCAAGATAAAGCAGGGTTCCAGCACTCTTTTTATCATCTTTTATTTCCTTATCTCTTAAAAGAACTACCTAGTGATAGCCTACAATATGTTTTCTCAGAATGTTTTGCCTTTACTCTTTTCCTCATTACAGCATATGATTTCTCTCATTTTTACATTAATTTTTGCTATATGAATGGTGCACATGTAAGAGTGGTCCAAGAAAGACTAAAGACATGAAATAGAATATCACAAAATTTTGAGAGCTCATGAGAAAAAAAAATGCAAAGAAAATTCTCCAAGCAAATATCTCTGATGAGCTAATGGTTCAACCTTAGTTCAAACTTAATTTTGTCTTCTTCCCTGATAATGTTAAAAGTGAGCACTGTCAAACTGGTTGGTGTGTTGTAATGCTACCAAATTGGTGGCTGGATTGGAAAAGGATTATATAATATCAATAGAAAAAGGAGTTTTGGTTTTTTGTTTTGTTTTGATTTTGTTTTTGTTGTTTTGTTTTCCTATAGAGGACTTGTTCAGAAGATCCACTTTGGATTCAGACCAAAGATAACTGTAGCCTAGCTCCCATGGTTTAGAGTCAGACAAAAACGCAATAAAACTTTGTTTTTATTTTATACACTTTGAGTCCCAAAGTTTTGTTCTTAGCTGTTCCACCAAACTACACCATATGTAAGCTATATGTGTTTTAGAATACCACAGAGGAATAGCAGTCACCCAAATTTTTAGTGGTTGCCTATTACCAAAATTTGAAGAGAGCAATCAATATATGAATGGACAAAAAGGCTGTGTGAAGGAATATGTTGTTATTTCTTGGGGTTTTGTTCTTGAACGCCAATGTGTAGTCTTCTTTGTTGAAGTGAGATGTACTAGAGTGTGCAGATCCCTTGGGCTAAGGCTAGATAGGTTTAAATTTTCTCCTTTCTGATAAGACCTTATTTTCCTTCCAACATGTATCTCAATGGATATGAGGAGAATGGTACAGGAGGTACCTATTTTGTATGGTCCTTGACTTAACACAACTTCCACATGCACAAAGAACTGCAGCACAACCTGCCATGATTCAGTTCAGAGGCTAAATACTTTCCTCCTGAACTCCAAGGCTCCACTCTCTCACAATGTAATATAGTTAAAGAGCATTTAATGCCTCCTCAATAGAACTATTTGATACTTCTCTCTAGCGTTGGGATGAAGAGGAAAACAATAGTTTCCAAGTTAATTTATTTTTTTGAATCAATAGACATACTGCATAGGGGTAGGAAACTTTCATCAAGGGAAGTAGCCAAGTTTTGAAAAGAGATGTAGCTGTTAAGAGAGACAATGACTTGAATGTTAGCAGGTAAATATTGCAACTTAATTTCCCCAAATGGGAAACCATTTCAAACATATTTTAATGCCAAATGACAAAATCAGGATAGAAATGTAAAGAGGAGCATAGATAAAACAGAACACAAGGAACCACAAGATCTGAGTTGCTGCCTTGACTTGTCTTCATTTTTCAAAAATATTTTTAAACTACTCATTTATGATATTTGGTTTCCTAAGTGAGCATGCATAAGCCTATAGTTGTGCTTTTATGGATTTTATATAAAAAAATTAATGATTCTTTTTCTAATTGATGAATACACTGGACATTATTTTCTACATTCTGAATAACATTCCACATTGCTCTAGTAATAACTTGGTGGCTAAACCACATAGAATATCACCAGAAATCACAGATAGGAAGGAATTTTAACTTTTTTTGAAAACATAATGTTACAAAATATAAGCTAAAAGTTTAGATATCACAGAAATATCTATGAATTAAATCTGTAGGTATATTATACAAATTATTTATGATTATGTTGACATAAATTTATTTAATTTTTGATAAAATCAAGTTAGGTGCTCATAGGATAATAACATTAATTAGAAATCAAGCAGGTGAGAGAGGGGAAGTGGGGTTGGGTAAATTCACACCTAATGGGTACAATGCACAATATCTGGGGGATGGGCACACTTATAACTTTGACTCAAATAGTACAAAAGCAATTTATGTAACCAACACATTTGTACCCCCATAATATTCTGAAATTTAAAAAATGGAATATAGCCATTTTTATTGAATCATTTTTAAGATTACAGGAATAGAAATAGTGATAAAAATAAAGCTTAACATGAAATTAAAATAAACAATAGCTAAAGGCTGTTTAGATTGTAAAGAGCAGAAATTAAACCTGTCCGGTTTAATGAATATATTGGAAAGCTAGTGGATTATCCTAAAGAATGAAAATAGAGTTGAAAAATTAAGACTCAGGAAGGAAGAGAACCAGAGATGCTTTGAGGACCCCAAAAGGATGAGAGTAAGAGCTATTCCAGAATGTTACCATCTCTGAGACTCATCTCTGAAGGAAGCAAATGTAGTAGTTACGTATTGCTACATAACAAACACCCCAAAATGTAGAGGCTTAAAACAAGAACATTTATTTCTCACAATTTCTGTGGGTTAAAAATCCAGGCATGGTTTAGCTAGGTTCAGTTGCTTCAGGAGTCTGTAGTCACAACTAGGGAAAAACCCACGTCCAAGCTCACTAGCATGATTGTTGTCAAGATTCAGTCCCTTGTGAGCTTTTGGACTGAGGGCTGATGTTCTTGCAGGGTGTTGGCCAGAAGCTACCCTCAGTTCTTTGGACCTTTCTCACATGACAGCTTGCTTCATCAAAGTGTGCCAGGTGAGAAGACAATAGAAAGAATATCAGCAAGACACGGTTGTAGTTTTTTGTTGCCTAATCACAGAAATGGCATCTCGTCACTCCATCATTTTTGCCCTATTTTATTATTTAGAAGCAAGTCACAATATCCAGCCCACATTCAAGGGAAGAGGATTACACAATGGCATGAATACCAGGAGGGAGGATCACTGAAAGTCATGTGAGATGCTCCCTATCACATGCAGTCTCTGTTTTGTTTCAATCAACATTGCAGACTCTAGGGAAAAACATAAGGAAACTTAGGTTAATTTTTTATACCTTGATCAATGAATTACATGGGGAGGGGAGGGAAGGAATAATATAGGAAAAAAATACTTCTAGTCAGAGGCAAAGCTTGTCTATGAGGGCCATTTCTAGAGAGAAAGATTTGTATGAGTTGGGAAGAAGATGAGTATACTGCATGTATTTAGAATGAAATATGATGGCTAAAATAACTTTAGAGTCTATTGTTAAGGGGCATAGTTCCAAATATTATCATAGAGTATTATTTCTTTAAAAACAAACGTAATGCTTTTGACTTTATGTGTTTACTAGTGTGGTCATTCTTAATAGGATTATTTCCCTACATTTTTCTTTGAGGATCAAAAACTTCATAGTAGTTAATCTTGATAGGATTGAAAGTGGTAGTACAAGTTATAATTCTTATTTCTTATTTTACTGAGTTCAAAATGGAGATAAAAGGTGAGTCAGTAGAAAGTCCATCCCATTTTCAAATGAAGTCTTGCAGTTTTTTTTTTTTTGGTAATAGATCCTGGAGTTGAACATTGTTAAAAGCCAAGATATCTAATTAATTAATTATTTTCTGTATAATTTGAGTATGTGTTTGTCTGCTTTTAGCAAAGTCAGCATTTTACAAATGTTCCAATAAAGTCTGAACATAGGTTTTAAATATGGCATAGAACATATTATTTTATCAGATAAGCTAGATCTTAAAGCCCCCCAAAATAGTCTTTTGGAATTGACACTAGAAGTACATATTTTCTTACAATAGAAATTGTCATATATTTGAGCTAGTTTTACAACACAAATAGATTTCAAGGCACAGGCTATTTTGAGAGTTGTTATGTCTTAAATATGATAGAGATGCTATGGAGTGAATAGTCAACTATGACTGGCAGTGCTGTATCCCCCTATCACTTAGCTCAAACAACACAGAAACATGGAGTTGAATACCTAACTATCAGACACCTAAATTAAAGACCAGGCAGTTTATTCTACACTAATGCCTTTTCGCTGATTAGATCTTGGCTTTTATCTTTGCATTTTATTACTACTCACAAAAAGTCTTTCAATTACTAAAGATGGTTGCATGTTGATTTGCTCTTTTTAATTATTCTGAATGCTGAATGTAGAATCACTAGAGGGTAAAAAGAAGGTTGATACTAAATTTAAAACCATGGATTATGTATGTTTTTAAAATGTTAAACCACAGACAAGTGGGACGTATCAAGGACATCAGGATAAATGATTTTCCTCTTTCCTCTATTACCTGTTCAAACTCTCTCTGTGAGGTTAATTCTGGCTCACTTAAATCCCATATAGACTCCATCGCTTTTCTGGTTTCTCATTTAGAAAAAGAACTTCAGTCACCTCAGTCCTACAAACAGTTTCAGTGCAATAATGACATATCCAATTCAAGAAATAATCAAAACTAAATTTCTAGATTATTTACTCACATCATACACACACAGGCAAATGCATTGTAAATGCATGAGAGCTAAGTGTTAACAAAATAAAACAAATGTGATAAGACAGCCAGCTGAATAGCACAGATTCATACTCCTACTCCATACTCTGGAATTGTTTCTAAATTGAGACAACCAGCCGGGGACTACATTTCCTAGCTTTCCCTGCCTCTAGGTAGTGCCATGTGAATGAGTTCTGACCAAAGAAATGTTAGCAAAACTCACATACATTACTTCCAACACTGGGCCTTAAAATATACTAAGCTATTCTCTACTCTTTCTCTTTTCCCATTTGCTGGCTGAATGTCAACCCTTAGGGCAAACGTGAAAGCCACATGTTTAATCTAGGTAATGGGTATGTGGATGTTCAGTGTAATATTTTTAAAACTTTTTTATTTTGTTTTCATAATACAAACATGCAAAACATAAAATCAGTGGAGAAAGAAAACAATCTTTCATTAAAATTGAAAGCATCAGGTAGAACAAAAATATAGCACCTCACCACCCCCAACTGGGCCTGATGTGGGATGTTATCTTCAGTAGGAAAGCGGCCACATACAACTCTTTCTCTATTTCCTTAACTTGTACTTTTATTCCTTCTGTCCCATATTGCTATGGGAGCGAAATACCTCCTGCTGAGAATGGGACTCAAAGCTATGTACTTTAGGGAAAAAATGGCCAAGTTCTACTAAAATTCCTAAAATTTAAACAAAATGAACTCTTGCTTTTTTGATATGTCTAAGGTTCTTGTGGAAAGGAAGGAGGATAAATGAGGGACATGTAAGAAAACAGTGTGTTTCTTTATTGGCTATATTCCAAGTTATAAATTCTCTATGATGGTAGGAAAATGAGAACTACTTCTTATTTTTTTAAATGTTGTGTGGGTTCTTTAGTGAACCCATCAATACCTGGGGATTTCTTGTATGTAGTTTCCTTTCAGATAAAGTCTCATTTCCCTATCAAATGGATATTTAGAGCTGGTTCTAAGACAAATTTATGACAGTGCTCTCACTAAGAATCTCTATCTGGTCCACTGAAACCTGCTCCTTAGACCCTACTGTCAGCAGAATAAACCTGCTTCCCAACTGAATTTCCCCACTCTGATGCAATCAGTTAATTTTGACTGCCTCTTGTTTTTTAGATTTCTCAAGTGGGAGTCATAAACAAGTCCACTATGTTCTCCAAATTCCTGGGTTTGTACATAAATCTCACTTTGGGTTTACTTAAAGCTGGTATCAGTAGGCCTCAGTTGAAGTGTGAGCACCTGCTGCCCCTTCTCCATGGGAGTAGAGACTCACATCACGCTGTTTAAAATGACCTCCACTGAAATCCTTTCTGTAAATACAGCCAACCTTTGTTTCTCTCATTTCTTTCCCTTTTTAATACTCTAGCATATGTGGAAAATGGATATATCCAAACTGTATTATACATGGGATGAAATGCCTCCTGCTGAGAATGGGAATCAAAGCTATGAACTTTAGAAAAAAATGGCAAAGTTCTACTAAAATTCCTAAAGTTCCAACAAAATGAAACTCTAAAGAGCACTATAATACAGTTTGGGACATTTTCTAAACCTGGGGAAAACAAGACTCAAGTTGGAGAAGGAAACAAATTAAACTTTAAGTAACAATAAGCTCACAATCACAGACTGGAAACCACAAGATAGATATCTGTAAGTGATAAATCATAGGAAAAGTAACTCAATTAAAATATAACAGAACACTCTAAAATTCAAAATAAAATTTTAAATTAAAAATACTAAAATAGAAGTGAAAATACAGATAAAAGACATATAAAAAACAGTAAATTATTTAAATGTAGCTATATTTGAAAAAGAACCAAATAGAAAATCTAGGAAAGAAAAGTATAAATGTAGTAAAATAAAGTAAAATCAAATAAATGAAATCAATCTTAGTCTAATGGAAGAAATTAACTGTACATGTTACTTAATAGAATAAAGACTGATAAAAATTAGGTACTAAAACATAGTTCTAAGTAAATCACCCAGAATAATGCAGCATAGAGAATAAAAATTAGAGAATATATAGCAAATAAAAACAACCCACACCACTGGGAGAAGGTATATACAATGCATGTAACCAGTAAAACTAAATTTCTCTCTCTCTCTCCCCCTCCCTCCCACACAAATATATATGTGTGTATGTATAAAATAAATCAGTAAGAAATATAAACTAAAATTCTATTTAAAAAATAGGAAAGCAATACCAAAAATATTAAGTATGTAAAGAAAAGAAAGTTCCCACCTTATTGGTGAGACTATCAATTGAAACCATATTTTGGGGAAACAAAGTTGAAGATGTACATGGTCTGTGACTTATCGATTCTCCATTTAGGAATATAGCCTAGGCTCTTTCCTAAAGAGCAACCTTGTTTGCTATAGCTAAAAATAGGACTCAACTATTTGAGAGGTATTAATAAATTATTATAGACTCACAGAATCCCAAATGACAGTTAAAATGAAAGAAAGGATTCTACCAATCCATGAGTATGATATATTTTTCCATTTGTTTGTGACATCTATGATTTCTTCCCTCAGTGTTTTATAGTTCTCTTTGTGGAGATCTTTCACTTCCTTGTTTAAGTATATTCTAGGTATTTTATATTCTTTATAGCTATTGTGAATGATGTTAAGTCTTTAATTTGCCTCTCAGCTTGACTGAAATTGGTGTAAGGAATGCTATTGATTTGTGTACATTGATTTTGTAAACTGAGACTTTGCTGAATTTATCAATTCTCAGAGCCCCTTGGTGGAGTCTTTGGGGTTTTCTAGATATAAGATCATATCACCAGCAAAAAGCAATAGTTTGACCTCCTCTTTTCCAATTTGTATGCCCTTCATTCCTTTCTCTTTTCTGATTGCTCTGGCTAGGACTTACAGCACTATGTTGAATAAAAGTGGTGACACTAGGCATGCTTGCCTTGTTCCAGGTCTTAGTGGGAATGCTTTCAACTTTGCCCCATTCAGTATGATGTTGGCTGTGGGTTTGTCATATGTGGCTTTATACATCATCCTCATGGATCAGTAGAATCAACATTGTTAAAATGTCCATACTACATTTACAGATTTACAGTGATTTACAGATTCAATGTAATCTCCATCAAAATATCAATGTCATATTTCCCAGATCTAGAAAAAATAACTTCTATACTTCATTTGGAACCAGAAAAGAGCTGAATAGCCAAAATAATCTTAAGCAAAAAGAAGAAATATGGAGGCATCATATTACCAAACTTCAAACTACACTACTGGGATATAGTAACCCAAACAGCATGGTATTGGCACAAAAATAGAGACATAGACCAATGGAACAGAACAGAGAACCCAGAGATAAAACCATTCACATACAGCCAAATGATCTTTGACAAAGCAGACAATAATATACACTGTGTAAAAGAAGCCCTATTCAATAAATAGTGCTGGAAAAATTGGATAGCTATATGCAGAAGAATGACACAGGATCCTTTTCTCTCATGACTCACAAAAATTAATTCAAGATGAATAAAACACTTAAATGCAAGCCACAAAACCATAAAAATTCTAGAAGAAAATGTAGGAAAAACTTGCCTAGATAATGACCTAGGCAAAGAATTTATGAAAAAGACCCCAGTGGCAATCACTGCAACAACAAAAATAAATATATGGGACTTAATAAAATTAAAAAGCTTTTGCACAGCTAAGGAAGTAAACAACAGAGCAAATAGATAACCTACAGAATGGGAGAAAATATTTGAAAACTATACATCCAATAAAGGGCTAATAACCAGAATCTACAAAGAACTCAAGCAAATCAACATGAAAAAACAACTCCATTAAAAAATGGGCAAAAGACATGAACAGAAGCTTTTCAAAGGAAGATAGAAAAATAGCCAATAAACATGTAAAACATGCTCAACATCCCACCAGCAGGGTATGAGTGTTCCTATCTCTCAGCATCCACGCCAACATTTATTGTTTGGAACTTTTTGATAAAGGCCATTCTCATTGGAGTTAAGTGATATTGGGTGTCGAGCAGATGGGAGTGGAGAGGAAGGGATAGGTATATATACATCTAATGGGTGCAGTGTGCACCTTCTGGGGGATGGACACACTTGAAGCTCTGACTCAGGACAAAGGCAATATACATAACTCAAAGCATTTGTACCCATGTAATATGCTGAAATGAAAAAAAAAATTTAAAAATGCTCGACATCACTAATCATCAGGGAAATGCAAATTAAAACCACAATGAAATATCACCTTCCCCCAGTTAGAATGGCTTTTATTAAAAAGTCCAAAAACAATAGATGCTGGCATGGATGCAGAGAGAAAGGAATGCTTATACACTGTTGGTGGGACTGCAAATTAATACAACCTCTATGGAAGACAGTATGGAGATTCCTCAAAGAACGAAAAGTAGACCTACCATTCAATCTAGCAATCCTACTACTAGCTATTTACCCAAAGTAAAAGAAGTCATTTTATCAAAAAGACACCTGCACTAGAATGTTTATTGCAGCACAATTCACAATTGCAAAGATGTGGAATCAACCCAAGTGCCCATCAATTCATGAATGGGTTAACAAAATGTGTACATATACCATGGAGTACTACTCAGCCATAGAAAGGATGAATTAAGGCCTTTTGCAACAATTTGGATGGAATTAGAGATCATTATCCTAAATGAAGTACACCAAGAATGGAAAAACAAACACTACATAAACTCACTATTAAATTGGAACTAACCAATGAGCACACACATGCACAAACGGAAGAAAAACTCAATGGAAATCAAATAGGGGGGAGGGGAGAGAGTGGAATGGGTGAAAATCTACCTAAGGGGTACAATGAGCACTATCTGTGTGATGAGCACCCTTATAACCTTGACATAAGCATTACAAAAGGAATTCATGTAACCAAAAATATTTGTACTCCCATAATATTTTGAAATTAAAAAAATAAAAATGAACGAAAGGATTATAAATTAATGAACTATAGTTTTCAAAAAATAAAAAAATATAGTGTAGTTAAAAGAAAAAAGCAAGTTATTTGCTTCTCTTCAATTCTTGGCATTAATCCTGGAGCACTCTGCTTCTCCATCCATATTTATTCATATTCTTTCTTCCTCCTTTGAACAGCCTCTATCTTTGGATTTAGATATGTTTGAAAGGAACTTAATTTTGGGATTCAACCATGCGTATATAGTTTCTGTGACTGTAGAAATTCTAAAGATATTTGAATCTCTGAAAGTCACTGTTTGTTTGTTTTTTTATAACAGGTCTTTATTTTGTTCACTGAACGTATCTGTCCAATGAGCTTTTCAGGCCATCACAGCTTTCTGTCTAACTAACCTTCTTCTGCCAATTGATCTCTATTTCTTTGATATAAAAGAAATGATATTATTTCTCCTGCCCTAATTTCAGGGATGTCCTCTGCTTTTCCACCTCTTTGTTCTACTGAACATAAGTGGTTTTTACCAGCAAGCCTCTTGTGATACTTTAGTTCCTTAATGTGTCTGAGCAATAGCCAGCTCTTGAACTCTTTTCCCTGTAATGTTCTTAAATCTTTTGGGGAATCATTTTTTGAGGCCTATGAAGGTTGAAAACAGACTAAATAAGAAACATCAGAATAAATGAGAAACATCAGTCTGGGTGACTGAATAATTTCAGCTGCTCCTAATAATTCCCACATTGGATTATCCCTATCTTTAAGAGAAATAAGGTTCAGTCATCTTTCTCAGACACAGGTTCAACATGTTGTTGCTAAGCTGGTAAACTAATTTGCACTCAGACCAAAAGAAATGGGAGTTCTTTTATGTTTTACAATCATTCAGAAGACATGCTTGGAAAAAATGCACGACAAACTATTTCTGAAGACCTTTTGTGTATGCCTTTATAGTCATTGGATAAAAGTTTGTTCAGACTTTTGCATTTCAGAACATATGTACCAAAGACTAGAAGCTTCACAATTTCTAAGAACCTATTTTGTAATTTGGAAATTTCCTTTTAGAATTCTCTGACTTGCACTGAACATTTCCTTAATCCTTTAAGACCAGTTAAACACGGTGAAGGGAGGCATTACAAATTCATCTGGTGAACTTAATGAAAACAGACAACCAATCTGACTTTGAAACACCTTTCCACTCTTCTCTTTAGTTAGAATGAGCTTTTCTCTTGAATTTTTAATAGTATTTTTTCCAAATAAAATGTCTTCATGCTCAGAAAAATCAAAAACTTCTATCAGATATTCAAATGTTTGATTTTCAAAACTGCTTAAAAATCCAGAACTTTGGAAACATCGAAACAACTACTCTTTAGTTTGGTCTAGGTATCTGCTATTATACCCAAATCAACAACTATCCATGTAATACATTGTCATAATTTTTTTCTGTATGCCTCTACTTTTTGTTAGTATTTTCAGTGAATCCCTTTAAAGGTGACTTAGAGTGCTGATATTAATATTTTTTGAGAAAACATTACATTTTGTTCTGGTTTTCCATCAGGTACCTGGACAAAGGAATATGGCAAAATGGTGTGTAAGATAATAAATACCTTTCTTAGCCATTTACAGCAATTAAATTTACGGCCATACAGTGTTAACTCGAGCAAATTTTTTAACCTGAAACTTTAGGGACACAGAGTTTCCAGTGACATTAAAATTAAAACAGCTTCGAGGAAAGGTGACAGTTATTTTTAACTTGTCTTAATTCTTTAATATTGGCAAATGGCAATAATTAACAAAGAATAAAGTAGCTTTACTAATAATTGTAATAGAACAGTTGGGATCATGGTAAAACATTAGAATACATATGATCTACTTACATATATTCTTGTTTTCTAAGTAATTTATTAAATTTTTAGATGAGAATTTTTATAAACATGCTAATATGAGGTATAATACCATTTATTAAGCAAGCACATTTATTTACAGCTTGCTAGTTATAGAAGCTCCCAATATACAGCATCAATATCTTCCATTTTATCCTTCATAGTTAACACTGTCATCTATTCATTTTTCTCCTTAGTTTAAAAACCTTCAGTGAGTTCTCACAAACTTCTGTATTAAATCCATCTCCTACACTGACATCCAAAACCCTTTGTATCAGTCAGTACAAGTGATGTTACGTAACATAAACAAATGGCCCCCAAATTTCAATGATTTACAGTAACAGATATATTTCTTAGTCATGATACATGCCATTAACAGGTTGACGGTAGATCTGCTTCAAATTATTTTTATTCTGGGAACCAGATTTAAGGAGCAAACCCAATCTGAGTACACAACAATGATTAAAACATAAAAAATCTATTGTGGGCCATATGCTGGTTTTTAAAACTTTGGTGGAAGTGGCAATCATAACCTTTGTTCCCAACTCATTGGTCAAAGGCAGTGACATAGACAAAGAAAACATTGCCGGAGTATGAGGTATAATCCTCTCGCAGGGAGAGATGCTGTAGGGAGAAGCAATAATCCAATCCACCATACACTTCGTGCCACGTGGGCTAAGTATCAGAGAGAGGATCAGTGTTTATGGTGTGGCAGTCTAGTTCTTCCATGGAAGTGGCTTGATGGTCTCCAGACCATTCTTTATCCCATGGTGAAGAGACCATTGTGAATGTAATAGTTAAAGTTTTGCTGTAACAGAATATAAGAGCAGGACATTGGAGATAATAGATGGAAACGTTAACATTATAAGGTTGGCATGCTCTTGCTCTTCTCCCATACTGCTGGAAGTTCTTCAGGCTCTGCATCTCTAGGGGCTTTAGTTGGCTCTAGAGTTTCCTAAATCCAAGCCTATTTGAGTGTTAATAAGTTTCTCATAGTCTTCTATATTTTAAGGAAAGTTAAGAACTAGCAGAACTTCCAGCTTCCAATAAAAACCAGTAAGTTTTCTGAATGCATGATGAATGTGTTAAGGTCCACAATTTGAGCGCTGAAAGGAACTCTAGAAATGATCCAGTCTAGAGGATCCTAAACATAGCTGCATGTCACAATCACCCTGGCAGATTTTTAAATAACAGATGCTGAAGTCAAAACTGCAGATACGCTGATTTTTTGGATCTGGAGTGAATCCCAAGAGACTTAGTCATTGAATCCAAGCTTCTCTTTGCACTCTACCAATTTCCTCTATTATTGTCCTATAGTACCTAATTCAGGCAGCTGTAGAGAGCATATACATAAAAATGCAATTTAATGACATCTAATATAAATTCGGAATCCATGTTTTACTGACAGTATTTCCCATGATTATCTTATAAGAAGATAGGCAACTAGAATATTCATTCATCCTGTAATCTTTAAGCTTCTTTAGTTTTGATGGACATGTCTGACTCCTACCTCCTGGTCCCCACCTGTGCTCCAGAGTGAAAGAGTAACTTGAATACCACCTCCTACCAAAAACAAAATGAAAATCTCTGAGAGGAACTTCTGTTTGACCTACTCTGTTAAAAAATGATGTTCATAAACATCATCAGGTATTTCTCAACTCCCTATCCCAATAAAAATGTTCAGTTTTCTAATGCAATGTAATAAATAATTTTGAGCACACTCTATGTCAGATATTCTATCAGGTGATGGATTATGGGACTTTAATTACACTGATGAAAAGCATGCAAGATCACAGCAAAAGTCTGAGCTAATAATCATTCTATCAGCTTCCATGCCCCTCACTCTCACCTTAATTTTGAGCCCCTAACATGTACAGGGATGCAATTTCAATGCTGGGTTTCACTTTACTCCCAATTCCTTTATGTATTCCAAAGTTGCATTGAACAAATGTTCCTTTCAACTTTGCCCTCTGGTTCATCCTTCTTTTCTTTTGCCAGGATCCACTGTATGTTTCCCCCTCAGTTCTGCTTATGAAATCTAAAATGTTTTGTCCTGTTTCTGAATGCTTTTTTAAAATTTCTATAATTAATTCTTTAAGAGTTTCTTATTTGAAGAGAATATCACTACCTCTTTTTTCAAAAAAAAAAAAAAAAAGAAGAATTTAAATTCAATTTAAAGTTTCTGCCACAAAGATACGAGCAAGTTTTATTTCAGATGACATTGACTATTTCACAGCAGTCTGGTTCATTCTTAGGAATCATACTGACTGATTCCCAAATGAATTTGGTTTTTTTCCATACTCTTGTCATTGTTTTTGACTTGCCACTGCTGTTGGCCAGTTGGCATCATGACATAATTGTTATCACATCACCTTGTGTGAGTTTGGTCAATGTTGTTCCAATTGTCATCACATCAACTGAATTATGTGTGTAATTGATACTGCTCATGTTGAATTTAGTTGCTTTTTATAATGTCTTCAGAAAGATTGTTATAATGTACCATTGAAATAAAAAACTATCACAATGGCAATTAAATTCAACACATGAATTCAGGAGGACATGAGACCATAACATAAGTAGTATTAATATATAACCCTTGTATTAACATATGTATATGAATAAATTGAAAATAACTTAATCTACATTCCCACCATTTGGATTACTGACATTTTTTAATGTAAATATTAAATATAAACAAATATAAATATTAGATTCAAAGTGTTACAAAAATAAATCAAAATATACATGCTGGAATTAAAGTGAATGATATAACAATGTTCACTGTACTATTTTACATTGTGCTATTCTTTCCATTTTTGTATAGGTTTGAAATTTTTAAAACTAGAGAGGTTTACACACACACATATATATGTGTATGAATTCCTACATTTTCCAGGACATTTGATTGACAAATATCATAGTTGGAGAAACCTTGGCACATCCTTCAATGCTTCATTTGGCAAATTCAGGACTCTCAGGCTGAAAACCAAATGTCTGGGTCTCTATTGCCCTGAACCTAGTCCCATAGCTATCTTCACACAGAGACTTTAAAAAATTATTTTATTTATTCTTTTCTCCCATTCTAGAAATATCATTCATCAAACATACACCTACTGCTCAATTTAAAAACTGAAATGAAAATTCTGGCAACCTAGAGGTCTGTTATATTATAAGACTAATTAGAATCTTTTAAATTTCCATGAAAAAAAGGAACCTGCTGTATTGAGACAGATATCAAAAAATTCCTGCTCTCAAGAATATTCAAATTTGATAAGTAAAATGGCTTTCAACATGTTGTGTAGGAATCCTGTAGTAAAACACTAATGAGCTAGTTGCCATAACTGATTACGAGTCAGTTTTAGCAAGGGATGTAATTAAATTCTCAGATGTTTCGATTTTCACAAATAGAAGTTTGTCCTCCCTTGGTGCCTTTTATCCATGCTCAGAGTTCTTTGCAATTATTAGCTCATTAGTCCTAGTGGATTTTTTAATTTAATTGTAAATTAGTAGACCCTACAGAGTTAAAAATAAAACAAACAGAATGTTAATGGCCCATTTCATGAATATATATGCCAATGGCTCAACCTTTATTATCTCAGCATATACATTAATAATATCAGTGGTGTCTTTGCTCTCCTCTGAAGCATAATTCCTTGCTTTCCACATATTATTAATAGTATTGCACAGAATTTGTCTCAACCTGCAAACTATTTTCCTTTTTGGTATTTTTTTACACACCCAATCCAAAGGTTAGTATTTATAGAACTTCTACATATGTTCCATCATCTACTTTGGTATATTTTTGGTATATTAATATAGCAAAACTTATATGAACTATTATGAATAGTTATAAGCAGTAAATAGAATATTTTGATCAAATTATCTGATTACTGAGATACCATTGTAACTATTTACTATGGATCTTACATTATCATTGCAGCCTATTAGCAGTTTCAACCTAGGAAGGAAAGTATGGCTATTTCCAGTGTTTTTAGAAGCCTGAGAAATACTTGGCCTTGTGCAGAAGAGTAAATATCAGGTGTAGTTGAAGGACAGAAAGAGAACAAAAATTTATCACATGGAGCAATGGAAAAGTGAACCTTAATGTCCCTAAAATGTAGAGAAGATAAGAAACTATAGAGTTGAAAGCTGAAGTTTATTCTGCCCGGCTTCCATTTGTCCTCCAACTCTAACTTGCTCCTGAGAATGACCCCTGCTCTTAGCCTGTCCCAGTGCTGTTGTTCCATTCCTGGGCTGGTGGCCTACATAAGACTCACCTGCTTTCACCTGGACATGGTGATGGGTCCATGTATTAGTTTCCTGGTATTGTCCTAACAAAGTACCACATACTGGGTGGCTTAAGCAATAGAAATGTATTGTCTTCCAGTCTTAGAGTTCCAAAATCAAGGTGTTGGCAGGGTTAATTCTTTCTGGGGCCTGTGGAGGAGAATCTGTTCCGTGCTTCTCTCCTAGTTCCTGGTGGTTTTCTGTCAAGCTTTGGGTGATAAAAGATCATAGATTTGGATTGCCCACAGGGGAAAGAATTTGGGAAAAACACAAAGGAATTTTGTATAGCCTTTGTGAACTACACCAACCTAAACTCTCCAAATTTGATAATTGGCTTAATTTTTATGTAGAATTGTTTCTTGGAGTGTATAAACGAATGAGAGTAGGGATAGAAAGTGATGGTAGGAGACACTTAAGGATCTAGAATATTTTATTCCCAAACTTGGTTGCACATCAGAATCACTTGGAAAAAAATATATTTAAAAAAATTTGGATTCCTAGGCTCCTCCTCCAAAAGTTGTGACTCCATAGATCTAGGCAGAGATTCTGAGACCTGTATTCTTAAAATGCTCCCCAGGAGAATCTAATACACAGCCAAATTAGGGAAACACTGATCTAAATAATTGAAGTAAAGGAATTTAAGAACATTTATTAAATAAAACTATAAATTTTTATAAGATATCTTAGGCACTTTCTAAATCATATTTTCTTATTTTCAAATGAGAAAAGGTCTTAACTTCCTAATGTGGAAGGGGAAGTTTAGAATTTAATTTTCAAAATAGAAAAGTCTGATTTCATATCTTTTTATCTTTCTGAAAATTAACACTAGAGATCTCTTTTTACTTGCTTTTATAGGCAGGCTTAATTTTAAAAAATTACTTGTATGCATAATATAATAGAAAGGGTACTCAACTAATTAGCATTAATTAACTGTACAATTAAGACTTTGATTGACGATGGTAATTAAGTTGATTCTCCTTCTCAAATATGTATGTTCCTAAAGTATTCATTAACTGGTTTCAGCCACAAAATGTTCCCCAATAGACTTTCAGAATAGACATGATATTTCTTCTGCTTTTCAGAAACTACCTTAAGAAATTATTGCCCATTTGTGTCCAGGTGTATTCACAGCTGCTTGAGGTTGCTGAAAACTTCAAGTAAGTTCAGTTGCTTGGTTAGCAAAAGGGTGTGGGCTGTTCACTTTAAAACTTAAAACTAGTTTGTTTCTGTTTCTATTTTTGATGGGTTTTTTTGTGAATAGGAAAAAAAGTGCTGGAAATAAATAGCATCAATAAAAGTTTTAATAAGCAAGATTATAAATATAAATTTGTCTCTCAATATAATTTTAGTTGAACATGTTCCTTAGTTAAGGGATTTTCTGACATAATGAACTTAATTTATATATGAAGAGATTTTTAAGAACAAGAGGTTGAAATTTGTAGAATGTTAAATGTCATGATTTGGGACTATAAAGTTCTTTTGCTTCTCTGTGACAGAAATGTACAGGTATCATGGAAATAAAAAAGAAACATAAATTTAACCAAATAAGTGAAAAATCTCCATCTACAAGGAAAACTGTAGAAATAAATTGTAGAGGACACATAAAAAATGGAAAGAGATTTCATACTCATGGATTGGGAGAATTAATGTCATTAAAATGACCACACTGCCCAAAGCAATCTATAGATTCAATGCAATCCCTATCAAAACACCAATGACATTCTTCACAGAAATAGAAAAAGCAATCCTAAAATTCATATGGAAGCACAAGACCCCAAATAGCCAAAGCAATCCTGAGCATAAAGAACAAAGCTGGAGGCATCACACTACCTGATCTCAAAATATATTACAAGGCTGTAATAACCAAAACAGCATGATATTGATATAAAAACAGACACATAGACCAAAGGAACAGAATAAAGAATCCAGAAATAAATCAACATATTTATAGCCAACTGATTTTTGACAAAGGCACCAAGAACATCCGTTGGGGAAAAGCCGGTCCTTTTCATATATGGTACTGGGAAAACTTGATACCCATATACAGAAGAAAGAAGCTAGATCCCAATCTTTCACCATATAAAAAATAAACTCAAAATGAATTATAGACTTAAATGTAAAACCTGAAACTATAAAACTGCTAAAACAGTGGACAAATGATACAGGAAATTGGCCTGGGCAGATTTTTTGGTTAAGACCTCAAAAGCACAGGCAAGAAAAGCAAAAATAGACAAATGGAATTACATCAAGCTAAAAAAGCTTCTGCACAGCAAAGGAAACAATTAACAAAGTGAAGAGACACCTAAAGAATGGGAGAAATTATTTGCAACCTATCCATCAAATAGGGATTAATAACCAAAATATATAAAGAACTCAATAGCAAAAACCATATAGTCTGATTAGAAAATTACATACCAATAAAAAACTTTTTTTTTTAAAGAAAAATGCAATCATGGTGGGTTCAATCAAACTGCAATGCAATCTATAGAAAAATAGTAAGGATTACTAATCTGAAATTTTTATTCATTTATGTACTCATTCAGTCAACAAATATTTGTTTAGTGACTATCCTCCCTAGCACTGTCCTAAACACTAGGGATATATTAGTAAATAAAATAGACCCAAATCCCTGCCTGACTGGAGACTTCTATTTTATGGTTTTTGATTCAGCTTTTTATTAGAAAAAAATTCTGTGATATTTTCAAGGATCACTGAGAATTACTTATTGCTGCTTGTCTGAATATAATGTCAAAGCAGAAATGTATCTGAAATATGAAGCAAACTGCAAATTATAGTTCCTATATTCACCTTCTTTTTGTTATGATTCATGGGGATGCCCACAACACACCAAAGTATACATGGACTTATAGGAATTGTACTGTATCTTCAGACTGCAGAGTATGTGCTGTGCTATGGATATAATTTATATACCATTTAATCTGAACTGCCTGAGAGAAATTTTGCTATCTCATTTGGCTATGTTATGATATCCAAAAAGTATCAATAGAGTATATTTAAAATTATATGAATATTTGACAAGTACTAAACAGAGATGAACTATATCTAAGGGTCTTTGAGAAATTAGAGTCAGATTAGCAATTTCATAAGGAATGTAATGTCTTGAAAAGCAGCTCCTTAATAAGTCTGATCTAAACTCTTGGCTTTCTCTAAAAGCGATAATTCAAGTCTCTTTTACCTTATTTTGTCTATTCATGGTTCTTTTGCATCTGAGAATCACTAATTTGTGTCCCTTAAGTCTTGGAAATAGAGCATTTTATTACAGATCATTGATTGAGTTTAGGGCCCTCCTGGGAATGGACAGTTTGGATTTTTGAGGTGTAGGAGTAATGGGTGGTCCCGAATACTCACGCACACTGCAGGGTACTCTAACACTGGTATAAAAAAGAAGAAAAGGAGAAGTAAAATCCACAGTAAAAGTGCCTGTGAAGCAAAGAATGAATAATGGCCATGCATTTTGCTCACTGTGGAAAAAACAGAACATTTGCCAAGACCTTTCCTCATCCTCCTTACTTTATCCCTCCTTTTTCCTCTTTTCTCTTCTACTTCCTCCTTCATTTTCTCCTCCTCTTCATTCTTTTTCATCTTTGTCTTCTTCTTCCTTTGAATTAAGAGAGGAGGAGGGTATTCTTTAAGTTATACTTTAGGTCACTGTGGAATTTCTGTAAGTGGGAAATCTGGCTTTCTTATTTCTTTGCAAGCTGCTATGTTGTTGTGTCTAGACTCTCGATCACATTGTCAGTGGGAGCCAATTAAGGACATCTGTGCTATGATCCAAGCTCCCGGGGGCATGATTACCAGACCACGCCCATGCTTACTCATACATGGAGCTCTACAAACAGTGGTGGTCTGGTCAGGAAAGCCAGCTGGGAGCTGGGGGAGAGGGTTCTGATTTGTAGTAATTGTTGATTTCTGTGGTTTAAAGTGCTCTCACCATGGCTGATTTCAAGATAACATATGATATAACTGAAATTAGAGTTAGGAAAAGAGCCACTTTGCACTCTTTGAATCAGCTTTATCTTTTCTAAAGCCCAAATGAACTACTTTGGTGACTGATGTAAAGACAATGTGTCACTAAAGGAAAGAAAAAAGAAATTCTGATATAAAAACTGCATATGGAGTTTTATTGTGAGGGGTTTAAATGAAATTGCAGGAGCTATAATAAAGATCTTACTGAAAGAGCAGGAACACTGGACTCAAGTTTCTCAGGGCCCTTATTTCTGGTCTCCAGGATTGGGAACTATTGGAGCCTTGTATCATCTGGCGATTTCTTATCTGTTACTGTTACCTGCTATATCATTTATCTCAGAACATTTTGCCTTCCTCTTTCTCCAAGTTTAGGATTTATTTAGCTTTTGGATTCCATCTGATTTATTGAGGAAGGAAATAAGGAAATCATCAGGTGCTCTATCAATACCCAAACATTAAAAGTTCCAGATCCATCTGGAAATATTGCAATGCTGAGGGCAATAAGAATTTCCTAAGGTTCTCCACGCATGACGGATGTTTCTCTGCATTATACAGGACCTGAAGAGACTACATCTAAGGTGGGACAGGGGAGTGAGAAGGGTACTCAAATTGGTACTTTCACAAAAATTTGGTCAAACTCATCTGTTATCACAAGTTTTCTATTTAAGAAGTTGGTGTTATTGATTAGCCATGAACTCCTTTATATGAATCACCTTCCATTGGAGGGATATCTTTACAGTGACTAAGTTTTCTCACTTAAACTTAAGTGAAATTTGTGTTGTATCTTATCACTGCTTTCCCTAGGTGTGACTAATTATATAATGAGACAATCAGATTAGAGGAGGAGGAAACTGAAGAAACAGCAAGCAGAGCCTCATAGAAGCAGAGAGTAGAATAATGGTCAGCAGACATAGGGGTAGGGGGAGAGAGGGATGGAGGAAGGTTGGTCAACAGTTAGAAATGTACAGTTAAATAGGAGAAATAAATTCTGATGCTCTATTGCACAGTAGGGTGACTGTTAACTATAGTTAACAGTAATATATTATTTATTTCAAAACAGCTAGAAGAGAGAATTTTGAATGTTTTCACCATAAAAAAATGACAAGTGTTTGAGGTGATGGATATATTATATTATTATGCAATGTATAAATATATCAAAACATCACACTGTACCCCATAAATGTGTACAATTATTATCTGTGAATTAAAAACAAAATAAAACTTTAAAAATGTGTCATGAGACCAAAGCATATTTTAGGGAATTTGAAGCAGATTCATAATCTGAACAAAACAAATCAATCCTGTGATGATTTTAGTGTCAGGAATCTTTTGGTTCAGTAATGTTTCTAAAATCTATTTAGTAATATAAGAAATATGTATGCTATAATATTATTTTAAAAAATCACACATTGTTACCACCTGTGATTTCCATTCACCCCTTCCCCCAAAATTGAAATCTTCCAAACTATTTGCAGCCTGAGTAAGTTTCTGATGACTTAATGTTTTCAGGGAAACTAGGGCAAAGGTAGATGATCAAAGGACATTGTCAGATATCAAATGGGATCAGAGATTGTTGAGCATATCATGCCATCTGGAAGGCAAGAGCCAACCAAATTGTTAAATATGCCTGAGAACACATTTTATCAGAGGCTTTGAAATTTCTCTGTAGGTCACTGATAGCTTTAAACACTTCTACTTTATTTTTATCCCAAGTTAAATAACATTACTGTGTTATTTTTCACTATAAAATATGTGCTTATTTTAGAGGCTGAAAACTGTGTAAAAAGAGAAAGATGACTAAAATGAACAATAATCTCACCCATGAAGGCACAAATGGCTAACATTTGGCTGTGTTTCTTTTCAGTATTTTTTCATGAATATTTTTGCTCACAGATAAGATCAAAGTATTATAATATGCACAACTTAAATTCCTACTTTGCATCTTAACAATTTAACATAATAAATTCTCTGTGTTATTTCTGGAAACACTAAATGAACTTAAAATTTAAACACAAATAAGCTGGATCAGAAATGGGAGATTATACAATGAAGCAGAAAACTCACTCCATGAGGAATTGAGAGTCATGGGTTTTAGTCACCACAGTATTCTTGTCTTGGGCTGCAAGCATGGATATTAGCTTCATTGGACAGCAAGGAGACTGGGATTGGTGAACCAGAATGAGGTGGTGCAAAAGAATTACCTTAAAAAGGTGTGAAAATACAGATCTCAGGATTCCAGCCCCAGATATTCTGATTCAGCAACAATGAGTAAGATCCGAGGTTCTAAATCTTTAATAATGACCATGGATGATTGTGTTGCAGGAGATTCTAGGACCATCCATCGGGAAATCAGAGGATTAGATCACTCTTTGCTTTCAGAAATTGTTGGGGAGGAGTTGGAAAAGTCTATAGACAGTGGAGCATGTGCAGGGAGGATATTAAAATTGTCAGCACTGCCTCCCAAGTTCAAGAAGCCCAGGTTAAGTGGCTCCCCAGGCATAGCTACTTAAAAGCAATAGCTGCATTTCTCTGGGCTCTTGGCTTTTCCTCCTAGTGCTGAACATTCTTCTTTTTCATAGCATCTACTCTTCCTGTTTCTTCCCTTTATATACTTCTCCCATCATCTTTCAAGTCACAGATTTGGTTAGTGTCAGAGTTCATACTAGAAACTGGCACCTTTGACCGCTTTCCAAGGATCTTTCCACTGCACTGTCTTTCAAATCCTGATTTTCAGGTTATCCCAAGCAACATCTCTTTTAAGAAGCCTGTCCCAATTTTCCAGTCTTTTCTATGTTCCCAGAGCACCCCCACCACCACTGTGTGCTTACCTCTTTCATACTGTTTATGATATAGTTAATTCACTTACCATGCTTCCCCTCTGGACTGAATTAGCTCAGTTTCCAGCACAGTCCTTGACACAGAATGCATTCACAATAATATTTCTCAAATTAACAAATAAATATGCAATCCTCTTAAGACATACATAGTTCAAAGGACATAGTACAGTTATGTGCTATGGAGTTTCACCCCTTGGTTAAACTCTATGTTTTTCAGATGCCAATATTTTGAAGTTTCTTCTCTTGTTTATGTAGCATTTATAATAATTCATCTTTTCTGAAACAGCAGAAGTATATCATTTTGCTCTGTTACACATACCTCTTGATGGAGGATTTCTTTGTAAATTTATGTCAATTGGTTGGCCTGATTTCCATCATAGACTTCATTTTAAGTTGTTATTTTATCCTCTGATCAGAGTAACTACTCTGTAAAATAAAGGTATAAAATGTTCAAAGAAGATAGTCATGTCTATTGACACTGTATTAAAATGCAAATGTAATGCAAACTGGAAGAAATCAAGCTGCCAGATAATCTGGACCATTTCTGAGTCCAGGATAACAATTCAAATTACTGATTTTCTCTGTAGCAAGCTGTTGCAAGTCTCTGTATGCATATTGTTTGAAAGGAAACTAACTGCAAAAATGAACCAGAGATATTCATCCTTCATGCTTGGTTGCCCAATGAGGACACTGAGTGACATTTTCTGACATAGTTTCAAAAATAAGCTTTAATTTATATATATACACAATGCAAATTATATCTGAATCATTTTGGGTTTCCAGGAAACTTCAACCCTACCTTTTTAGCCCTAAGTTGTATCCATATATCTGTCATACCTGTCAATAGACTTTAGAGATCCATCCTGTTTTGTTCACCTGTTGGTAGTCATTGCCCTTGTGGATTCCATTCCCTTGAGATTAGCCCAAAAGTTGTATAGAGTCTGTCAAGCTCCTTGCTTCCTTTGTAGAATTTAAATATCAGGTTTTATAATTTAAGAATTTGCTTGCTAACCTTCATCTCACCATGTTCTCTGGCCCCCAGTTGCCTCTCTACTTTCATCTCTTACATTCTTCCTTTGCCTAACTCCATTCTAGCCCCTTTGCTGTGCTTGCTGCTCCTACCCCACCACACACACTCCTGACTCAGGACCATTGCCCTTGCTGTTCTCTCTGTTTCCAATGTTCTCTCTTTCCCCCTGAACTCAGCATGGCCCACCCCCTCACTTCCTTTAGGTCTTTATTCCAATATTAATGAATCAAAGAGGTTGTATTCTCTATTCCTTTACTCTTGTTTTGTCTTCACAGCACTTATTACCCTTTGACACATTATATATTTCATTATTGTATCTGAATATATGCTCCATGAAAGCAATGATTTTTTTCTGTTTACTGCTTCTACCCCCGCACTTACAATAGTGCCTGGCACCTAATGGGCGCTCAAAAACGATGTGTTAAATGAATGATTGATCACTATAGAAAAATAGACAATTTTTGAAAAGAGAAAGTGATAAAGGTTCTGAAGTTTTCAAATAGCACTTAAGATGCAGTTCCTAACCTTTATGTTCTAACTCCCTCCTAGGCAGAGACTAGAACCAGTGGTGCTTATGGACTTAGCTTTCAGTTCTGAGAGGACTCCCACCACCATTTTGCACTCTCTGACATCCCCGACTTTAACACAGAGCTGCGTTCTCAGCAGGGAGATATTAATAGATATGTAAGTGCCAAAATACATTATGTATGAAAGTGGAATTGTAAGTCTATTTCATTTTATAACCTCGTCTTACATAAGGCTAACATATGAGTACCCTTCTTTGTCAAAGAATATCCTTCATAGTGTAGCTTTGAAGGATGAAATAATTCCTTGATAAATCTTCAATAATTACCCATTTAAAATGTGTCCAATTTTTTGATCTTCCAAACTATATTGAGATGTTCATTCATGTAAAGAAATTTGTAAATTTGTCCATAGCTACTTCCATTGGATAATTTCTTAGATGTAAAAGTGTCATCTCAAAAAGCATGGCTATTTTTAAATCTTTTGAAGAATACTCCCAAATTTCCTTCCAGAAGGGCTGTAGCAATTTACCAGCAAGGCAAGAGAGTGACTATGGTGTCCATGAAAACATTAGTTATTATTAGTCCTTAAAATATTTGTCAGTTTGATAGGTGAAAACTTATTCATTTTCAATTCCCTGGCTATACTACTGAAGTTGAAAGTTTTTGTGTGAATCTTAACTATTAATATATCTTCTTTGTGATATGTTCTTCTTTCTTTATCTTATTAAATTTTAAGAAAAATTTAGATACATTACGACTATCAAATCTTTGTCATGTATATACAAAGGTTTTTCCATTATTTGGCCATTTACCTATATAGGTCCATATCTTGATTTTCTATTCGTTCTGTTGTTCTGTCTCTTCATACACTAGTATCACATCACCTCAATTATTGCTGTTTATATAAAGCATTTTATTACCTTGTAGAGCAAATACCCCTTTGTTGTGTCTTTTTAACATTTTCTTGACTAGTCTCAAAACAGGTTTTCTTTCAGGTGAACTTTACAATCATTCTGACCCAATTCAAAAAAAAAATCCCATTGGAATTGCCTTGCATCGGATGATCTTAATTTTGAAAGAATTTATATATCTATAACATTTTGTTTTCTAATATAAAAGATGCCAGGTCCAGTGGCTCCACTCCTATAATCCCAACTACTGTGGAGGCTGAGACAAGAGATCACTTGAGCACAGGAGTTGGAGGCCTGGGCAACATAGTGAGACTCTGTCTCTATTTAAAAAAAAAAAAAAAAGTAAAAAAAATCTAAAAGCAATAGTATTAAAAAACATGCAGCCCCTGCCTGGCAGGTTCGAGGTGGATGCACTGGACAGTCCACAGGCTCCCTCAAGTTATACACTTCCATCTAGAACTTCCAGCACAGACAATGCCCAACATGACCCAACTTCCTCAGGGTGTCCACAAGTGGCAGGCAGGTGGCACTGAGGAGTGGGTGCCACGAACCTTCTTGGGCACCATGAACCTCTTATCTTGTAGGTCTCCAGCTTCCACAGGGACCACAGATGCTTTGCACATGGAATGGAAACTGGATTCCAAAGTCTGTAACACTGATCCATTAAAAAAAAAGAAAAGAAAGAGAAACAAGAATTTCTACAAGGAGGCCATGTTGAAAGGTTATTTTGCTGTAACTATTTAGCTTTAGACTGTGGTGGGAAAAAGCTGAAATACCATCCCAATAGTGATAATCTAGGATGAGCAGAAAAAGAAGACTGTTATTGAAAGAGAAGTTTCTATACAAGTTAAGGCAGTCAAATTGTGATGAGAGAGATTTGTGGCTGTTTTGGGCTCTATGATTAAGGTGTTTACATGGAAACACAGTCCTCAATAGTTGCATGTCTTTGAAACCTGCTATAAGTCTAAAGAGCTTTGTGTCTGTGTCCTGATAGATAGTAACATCTCTCTCCTGGCCTTCCCCAGCATGCACACGAGTCACGGAGCTTGTGGTCCTGGCCACCGTCAAGAAGCCACATGCAGACACTCCCTCACACAAGGGCATCCTAAGCCGCATTGCTCTCAACCTGTCAGGAACACTAATTGCAACTGCATCTTAAAAGAGGACCCTTATAACAATGTTTGCTACTTCATCAGGGCATTTAATTCAGGAACTATGGCTCTCAAGCTGTAAATATTTGTTGGATTAACTTCAATCAGGAAGCTTCCCTAATCTGTGTAGCCAGTGACCATGGCACAATACACATTTTTTGCTGCTGAAGATCCAAAAATGAATAAACAGTCTAGTTTGGTATCAGCCAGTTTCCTTCCAAAATAAGTTCCAAACGGAGTTTTTTCAAATATCAGGTTCCCTCAGGCTCACCATACATTTGTATCTTTGGAAGGGAGCCATATGCTGTCATTGCAATTTGTACAGATGGCAGCTACTACAAATTCCTATTCAGCCCCAGGGGGAGTGTATCCTGATGTCTGGCTGCAGTTTCTAGAAATGACAAGCTGTGATTCTTTACAAGTGTGTGCAATCAACACTCGCTGCTGACCTCCCCCTTTAAGCACTGAATATGCCTCTCATACTCCCCTGGCGCTGAAATGTGGACCTTGTGGGTAACAGGTTGGAGGGACTGCCCTGGGTGACTCTTGGTCTTAAAGCCATATGTGATTGTTTGCTTTCCTAAGCAAGGCTTCCCATTTCCAGTGTTTAAAAGAAAAAAAAGAAAAGAAAAATCGACAAGGCATAAGTAGATACTCAAGTGTCTTTGAACAATGTATGCCTGATTTTGGCTTGTCATTTTTTAGTTCAACTGTGAAATTAATTTTAGCTGTTCCACTGAATCCTTTCTATCTAAAATTTTAGGGACTCCATATGAAGGGACTAAGGGGCTAGGTTGAGAAAAGGATGAACAAATTGAAATTTGTTTTTGGCAACATATCCAGTCATTTTTATTGAGTCTATGTAGGGAAATGAACAAATGTGTAAACGTTAGTTCTTATAGTATCCAAGATTTAAATAGAATAATAACAACAGTGGCTTGTCTTAGAAAATGAGCAAGGAATTCCTACTCTAGTGTGAACATGGAGAACAAAGACACAACTATGAAAGAAAACACAACGTGGACATTTCACCTTGTGTAAGTTCAGTATTGTAAGATTTCCTGTGTCCATAGTGGTGTTTGGCTATGTGTGCATATGTGCTGGTGTTCCCATTTCTGTGGCGGTGCTGTTGGAATTGCTGCAAACACCAGATCCATCCCACAAGCCGAGGCCTTTGTGGTATCACTGGTGGGAGTGGCCAGTCTTCACAAGGGCAGTGACTCTGTTTCCTGAATGAGGAGAGTCTGCTTTAATTCCAGGTTAAAACTAAATCTCTCTCTTATATGTAGGGAGCAAAGTAATGCATAGACTTTCAAAATTAGTCCTCAAAGAATATTTTTTTTTAATTTAGAGTATATGAAGGCAAACATTCAACAAAAGGAAATCTCTTTCAACAAAGTGGTACCCAAAAGAATGTCCTTTGGAGATTACTGTCAGCATTGAGCATAATGCCCTAGTTTGTCATTTCCATTTTATCTTTCTTGCCATCTTTTCCTCTCTCTACCATTTATAAAAATAACTGCACACTAGCATTATGGGAATAAAAGGCACATAGCCTTTAAAAAAATATTGGGTAACTATAATAGTTTATGGGTTCCATATATGAGGTATATATTTAAGTTTTTAAAACTCCCTTTAAAGAGACTGAATTTTGTGTTTTTGATTACAGGTTGCAAACATTAAAAATTTAAAAATAGCAACAAGTTCTCAGTTTTTCCAGTTCCTTTATTGGCATATAATCAACTAACTTTACAAAGTAGATTTTGATATAAAGTATGCATGTTACTTTTCTGTATATTTAATCATGAAATTTAACTGTGCACAAAATTTGTAATGTTTATTTTAAATAAAAGTGACCATTTTGTTATTGAAAAAATATCTAGGACCAATATCAAGGTCTGCTATAAATTCATCCAGGGAATATTTGAACATATGATTCTTATGAGAAAACTCCATAATGTAAAGATGTTGTTGTTATTATTGTTGTTTTGGTAAATTAATTTAGAAGCATATAACAATAAATATCCCTGAGAGATTTTAATGACTTTTCAAAATTGTATTTTAAATTGTAAGAGTAACCTGAAGGAAATAATCAAATAAAACAAATAAACAGATATTTATCTAATCAGTTATTTAAAGTATTAATGAAAAATTATTAGCTTAATCAATAACACTAAAGGGAGTTACCCTGGAAAACCATATTCTAACTGTGGAGTGAGGGATGAACTGAGAATGTTCTGCTGCCAAAATTAACACACTCTCATACTAATTCTTCAGAGAAAAGCAATTGGGATTAGGCCCAATTATTTTCAGTTTAATGTAGGATGTCTTGCGATGCAAAGATAGACATGGATTAAGCAAAGCTCTTTCGGAATAATTAAGCTAAGGTACCATATTAATAAGAGTAATATGAATTTCAAAATAAATAGGAAATCTCCTCAGAATGAAAGTAATCTTTAGGTGGCAAATTTTTGTGGTTTTTCATTTTTGATACTCTAAGGGAAAAAAACTAGGTGCAGTAAGGAGTGAAAAATTCCACCCCCTTATTTTACCTCTACTACCATTACCATTCTCCTTTTAATTTGGGGACAATTTCCAAAAACTTTCAGAAAAGACCTTAAATGTGGCAATTAGTACAGTCAATGAAGCTTGATGTTGAACAAGATTTTTAAATATTTTGAAAACAAGCACTTAAACAATAGATCAAAATGAATTCCAGATATAAATATTATTATTCTAAATACTATATTTAGATAACAAAAGCCATGAAATGAAACAAAACAAAAAGTAAAGTATAAAACATACTAGAAACATTAGGGATTATTTCATTTACTTAAGATTGGAGATGTAGAGATATATTTATAATTTGTGTAAGAAACCACAAAAAATGTCAAGCATATATTCTAAAGGACATATTAATTTTACTACATTGCAGTGTAAAGTATCTTTTATGTCAAAAAAGATAATAAAATAAGGCAAACAAAAAATATGGGGAAAATATTGCCAACAAATATGACAAAGAGACTAAACATGGGTATAATGTGATTATTATGTGCTTGGCAGCCTTGATCTTTACCAAGGTGTCCTTAATGGGACCCCACAGGCAACTTGATCTAGAGTCTGGACCAAACCCCTCAACCAACATGCAAAGAAAAAGAAAAGCCCAAATTCCCCATCTTAGGGGCATTCCCAAGCATCCCAAAGTATCTATATTACAAAGAAAACTTCTCTCCTTCCTTAATTTAAAAGATGAAGAAGATAAAGAGGACAAACATCCCAGTGAAAAATTGGTAATAGGACAGGGAGAAACAATTCACAGAATATAATTGTTATATTCTATATAACAATTGTTATATTCTATATAATAATTGTTATTCTATATAATTCACAGAATATAACAATTCACACTATATGAAAACAAACCCCTTCATGTTTAAAAAGGACAAGTAATATACCATGTTTTGTCCATTAAACTGTGCACTTCTAGTGCAACTACAAATTAGCAAAACCTGCCCCCAAAGCAATTTGACAATAAGTAGAAAAAGCTTTAAAAGTATAACTTACACTTTGACCCAACAATTCCAATTCTAGGATTCTGCCCTTAGGAAATCACAAGAGATGTGGAGATGCAAGGAATAATTTATGTGCAAGAATGAACATTGCAGAGTTCTTAAAATATAGAAAATTGGAAGCAACCTAAATGCTCATTGCAAGTTAATAGTTACATAATTTATAGACGAGGCTTATGGTGTAATATTATACAGCTACTAGAGTATTGTTTTCAGAGAACATTGAATATGATAGGAAATTCTCATGGCATAATCTAAATGAATAGAAATAAGAGATAAATATGTAATATTATATATGTTTCTGAATGGAAAGGAGTGTGTGAAATATTTATGGTGGTTATTTCTGGGTCTGATCTTCATGAATAATTTTTTATTTTCTCTTTTATACTTTAATTGTCAATGTTTTACTATGAGCATACAATCCACTTATAACAAAAAGGCACTAAATTTTATTTTAATTCCTAATAATGTCAAGAAAAAAACCTATGAAATACTATTAATTCATTTTACTTCCAAAATATATTGACTTGACTTAGTTTTTGTTTTCTTTTCATTCCAAATTTGTGCTTTAAACTTACCTTTGTGAATTAAAATCCTCAGTTTTTGAAACTGACATATTACGACATAGTATTCTATTGGGAAATTTTAGCAGATACCCTCAGCTCAAGCTGAGATTGATGCGCATGTATGTTGAGGAATGCACACTGATTTTTCACAGGAACAGAAACAGTTGTAGAGATTGATAGAACAGTTCCTTTCAGACAATAAACACTTTGCCTTTCTAGACATTCACAATAAAAACAAAGCAAGACAAGTTTTTTTTAGTTTGATCTTTTCACTTCTCTATTTGTTTTGGGCTAAAAGGCAAGCATTTTTTTTCTGAACTTGCATGTCTATAAAATAGTGTTTATCGATGAAATAAATAGAAAGAAAATAGAAATAAACAGGAAATCCCTGGATAACTAAAACATTCCTCGATTATATGCAGAATCCTAAGGAAAGCATTTAATTATATTCTATTTTGGATTTTAAATATTAAAATAATATTTGTGTTATCACTGTGGTTTTAAATATCATATCTCAAAGTTCACTTCCTCATTATGTTCAGGAGGCTTTGTGATACCCTTGCTCTTTTTCATCCATGGTAGCACCACAGAGGTTTTCTATACCTAATCTGACTATGTAGCTCTTCTTCTTAGGAGTCTTCAGAGTCTCTCCTTGGCACTGCTTTGGAGGATTTGCAGCCTCCTGCCCCTGCCAAGCTTCTGCCCTCCTCTCACTGTTCCACCCCATGGCTGCTCCAGCTACGTTACAGCTTCCAACATTTTCCAAACAAGCTGAGTGCTTTCCAGACTCTGTGATGTTGTTGGCTGTTCCTTTCTCATTAAATGCCTGTTCCAGCTTCTCTACTTGGCAAGAAAAGCTTCATCCTGTAAGATTCATCACAGACATGTTAAAAAACCTTGCCTACCTACTTCAAGGTGAGTTAGTCCTTCCTTCCTCTTTCCTCCCATATCACCCTCAAGCCAGCTTGCATGATGCCATTGATTATGCTGTTATGTATGTACATAGTAGTTCATATAGACTACCAGTCTATGAAGATAGGGATTGTATGAGTCCTCCATTACTAGAAGTGTTCAAGTCCAGTGCTGGAATCAAAGGATGAGGCAGGCTATAGTAGAAACCCAGCCTTGACTGGGTGGTTTGCCAATCAATAGATACCCCTTTTAGTTCCAAGAGTATGGGATTTCCTTGTGACTAGCTTGCCATTCTCAGTGGGGAAGAGGGAGAAGGAAGTTGGGGTGTGGGGCTGGGCAGGGGGTGAAGTCTCTGGTATCCATGTATCTTTTCCAACTTTAATGAGCAACTTATTAAATATGGTCTTTTATCCTCATCATTTCCTGGGCTCTGAGAAATGAAAAGCAGCTCTCCTTACTATAAAACATTTGAGAAAACTACTGCACTAATGATAACTAATGTTAGTATGTTCGCATTTGTTATGTACCAGGCATTCATCTAAGTGCTTTACATAGGTTAATACAGTTCATAAAACTTGCTTAAATATATTTTATGAATAAGTGGAAGATCTTATTCAAACCCAGGCAGTATGATCCAGATCCTTACAGCTTTCTGCCAGCTGTGATCACAGGTACATTGTCGTCAGAACTCGTTTGCCTCTCAAATTGTTAGCCTCTAAACATTTAATTATGGGCCTTAAGGTCAGCACTGACTGAGCATATCTGTTTTCTGAAGTTTTCCCTTTCAAAGTCCAGAAAACAACAAACTCAAGTTCATTCAACCTTGTTTCCAGTGCCCTTGTCATCCATGGTACTCTTGTACCTCGTGACCTCTGTCTTCTTTCCTTCACTCCCGTTTAGACACTGCAGCCAATTGATCTTAAAAGACAAAAATCAGATCATGCTACTCCCCAGGAAAACAGTTCTTCAATATTAACCCACTACTTTTGGAATAATGTCCAAATATGAAACAAAAAGCCTTGCATGATATGGGCCCATTGTTCTGTGTCAGTTCTGGACTCAATAGAAGTCAAAAACAAAGCAGTAAATTAGGCCATGAAGACACCCTGAGTGCAGCTTCAAGATGTGAGGCTCACTGTAGCATCTATACCCTACATGCCCCAGAACTTCCAAATACACTTGGTTCTCTCGTACCTTTACACATGTTGTTCCCTGCCTGGCCTCTTTGCCCCTTATGTTAGGCAGGGTTTTGCAGAGAAACAGAACCAATAGAATACATAGACATACTGTATACAAAGAGATTTATTACGAGAGATTGCCTCACATGATTATGGTAGCTGAGAAGTCCCAGGATCTGCCCACTGCACGCTGGAGAACCAGGAAAGGTGGTGGTGGAGTTTCAGTTCAAGGCCTAAGAACCAGGGCAGATGATGGTGTAGGTCTCAGTCTGAGTCCGAAGACCTAAGAACCAGGAGTGCCGATGTCTGAGGGCAGAAGAACATGGATGTCCCAGCTAAAGCAGAGAGAGCGAATTTATCCTTCTTTCATCTTTTTGTTCTATTTGGGCCCACAACAGACTGGATGGTGCCCCTTGGTATTGGGGATGGTGATCTTCTTCTTTCAGTCTACTGATTCAAATACTAATCTCTTCCATAGACACCCTCACAGACACACCCAGAAATAATGTTTTGCCAACTATGCAGGCATCCCTCAGCACAAAGTGATATATAAATTTAATCATCATACCCCTTTTCCTGACAAATTCTTATTTGTCCTAAAGTTTTGAGCTAAGCCACAAAAGACTGGTCTAGGCTGGAGGACCTAAGAGAGTGACTACGTAGACTTGGCCTAACTTGTTTCACAAGATTGGCAGACGGAGAAGTTGAACTGAGATGCAGTTGTGATAAAGCCCCTGCTGATTCTAGGGTGTGTAGTTTCTTGTGGCTGCTATAACAAATCACTGCAAACCAGGTGACTTCAAACAACACACTTTTTTTCTCTCATAGTTCTGAAGGCCAGAAGCCTGAAATCAGTTATCACTGAACCCAAATCAATGTGTCTGTAGGGCCAGACTCCCTCCAAAGGCTCTAGGGAAAAATCCATTCCTTGTCTTGTTGGCATTCTTTGGCTAGTGGCTGTGTCACTCCAACCTCTGCCTCTGTCCTCCTATCACTTTCTCATTGCATTTAGGAACCACCCTGATAATCCAGGATAATGCCCTAGTCTCAAAACCCTTAATTTAGTCACATCAGTGAAGAGCTAGTTTCCATATGAAATAACATTTACAGGTTCCAGGCATTAGGATATAATATCCGTGGGGTGTGATTTCTCAGCTTCCCACATATGGGGGGCTCTGGAATTTAGACGGCGCATCATAATTACCTCCCAACTGACGCAAGGCAGTTAAGCGTTTGCATCCCTAAATTGATAAATTAGGTGAATCACATTACCTATGAGATGGGGGCACACACTTGGCTGAGGGGGCTCCCTTTGACGAAAGGCAATTTCCAAGAAAAAGCTCAGCTCTGAGCCTTCGGCAAGTAACATACTGTCAGCTAGAGTTAATGCTTTGGTCCTAAAGGGGTGGTCTGGGTGGCACATCACCACATCCACTCAACCTACTACTACCTTTTATGGCCTACAACTGTGCCACAGTCATTGATTTCTGGGCATTATTTTTACTGAGTCATGAAGCTTTCTATAGGCTTGACCTACCCCAAGAGCATACTTTAAACATCACTGTGTCTGTAAAACTTTCCTATAATTTGCCTCTCTCCACTTTTCTCCTATACAGAATTATTCTTTTTCCTCTGTTCCCATGTTACTTTATTCATACTTCTTTTAGTACTCATTCTAATCATGTAATGATTGATATTTACATGTCTGTCTTCCCTTACTAGACTGTTAGCTCCTTAAGGGTAGGGTTCCTGATTTGTTCCTATTTGCAACTGCCTCAGTATCTGGCAGACTGTAGGTGCTCATAAATATTTAATGAATGGACTAATAAATGTAGCTTAAAGCAGCCACTCTCTGCCTCTTCATCAATTGGTGGAGCAGATGGAACAGCCAACTGTATGAACGAAAGCCATCAAGCATGTCCAGCAAAAGTGACTGAGTGTGTATCAGGAGGCTGTAAAGTAAACAATATCTCAAGGGTCACAGCTGTTTCACTCTGCCTTTCAGCCAAGAAATGCCATGATTTACTTTCTGTTCTTGCCAAGGATGAAGAAATAAAGTCATAAACAAAAGTGAAGGAGTAAAGAATTGCTCAGCTTGGATGGACAGGTCAATCTGCTTGCCCACCTGTGGCCAAGCAAGCGTGATCAAAGAATAATATACTTTCCCCTTCTATTCCCATCTCACAGTCTTTATTCTTTAACAAGGATGAAGGAAGCTCCAATAGGAAATGGAGTTCCACTTCTGACATCACTGACAAAGTCACTTTTATACACAGTTGACATTGAGTGTCCTCATCATTGTAGGGACTTATCAAAATCTGCCTCAAAAATACCCTTTTCTCTCCAGGGTGCTAAATTTCCAGAGTGCTCCTGTGTAATATCCATTTCATAGGCACATTTGGAGGATTTTGCAATTAGGAATTAAGAAATGTAGAATCTCCTAGAACAGTACACATGGCACACACCTAATAAATGTTTTTGTTCCTTCATTTTCCTATAACAGTTTAAGTTCAATTACATGTTATTTATTCATATGAGAGGTTTGGCATAATGCAGTCAATATGGTTGTTTAGATGTGTTTTATTTTGGAAGTTTTCCATTTGTTAAAGAAACACATACATAGTAAAATTTCAAACAATAGGAAGTAATATTAAATGAAAAGAAATTTTTTCTGTCCCCCTCTCCCCAAACCTTCTGTTAGCACAATTATTCTAAATAATATGCTGAAATCTATTTTTCCCTATTTATCAATTTTAGGTAGTAACTATAAACTTTGCCTATGAAAGATGAGGGATTTGGTTGATTTATACTACTACTTCCCTCCTGGTTTTGTTATTTATATTATTACTTCTTTGGTTTCATTTATAACTATAAGCAATATATGTAAATATCTATTCCTATTCTTGTCATAATGTAAGTTATTCCTTGATATCTGCCATTTAAATAATGAAATTGTAAATTTGTAGAGCCTCATACCCAGTGGTTTGATGGTAAACTGACTCACTGTTGGAGGAAGCAGAGGACTGATTTGTTCCATTTTCCTATTTCTGTGGCTGATTTCAAGCCACCAACCTGACTTTGAATTCCCTTCTATAATTATAATAATCTTCAATGATTTTTCTATGGTTTGGCTTTTGAGAAATCAATAAGCTACATTTACAAAATTATGATTATGCAAATGTTATTCAATAGAGAACCAAATATTGTGATTCCCACAGAGAAAGAAATGTAATCTTGATAGGAAATAAAATAGATAATAAACTATAATTTTCAAGTTCCCATTGTATTTTAGAAATAATTAAATCTATCAATCTGAAGGAGAACATACCTCTTCCAAAATTCAAAAGAGGTAATATGATGTAGCAGGAATAGCAGATAACAGAAAATAAGTACTAACTTTTATATAGTTTTGATCACAGAAGTATGCTGTTTTGCAAAACACTTGGAAGGACATATTGCAGACTTAGCATTGCTTAAGGTTACTACCAAAAAGAAAACAGAGACAGAAAATTATTTCCCATCTATATTATAATGACCCCTAAAAAGTACCAGAAATATGGACCTAGATTCTAAGCAAGAATTTCAATGGTATGAGACAAAGGGGAGAGAGGCTTGTGGTTTTGTGTAAACATGTAAGATCAAGGCTTCTGCCTGAGATGTTATGGACTACTGCAGACCTGCTACTTTCCCAAGTATGTGCAAAGTGTAGGTTGCACTATTGAATATCTTTTTTGACTTTTTTTATACTTCTCTCTGTTGTTTGTTGGAACCATAGGAGTTTCTCCAGTAATGAAAATGTTCTATTTCTTCACTGTTCAGTTTTATCTATTGTCTTAGTCCATTTGCATTGCTGTAAAAGAAATCCCTGAGGCTTGGTAATTCCTAAAGGAAAAGGTTTATTTGGCTCACAGCTCTGTAGGCTGTACAAGAATGGTACTAGTATCTGCTTGTGGCGAGGGCTTCAGGGAGCTTCCACTCATGGTGGAAGGAGAACAGGCAACATATGGCGACATGGCAAAAGGAAGGAGGCAAGTGAGAGAGAGGAGGAGGTACCAGGGTTCTTTTAAATAATCAGATCTCACAGTAACTAATAGAGTGAGAACACACTCATTACCAGACCACCATGGCCCCAAGCCCTTCATGAGAGATCTGCCGGCATGACCCAAACACCTCCCACCAGGCCCCACCTCCAACATGGGGGATCAAATTTCAGCATGACGTTTGGAGTGGACAAATATACAAACTATATCATGTATTTATTTATCTATCTATCTGTCTATTCAGTGGTAGTCACAAGCCACCTACAGCTATTAAGCACTTGAAATGTAGCTAGTGCAACTAAGAAAGGAATTTTTAACTTCATATAATTTTAATCCCATTAAAACTAAATAGTCACATGTAGCTCGTGAGTGCATGCTGACAGTGCAGTTCCTGAAGAAGCCATGGACTAGCGGAAGACAAACATTCCTCCGCTGGGAACTTTATAGTTTGGCTAGAGAATGAAGCAATCTGCTCAGTTACTGCCCAGAAGGTCCTTCTTGCCCTAGTGGGCTGGGTTACACAGTCAGGAGAAAATAAGAGAGTCAGCAATTCTGTGACACTAAACCTTTACTATGGAGGTTGAATATTCCAAGCATAAAAGTCAAATGGAGTTTCTTTTATTTCACTCTCTTTATTGATCAAAATCATGATATGTTTTAGTTTTTGCTTTGTATTTGGACTATGATGTTCTTGCATATATTTTAAATATCTTTGTTATTTCTGGAGATTCTAAATGTTTTTGCTTTTCCTGGTGGGCGTAAAAACTACATGCCTTGAAAATATTAAGGGCTTCTAGTTGGTTTTTGTGTTGTTGTGTTTTTTTTAATGCTCTGAGTTTAATGGAATCTGCTTTTCATGAAGACATTATTCTCAGAGCCCTGTGAATTCCTACACTAATTTAGGGCTTTTGCTTACTTTACCTGCTAAACAATGGACATCTTGATTTTTCTTGTCATATTCCTGGGATAATTCATTCATATATTAATTAAATATTTGTTGAACACCTACTAAATGCCAGATACTGTCATAAGCACTAAGAAATCAGCAGTGAACAAACCAAGCCCCTGTACTCAATGAAGTTCATATTTTAGTAGGGGGAGACACCAAGTAAACAAATAAATAAAAATAATATATCAAGTAGTGAAAATAAAGCATAGTAAGAGACAAAGAGAATGCTGTGAATAGAGAAAGAATTGTGACTATTTTACAAAGGTTGGTCATGGAAGGCTTTACTAGTATGATGGCAGTTTGAGCAGAGACCAAAAAGAAGAAAGAAGAAAGTCATATGAAAATTTAAAAAAAGTGCCAAGCAGAGGGCACAGCAAATGTAAGTGTTCCCAGGGGAGACTGCTTAGGGCAATGGGTTGAGCTCTTTGTCCACAGGCCAGGTTTGTCAACCTGTTCTAATTTGTATAAATGGAGTTTGACATGATTTTGAATTATGGGACCTGTAGAGAAGCATCCATATTATTTTGCTATTAAAACAAGGAAGAGGACCACAGGTGCTCAGCCTTTGGGATTAAGCTTACAAATACATTTTCCAATTCAAACATCTCCGTATTTCTTTTCAAGGAGAGAAATTGGAACAGAAGTCATGATTTCAGTGACAAGCTCACTTGAAACTACAAAATTTTCCTGTTGCTATAAACTTAAGCCTACTCAAAACTGGAAAGTGATTATTTCTGAGGAAAGGAAGAGAGCATTTCATTTTAAAATAAGTATTGAGTTTTTTCTTATTAGGTCTAAACATGTACATTGTGGATAATATAGAAAAGTATAAAGAGACAAGGAAAATATCCAGTGATCCCATCTCCCTGGGTTAGTTATATAGATAACATTGTGGAATACCTCTTTAATGTCTTTTCCCTATCTATATGACATTATATTTGGAAGATAAAATGACTTAAGCCACTTGTCATATTGCAGTATTATAATAGAATCCAATTCTAATACTCAAAAGCTTTCTTACACTTTCTATTTCACACACACATATTATCTGCCTTTTTTGAACTTGCTGAAGAATAACCAGAAACTACTTTCTCTCTGTTTTGAATGTACTTTTGTCACTGTTTTCCAAGCTCCTTTCCTCCTTCCTTCTCTCCCTCCTGAGTCTTTGGATTCCAAATTTGCCTCAGTTGGGTTGAAACTTGCGCCTAGCAGAAGGTTTTTGTTCATAAAAATATATTAAGACTAAAATAAATAATTGATATTTTAAACTTGTCCCACTTGCTGCCTCCTCAAAATATTAGAACAATTCATAAGGACAAGGACATAAAGGGCTTTTAGAGCTCTGTATTGCATAGAGATACATAATACCAATTATTTAAATCTGGGATAACCTTACACTCTTTTTTGAGATGGGGTCTTGCTGTTTTGCCCAGGCTGCTCTCGAACTTCTGAGCTCAAACTATCCTCCTGCCTCAGCCTCCCAAGTAGCCAGGACTACAGGTACTTTAAATATTTTTATGAACAAGCCAGTTTAGTCCACATATAATAATTCACAGACTATCTTTGCAGTTCATATATTTAAAGTATAATAATTCATAAATCAGTTAGGATATCTTTACATACATCTTATTCAGGACCTAATCATGTGTCCCTGGGTGTGAGGTGCTACCTGTCTTCAAAGTTTGGGCATCTGAGGCAGTAGGCCTTGCAGAATCCATAGCTTAAAGTAGGACTGGGGGACAGTGCTACACAAAGTGTAGTGTCCAAACCATCAGCAGCAGCATCTGGAATGTGTTAAAAATTCAGATTCAAGGGCCCTACTTCAGATTTACTAAATCAGGGTCTCTAGAGGTGACACACAGGAATCTGTGTTCTAACAAATTCTCCAGGTAGTTCTTGGATATGCTAAAAAGAACCACGAATAGAGAAGCATAGTAGTTTTTGAACAGAGATTCCCAAATCCATATGGTATAACAGGCATGAATGTACTTTTGGAAAAAATGGAATGGAATATTCAAAATAGATTCTTGGAAAAATTTGACCAGGCATCATCATATCTGCGTTAATGTCAGAAGAGATCCTGTAGAGACTAATTTTAGAATAATTTCCCACCTAGTAATAGTTATAAGAATATGAAATTGTAGTCTGGAAACTAAAACATTTGATTCCCATAGAGCAGTGGATCTCAATCTTGACAGCACTTAAGAATTACCTGGGGTGTTTGCAATAGAGCCCATTCCTAATTCTTACCTCCCAAGGATTCTGATTTAATTGATCTGGCATAAAGCCCAGATTTTTTTAAAAGGCTGTCTACGTTATTTTAATACACAGGCAGGATTGAGAAACTCTGACTGAGAGTGAACTCATTTTCAGCATGACTCCCAACCGGAAGCCAGATAAAGCCGTGTCCACTAGGACAACAGTACCAAATTCCAAGATAAATTCCCGAAATGCCCTCTCTGTGAATCAAACCTCAGAAAACAGTGTTATAGGATTTTTAATGAAATTTTGTTTGGAATTATCAAAACTAGGGTGTTGAAATAAAATACATAGAGTCTCAGTCTATGTTTTGGTATTTTCCTATAGTGAGATTGGCCTTGGATCTCTTTTTGTGGGATATGGGAGACAGAGAAAAGGTAATATTCTAGTATAGTGTTTTTGTTTTTGTGGGGTTTTTTTGTCTCCTATTAGTAGGTCATGAAACTACTAGGTCCTGACCAACATTGTTTTAAATGAAGTAAAATAGAACAGGAGAAAAAAGTAGAGAATATAGGAGTGCATGGCAGTTAAGAAAAATTATTGTTTCATAAAATTTTAGTTTCAGTTATATGTGCATGTGTGTATGAATGCATATATTCAAGTATGTGTATAGTTTATCACAAGGTAAAATTTATTTCTCAGTATAAGTCATGATAAAAACTTTATGTCAACATTCTAGAGCAGCAGTCCCCAACCTGTTTGGCACCAAGGACTGCTTTCATGGAAGACAGTTTATCCATGGACTATGGGTGGTGGGGGATGGTTTCGGGATGATTCAAGCACATTACATTTAATGTGCAGTCAAACCTCTCTGCTAACTGTATTTGCGGTTGTTACTCAGCACTAGCGTCACTGCCTCAGCGCCACCTCAGATCATCAGGCATTAGATTCTCATAAGGAGCACACAACCTAGATCCCTCGCATGCACAGTTTATAGTAGGGTTCGCATTCCTATGAGAATCTAATGCCACCACTGATCTGACAGGAGACGGAGCTTATGCGGTGATGTGAGTGATGTGGAGTGGCTGTAAATACAGATGAGGTTTCCCTCGTTTGCCTGCCTCCTGCTATGCAGCAGTGGTATAAAGGAATGAGTGCTAGACTTGGAGTTAATATCTATGCTCCAATCTTGGTTCTGCCGCCACTTTGATCTTGGAGCATAGATAGTATAGTCACTCCAGGTCTAGCACTCATTCCTTTATACCACTGTTGCTACTTAAGCCCTTGCATTTCAAATGTTCCATGTCCTCTAGAACGGTGTGGTCCTCAACCCCTGGGCTGCGGACTGGTACTGGTTCATGGACTGTTACTAACCAGTCAAATGATTACTAAATGGTCATGAAAATATTTGCTGTAAATCTTCTACGTATCAAACTGTTCTGAGTACTGAAGACATAAGACAAGATACAATTTGGCTGCATGAAGGAAAATTTCCTTCTTAGTTGCTCCAAAGATAAGTGATACCCATTGATTCCATTGGTTCCATGGCCTTTATTGTCCCGTTTCTTTATTTTGCCCCAGAGAGGGAAAGACAAAATTTCAGAGAGAGAAAGAAAGTTATTTAAGTTCATAGGTAAGTTTTCTTTTCTTTTTAACTCAGGGTAAAGATATGGACATGAAGTTTGATGTGATTTTGAATTATGGGACCTGGGTTTTTTTGCAGGCTTTCTTGAGTTGAGTTTCAAAACTTGGTTTGGAATATCAAGAATAAAAGACTAAATGACTTGATATTACTGTACTTTGTAATGTAAGAGACAGTTTTCTCACTTAAAAGGCGGTAGAGTTTAACTAGGGAGATATAATGGTTCAGGAAGGAGAGATAGAAATGCAGTAAAGTAATTGCTGGTGTGGTTCTGTGAGAAGTGAGGGCCCATGTTCTGCTACCATTCCTGTGTCTAGCATGAGTGAGAGAATTAACAACCCAAGAAAAGAATCCCACATGTGTGTTTCACCTTTCAAATGGTGGCCAGGGCAAAATTATAACCTCACGGAGAAGCCTCAAGAGGTGCTGAAAAATAGAGTAACATTGACTGAGTTAGCTATTTAAATGGATGAGTCTGAGGGCAGTTTCAGAGTATATTAAGTACCTGGGTATAGCAATTGGCAAACATCCAAAAGTTTTCTGTACTTCTCAAAGGGGAGCAGAAATGGCTGAGAGAGGGCAGGTGTGTAGGTAGGAACTATCATTAGGGCTGGGGTGGGGATGCATAGACTTGGTGAATAGATATAATGACAAATCCAAAATGATTTAGTAGATAGCAGTGGTGGGGGTGTGTACAGGAGGGAGTATATGGAGCATAAGGAAGTGGAAGACACCTCAGTTTAAGATGCAAAGGACACAGAATGACCACAGACTACCTTTTTGTTTTGTTTTTTGGCCATGATGTAGATAAGCCCACTGCACTGCCAGATGCTGATAACTGACCCCCTGTTTCAGAAGTCATAACTACGCTTTGATTAGACAAGAGACCAACTTCAATAACTTTCTCCTGATAAGAGACAATTGGGCATGGACTGGTTCTGGCTGGTTTTATGGAGGCTGTGCCCTTGAGTGTCTTCATGTTTCTATTTCATCTTTTGACAGATAGGGCCTAATTGTTATACATTTAAATGCTAAGTACCCACCCCAAAGTGAACATGGGATGCATATAACATGCATGTTTGCTTATCACACATGCATGCAACCCCTTTTCAAGAATATTCATGGTTCCTCCTATATCCTGTTAAATATGTATACTTGGACAACTCTTTCAGCATAAATTCCTATCTCACCCCTCCCTCCCTCAACGTGCTTGCTTTCAGTTTCCAGCTGGAGGTTGTACTTCTCACCTGCAGGCTATGACCACTTAAGGAATAAAGCTCTCCTTTCAAAAGTTATAACTTGAGTGATTTTTTTTCTGTCGACAAATATAATAAGACAATTTGTTGAGCACCAAGTATATGTTAGATTTATGTTAGGCACTTTTCACTTTTCTCATGTTATTTTATTTAATACTCACAAAATGTTTGCAGGATAGATATTGTTATACCACATTGCATGTTTACAAAAATAGGGGCTCAATCACAGTAAAGTTATTGGATTGAAAGCATTGGCCATTAGCTGTAGCCTGTCCAAGCTCCTAACATTAGTAGCTTTACATGTTTTCACTTGGGACACTTGTACTCATGGTGCATAGGCTGCTGATTTCTGCCGTCAGAGCATTGAGGAGACCCGACCCATTGCATTTCAATATTGAGAATCAGGACTTGAAGAGAAGCAGCTCTGTCCACTCAGTTCTTTATGGCCATATCCCCTTAATTGACTTGGAATGTGACCCTCAGCTGCTCCCCTGAAGCCTTAATATAAAGTCCCAGCTCCCTACCATTGCTCACAAAGCCCATCACAACCTTGTTTAAACCTCACTCTCCTATATCATCTTTCCCTATTCTCTGCTGCCCAATGTGCAGGCCAGGCGTATCCAATTATAATCTCTAAGAAAGACATCATGTTGCCCTTTCCCCTCGGGTATGTTGCTCACTTGACCTGAAAGCCTCTTTTACTCTTTTCAATCTATTAAACTCTTGATGGTTTTTCATAGCTGAAGTCCTGCCTCCCCCAGGGTGCTTTACCTTAACCACAGGATATAATTTAGGCACCCCCCAGCATGTCCTTATAGTACCCTGTTCTCTCCTCCATAAAACATGGGTAATCATTGATTAACTTGTGTTTCTCCATTAATTATAATCTCTTTGAAAGCAGAATCTGTATATTAATCTTTCACAATACCAGATGTAAATGTTCAATTCCAATCAGTGGGACAACTTTTTTTCCAGACATGAGGTATCATATTATCTGAAGGTAGGGAAGTAGAAGGAGAGAGAATCCTCTTTCAGCCAAAACAAGCCTCAAAAGATCAGAGAATGTCCATCTATTTTTCCACATCCCATTCATTCATTTTCTCCCCCAAACAGGTGAGGACAGGCACCTGTCTCTGATGGTCCTGATACTAGAATGATCTGCAGGAAAACCTTGGCTGCTTGCTTCAGAAGACAGGGAGAAATAGGAAAATTCCCAAGCAGAAGTGCCTGTAACAACTTGAGAAGGTGGGGAACAGCAGGCTTCTCTGATAACCTTGACCCCTTCTAAGTGGACCCTGTTTCATGTGCTTGAGAGGAGGGCCTCTGTTTCCCTCCTATCCCAGCTCCCAGCCATGCTGCCTGAATCTTTCAAGATGTTGCCCCCACTCCTTCATTAACTCTCCTCTGTGCCAAAGGGAGCTGCTTGCTGTGACGCCTGCCATAATATGTCATGAGCTGACAGGCAATCGCTTCGTGGAGGATACTGCTCGGCCACAGGACACACATCAGACTGACACACTACTTCTCCTTGATGGGGAAGAGCTATTCTTCTACATCCATTGGTAGAAAAAAACTAGTATAAAATGCCAGGCTCTTATACCAACATGATGTGAATAGGGACATTATAAATACAGGAGTTTTTATAACTGTCATTCACCCTTCCAGCCTTGGGATGTGTGACACATGGTTATGATAATCACTTGCCCTCATCTCAAGCATATTGATTCACTTATCCATACACTAATTCATTTATTTTTTCAGCAAATTTTGGGGGTAGTTTCCAAGATCCAGGCACTTGCAAGAAGTGCCAAAAGGATCCAGGAATCAACAAAACCTGATCCCTGCCATTAAGAACATCTTATGCAGGAGACACAGGTGCATAAACATGATTATAACACAATGAGAGAAGGGTTTGTAAGAGAGTCAGACACAAAGCACTGTCAGGTGAGCACAATGGAAGGAGCTACTCGTGATGCCCAAGGGATCAGGGAAAGTTTCACAGGGGAAATGAAATAGGGGCTGATTTTTGAAGGACAAGGCATCCACCTGGTCTGGGTAAGGAAGAGGTCAGTCTGGCAGGGGCAACAGATGAGAAAGAGATGAGTGTGAAGGAGCGAGACTGCAATGCTCCAGGGCTGTAGTGCAAGATAAACAGGTGAGTCATGGGAGTTGGCATCGAACAGGCCAGTGGGGGGCACATTATACAAGGCCTAAAAAGCCTTAAGGAGTTTGGCCTTTCCTATGTTGCCACTGGGGAATCGTCAGCTATGTTGGCAGGGTTAAGCACAAGCAGAGATTTTAAGGTGAATGCTCCCCAACTTCATGCAGGCAGGGGCAATAAGAGGCCTTTTAAACTTCTTTGTCTTCCCCTTGTTTATTTTTAGCTTTCATTGTCTGTGTTTTAATAAGGGATAAAAACTCTAAAACACACATTAAAAACCTGGTGGTATATGCTTATGAGTAGCACGGGAAGAGGGGAGCTTGGGAGAGTGAATCTTATTCTGTGGAGTACAGCAGGTCTTAGAAACATAATAGACAAAAGGGAGAAAATCTGAGAATCTTGGAGTTTGTCAAATGAGGAAAAGAAGGGGCCCAGGGGTACCAGTCTGGGGCAGAGAACTGTCAAGTGGCCTTGGAGCCTAATTGCCAGGTCCCCTTTCCCAGTGAGGGCTGATCTGGTGCCTAAAGGCCTGCAGGGGAAGGGTCTGGAGGACACACATATAAGGAAAGAGCCATGGGTGAGGCTAGAGAGACATGGAAGCACCACAAATGGCAGACTCATCGGTGCAGGTAAAGGCCAGTGCTTTGCTGATTGTGTATTTCCTTAGGCAAGATGTGGCCATTAAAACTTGGGTGTGGCGACAGAGGCAGTTGAGAAGATAGTGACAATAACTTGGCCATGTGGGTCTGTCTTTTATTTCCTAAAGGAGATGATTAAAATGCAAGATATAGTCTAAGATTATGCAGGGAGTAAGCAGCACAGGTGTTGGGTTCAGATAGATCAAAGTTTAAATCCCAGCTCTATTGTTCACTGATTCTGTGATCCCTGGCAAACTGCTTACAATCACCAGGTCTCTTGTCTCTTCTTTTATAACATAGGCATGAAAATACTTATTTTTCAGCATGATTGAAAGGACTAACTGAAATAATGTGCATAAAATGCCCAGCCTATTTCCAGACATTCAAAAAATTGTAACCATTATTTTTCACAGTTTGTATATTTTGTATGTAGCACAGTGTTGGGCACTCAAGAAACTTAGAAATATTCTTTGTGACTTCTCTTGGCTTTCAAGTGCACTGGGAATTTAAATTAATCTTTTGCAAGTATAAGACACATTAAGAGTTATCACCAGTTGGTATTGAAGGAGATAGTCATTTGTCAGTAATACTGACCCAAGGAAAACCAGTCAGGTGTAAAAGGCATCATTTTGAAACGATATGACAAATGATGCTCCATTATTTGAATAAGGAGACAGAAATAGGGTCACCAGATCTTATGGGTCTGCTCTGACATAGTAAAACAGTTGTTGCCATTCCAATAAGCAGGGTTCTTTAATCTTTGCATGAGCTAAGGGTGGGAGGGACTGGTCTATGGAAATAGGGAAGACAAAATTTGTATACCTTGAGCATCAAAACCTGAGATAGAATGACTACTTTAGAAATAAACATAAGGATTTGGAAAATACAGCAAATAGATATCAGTGTTCTATCAAAATTATTCGTACATTTTTGGATATTTCTTTGAATATGCATACCCCTCATTGATTAGAATTATTCAGTGATAAACCCTAAGTGTCCATGTCTGAAGGCCAGCAAATTTTATTAAAATTTAATGAAGAACAAGGGAAATTTTGACATTCTGTTATTACTCCTTTGGCATTCAAGTTTATGTTTAATTCAGGTTTTCATAATTTGTAATGAAATAAACTTCTTCATGCCATGAAAAATTCACAACATGTGAAGCACTGGGAGTATATGTCAGATACACTATGATATTATTCACTGCTTAAAGAATTGTTTATGTGCCATGAACTCACACTTGTGTATTGAAAAGGAAGGCAGAAGTTAATATTAGATGCTAAAGAAACAAAAAGGTTTGTGTTTAATTCCCAGATCATCATACAAATCGATGGTTCATCGCCTGCCCAGCATTGTTCTGGAGATTCCAGGGACAGTACAACCTCCACTCTGGTTTCCTTGTCTCTGGCTTTTCTGAGCTGTAATTCCTCCACATTAACATGAGAATTACTTTTATAAAATTAATATGTATTCTAACCTTAGTTTCATTTATTTATTGTATTGATTCATAATTTTACGTATTTATGGGGTACACATGATATTTTGATACAGGCACACAATGTATGATGATCAAAGCAGTATTTAGGATATCCATCACCTCAAACATTTGTCATTTTTTTGTGTTGGAAATATTTCAAATCTTCTCTTCTAGCTATTTTGAAATATACAATAATTTTTTTAACTAGAGTCACCCTACTGTGCTATCAAATACTAGAACTTACTCCTTCTATCTAATTGTACATTTGTACCCATTAGCCCTGAGGACCCCAATCCCTTGGCTGCAGACCGGTACTGGTCCAGGGCCTGTTAGGAACTGGGCCACACAGCAGGAGGTGAGCAGAGGAAGAGCAAGTGAAGCTTCATCTGTATTTACGATCACTCCCCATCACTCACATCACTGCCTAAGCTCTGCCTCCCACCCTCCCAAGCCCGTGGAAAAATTATCTTTGATGAAATTGGTCCCTGGTGCCAAAAAGGTTGGGGACCCCTGCATTAGCCAACCTCTCTTCATCCCCCCTTTACCACCCTTCCCAGCCTCTGGCAACCATCATTTTACTCTCTACCTCCATGAGATTGAGTATTTTAACTCTCACATATGAGTGAGAACATGTAATATTTGTCTTTCTGTACCTGGATTATTTCACTTAACATAATGACCTCTAGTTTCATTCAAGTTGCTGCAAATGACAGGATTTAATTCTTTTTTGTGGCTAAGTAGCATTCTATTCTGTTTATATACTGCATTTTCTTTATCCATTCATCCACTGATGACCCAAGTTCATTTCATATCTCAGCTATTGTGAATAGTGCTGTAATGAACGTGGGGCTTCAGGTATCCTTTAACATATTGATTTACTTTCCTTTGGATAAATACCCAGTAATGGGGTCTGCTGGATTGTATGGTAGTTCTATTTTTAGATTTTTGAAAAATCTCCATATTGTTTTTCATGATGGCTGTACTAAATTACATTCCTACCAACAGTGTATAAGAGTTCTCTTTTCTAGGCATCCTTGCCAGCGTTTGTTGTTTTTTGCCTTTTTGATAATAGCCATGCCAACTAGGGTAAGGTGATATCTCCTTGTGGGTTTGGATTTGCATTTCCCTGATGATTAGCAATGTTGAACATTTTTGCACATACCTGTTGGCCATTTGTATGTCTTTTGAGAAGTATCTATTCAGATCTTTTGCCTGCTTTTAATGGGATTTTTTTTGTGGGGGGTTGTTTGTTTTGCTGTTGAGTTGTTTGAGTTCCTGACCCTCATCTCTTACCATTTACAAAAATCAACCCAAAATGTCTTAAAGACATAAGGCCCAACATTATAAAACTGCTAGAAGAAAACATAAGGAAAACACCTTAGAACATTGGTCTAAGGAAAGATTTTATGGCTAAGACTGCAAAAGCATAGGCAACAGAAAAAAAATAGACAAATGGGACTATATTAAACTAAAACACCTCTGCACAGCAAAGGAAACAATCAACAGAGTGAAGAGACAACCTGTAGAATGGGAGACAATATTTGGAAACGATTCATCTGACAAAGGACTAATATTCAGAATATGCAAGGAGCTCAAACAATCTTAGTTTCTTAAGGTTTCTTCCTCTCTCCCTTCCGCCCTTCTTTCTCTTCCTATCTTGAGGTATCAAGAAGCTACGAGCTCCTGTGGCCTTTGTAGTTTATAGCAGTAGCAGCAGTGGGTCACAGGCAATGCCTGCCCGAATTTCCAGGACCCAGATAAATCAATGGTTCTAGGAGAAGCAAGTTCAATAGCTATGATGGTCTCCACCACCACCACCATCAGTAGTGAGTATTCACCTGTGTTTGTTAATATGGTCTCCTCTTTTTCGTCCCTAGATTCCTAGGAACTTCTTATAGTTTCTGATCTCTATATTATTCCACCTTCCCTTTTTCTTCCTCAACACTTTTGAAACAAATACCCTCTGTTCGAAATACATAGTGTGATTTCTATTTTCCCGATTGGCTTCTGATTGACTCAAGGTCCTATCAGCCTGTGAGTATAGGTGGGGTCAGAGAAACAACAACCCCAAATTTGTTTTTGCCATTACCTGCTCACACATATCTTAGCCACCTCTGATATTCCTTTCACTTAAATGCAACAGGGACCCATGGGAAGATCTCCTGTGTGCCAGTTCAGCTGGGCAGAGTCACTGCAATGCCCAGCTTCTTGGGCATCTGCCGTCTCCTAACATGCATTGTAGTCTCCATCACTGCTCTGCTGCAACTTTCCTGGGTGCTGCCACTGGTGCCAAAGCATTGCACATGCTCCTCTCTATATACTCCATCATATTTTTATTCACCTGGGACACAAAGCAATATTACTTGTGTCACTGGAAATCACAGTCCCTCGTAAAAATACTCCAACTCTGTCTAGAGCACAAGCTAAGCCAATATAACAAGCTAAACTGACATAATAAAAGATGCCAACATGTGAAGGCTTCAGCAGGGTAGCAGTTTATTTCTGTTGATACATTTTCTAGAAGTGAGCAGCCTGGGGCTGATGTTGGTTGTTCTGATCCACTCAGGTTGATGGACTAGCTCTGCCATCCTCAAAATGAGGCTTCTGTCTCTGTATCTGAGTTGGATACCCTGTTGTTACCATTTCCTAGACAGCGGGAAAAGGGAGAGAATATCCAGGACAAGGCTTTGCTTACGGAGGTGACTGGAAGCTGTCATAGATATCACTTCTGCACACATCGCTTTAGCTGTGACTAATTCTCATGACCACACCTATTGCAACAGAGGCTGGGAAATTTGTCTCTAACTGGACTACCAAATGCCAGAATTCTAGGGTTGAGGGTACCATGTGCAGATGTGTGCTGTGGCCTGAAGAAGAACACCCTGAGAGCCCAGGGGAGCCGACAGCAAACCCATACTCTGCTTACCAAGCCATGAGCCCAGTCCATCTTCTTCCTTCATGAAACCTCCTCCACTTGTCAAGCCATGTGTCCACAGGGGTACGTTTTTCTAATTGGTACAAAGAGACTATTTAGGCGAGTGGCAGCCCTGAATATGCTTAATGAAAGGTATTAGCAATCCTATTCCACAGATTATATATGGGGTTTGTCCATGGGACTGAGGAAGGTAGAGAGAAGTTAGGGACACTATCCTGTGGCCTCTAGATTTCTCTCTCCTAAATGAGTATGATACAAAAATATTCTTGTTTCAACAAAAAACAGACTCTTCAATAAAAATTGCCTCTTACAAATTTACTCCTCATATCTTCCCCACTAATTCATTCACCTCCCTTGTAGCCAATGATCTGAATATATTATACTATTATTATTCCTGTTATATATAAGGAAACTGAGGTTCAGAGATACTGGGTAACTTGTCCAAGGTCACACAGCTCATAAGCAATTAGATATGAACTTGAGTCCAGGTCTATCTGACTCCAAAGCCATTGCTGCTTTTATTATATCACAGTACCTGTTAAGTTACAAGGACTGCTACTTTGTGATTAAAAAATGAACTACTTGTAATATGACCCTTTTTAATAGAGAGGTTCCAAGAAACAGGACAGTACCAGGGCCACACTGTCATTGTGGTTTACACTTCCCATGAACTCTTTCCAATAAACATTTCATTTAAATTTAATAAAGCAGTTAATAAAGCTATAAAGGTTAATTACTAGTTAAGGGAAAAATATGACTTCACTTTGGTGAACATGTGAAAAATGAATCAACTTCGTTCTCAGTTAACCCAGGATTATACAGGCAATAAAGCATGATTATGGATTTAACATGTTAATTCCCAGTGGATTTAATAGCAGTGCTGTGAAATACATGACCAATCGCTAACCCATCTGACAAGGCTTCAGACAGCACTAATCAAGATTAAATCACTTGGCCCACATGTGGTTGCAATATATCTTTCAAGACGAAAGGACCGTAATTTTTCATCATGGAGGTAGTATAAATGCCTGGCGATAGGATGAGAAGTGGAGGAGAGAAAAGTGGAGGACACAATCTATGATCTCAATCTGACACCTCACTTTGGAAGCTATTTTTGAAGAAAATAATCTTTAACTTGTTTTCATAATTTCAGGCTCCTCTTCAGGCTATTATTGTTGTCTGTAATGATTCATGATTTACCTATAATTTGTGGCATAAAGCAAAGCATCCACAGCCCTTAAAATATTCTGCCTTTCCAAAAATAGATCATTGGCACAGTCAGCGCTCAGTAGCTCTACCCCTGTAGTGTAGCAGCTCTCTAGGTTATACCAGTGTGACTTTAATTCTGAAGAAACAGAATCCTAAATAACACTGTATTTCTTTGCTAATGAATTGTGCCACCTGGTAACCACAGAAGAAAAGTGTCATGTTCTTTTGACCACTTGAAGATTATGAACAGGGATCTGAAAACTATGGGCTGTGGGCCATATATGGCCTACTACCTGTTTTTGTAAATAAAGTTTTATTAGTTGATAGGCAGACCCTTTCATTTATGTATCACCATTGGCTGCTTTCATGCTACAACAGCAGAGGTGACTAGTTGTGACAGAGACTGTATTCCCACAAAGCTTAAAATATTATCTGGCCCTTGACAGAAAAATTTTGTTTACTCATGGTTGACAGCTTCATTTTTTGCTGAGTTTTAATTCAGCTGAAACATGGGTATTTTCAGGGCCTCTATTTCTCCCATTCATTTAACCCATTTTGTTTCCAAATTTTCTAGTTTCACATCCAAACTTCTTTTTACCTCATTTCATAGTGGTGAGAATTAAATATGGAAGCATGTGCTCTGATATATAATATGCCCTCAAAAGCATGAATTTATTTGCCCCCACAGACATGTTACTGTTGTTGTTTTACCAGAAGATGGTACAGTGTGATGGTGAAGGGCAAGATACTAGCTCTATACTGCTTAGGGTCAGAGCCCAGCTCTGCCATTATTACCCATGTGACCTTGGGCATATTCTTTGTATCTGCTGTGCCTCAGTTTCTTCATATGTAAAATAGGAATGATAATAATAATATACCCACTTCATAGAGTTCTTGGTAAGATTAAAAGAGGTAACACAAGCAATACATTTATAATAGTGCTGGGCACATGGTAAGCAGTAAACCAGTGCTGCTTACCATCATTGCCATCATCTTTGCCATCTCCTCATCATTAAAAGAGGTTAGACCATATCGGAATTGATTAGCCCATTTGTCACTTGCTAGTTAACAAAAATGGATTTACTTTAGTTAAGTGTAAAGTGTAGCATTATAAAATCTAATCAGTCCTGTGTTCAAGTCAAGCTCTGTCACCTTCTATTTTTTTTTTAACATCTCAAATATTTCACTTAGTTTCTGTGCAACTGAGTTTTCATATTTGTGGTATGAAGTTAACAATACAGATCTCATCAGGAAGTTGAAGATTAAGCTAGCTAATATATTTAAAAATTGCTGTCACTGTTCCTGGCATGTTGTATATGCTCAATAAGTACTGATTTCCTCCTCTTCTCTGCCTCTGTGTCCTTTAGGGAAGCCTGACCCTCTTGAATGTTTCTTATATCCTGATTGTTCATGCTCTAAGCTCCAACCATACTCATCACCCCACAATTGTCTATTCTCTGCCTTCGTGTAATGGTAAATTTTATGTGTCAACTTGAATGGGCTAAGGGATGCCCAAGTAGCTGGTAAAATATTATTTCTGGGTGTACCTTTCAGGGTGTTTCCAAAAGAGATTAGCATTTAAATCAGTAGACCGAATAAAGAAGATCTACCTCACCAATGTGGGCAGGCATCAGCCAATCTGCTGAGGGCTAGAACACAACCAAAAAGGAGAGGAAGGGTAAATTCTCTCCTCTTCTTGACCTGGGACATTCATCTTCTCTTGCCCTTGGAATGAGAGTCCCTGGTTATCTGGCCTTGGACTCTGAGACTTACACCAGCACCAACACCCCTGCCCATTCGCAGCCCTTTGGCCTGGGACTGAAAGTTACACCGTTATCACCCCTGGAGCCTGTGATTCTGAATTTTTATTGAGTAGGTAGTATCTGTTGATGTATTACACATAGACTTTCATATTAAATAAGTGATTACCTAAGCTTGTCCTTTAGGATCTCCTTGGGCTTTATTTGCATGGGCACAATCAATTGATTTTTAGGTTCTAATACAGAAGAGTGATCGGAATGGATCACATTGGATTATGGCAGGTCCCCTTCTTGAGTCACTATTTCCTCTTAATGGCTCTTACACCACTGATCCTACTCAATTCACATCCAAAACTTTGTTTTGTGTCCTTTGTCATTCATTTATCTAGTCAGCATTCCCTAAGCACTTACTATCTGCCGGACCTGGTCCTTTTCTTAAAGAAGCTCTCATTCTTGGGGTAAGTGGAAGGGGAGAGTGAATTCAGACATGTAAGATAAAATGGCAAAATAAGTATTTTTGGTATTACAATAGAAGTTTGATGACACAAAAAGTGATTGTTCACCTCTAACAGCTTGATAGTTGGGAAAATATTAAGTAAATCTTCAAAAAAAAGGTATCCTTTGAATGGATTTTAGAAAGTAGATTTTTCTAAACAGCAGTAAAGAACTTTCTAAGCTAAGAAGTCATCATGAAGATGGACAGTGGCCTGGCCTGACTGAGGAACTGACTTTCTACTGGTATTGTTGAATTCTGAATAATAATAATAATAATGCAAAGAACTCTCTGAAGTAGAGACTGGGAAAGCATTAAATGGCTAAGCAGGGGAGTGATTGATCACTGATTTTCATCTATGTACCTTACTCTTCTGAGTTATAAGTATATAAACAATAAGTATATATGCATAATCTTCATATTTCAAAATAGTTTTGTGTATAGTTGATATTTTAAAATAATATTCATAACATTTGTTTGTTATGAACCCTAATATAAAAAAATACCTCTCTCCCACTAAGCAACTTTACAATTAGAATATTACTGAAACTGTTGAGGCCACCTGTGTTCATATACTTTGTAAGTCACATTCATAAACCATATATCAATGAGACAAAAGTGTTTATGACAGCATTTCCGAACAAAATTCTAAAATTTTATGTTGAATCACATGACAAAACTTGTTATCAGTACTTAACTATACAATACTCCCAGTAGCTCATTAATCACTTCGATGTGAATATTTAATTTAGTTAAATCCAAAAAATCAAAGATTCATAGAATATTAGAAATCGAAGGAAATCTAGAGATCCTCTAGTAGAGTGCTGTCAAGTCCAAATTATATAACAGGCCAGTAAACCATTTAAAATCCACTATAAACCCCAATAATGTGAAGAAGACTAGGTGAGTGTACAAGATGAGTCCAGTCAAAACCATTGGCACAGAAAATGGGGAGGGAGGCTCAGATGCAAGCCAGTGACATTGCGTTACAGAACATCAGATCAGGAATTCAAAAAGGGATTCAATCAATTTCAGTACTAACTGAATTTCAGAGAAGTTAACTTATCCAATATCATTAAGATCAATAACACTAAACCAATTAGAAGAAATATGTTTATTGGACAACTACAATTTGGAGGACACTGGAATAAGTGTTGTGAAGGAAATGTGTTTATTTAAGATAGAGAAGTTACAATCTATTCTATGGATAAGAGACAATGTATGCAGATAGGATGGTGTATATATGTACATTCTTGTGCATACTATATTTGTATGCATGTCTGTGCTTGTGTGTTTTGTCTTTCAGGAATAAAGGAGAGAGAAATGGATTGAGGCTAGAGGATCCTCTATGCAACAGAGAACCAATGGATAATTTTAGACAGGGAAATTGCATGAATAAATTTGTTTATTAGAAAGACAGTAGCAATGTGGATGATTAGCTGGAGGGAGACAGCCCAGAGTCAGGGAGACCAGTTAGGAGGACACTCTAATGGTTCTGGTGAACACAGAAGGAAGGCCTTTCCTAAGCTGTTGCTGTAGGGATTGATAAATTCACGTGAGCTAAGAGATGTACAGTGGAAAGATAGAAGTATTAATAACCAATGCTTTTTTACATCCACACCTGAAAATGACTCTTAAGTATCTTCAGACACCTCATTTCTCCTTACCTGCTTTTCATTAGACAGATGAAATGTACCTCAAGGTGTATCAGCCCAAAGATCCCTATAGAATCAAGGACAGAGATGAAAACTTGCCCTGGACCTCTAAGGTTTCAGCTGAACCAAATGCCATAGAAAATACTGTGTGAACTGAAGCGTATGTATTGAAAATCAGTCACCTGCCTTTTCCCAGCTGGCTGAGGTGAACCCCATTAGCATCAAAAGGACAAGTCAGGGTGAACTTGGGCAAAAACGATTGCTTTTTATCCTTATAAATAAATAGAAGTGACTCCTTAGCACCTTATCCTACACGATTATGGCAGTATTCTGGGTTTTGAAGGAAAAGGTGCTCTCAGTAGGAGAGAAGACTTTGTGATTAAGAGTTGTATTTCTGAGTTAGATTTGAAAAGCTCAGTGAAACCAGAGTAAGCTAGGAAAATGCAAAGCATGGGCAGTCAGAACCTGCAGTTTGACTCTCGGCTCTATTGCTTGTTAGGATATCACCTCTTTGAAAGTCATTTTTCTCCTTGAAAACACAGGCATAATTAAACCAACCATAATTAAACCAACCTCGCTGTAAAAGTAAAACAGCATAGCATTTGTGAATGTGTTCACCAGAGGATGTGAAAGACAGGTAAATGAAAAATGCAACAGCAATTAATAAGTAGGTAGTGTCAAGTTGAGTTTAAGATCATTGACTCTGGAGTTGAGTCTGGGTTTGAACTGGACTGTGACACTTACTAGCTTTTCTCATCCATAAAATGTAGATTAAAGTAATGCCTCATAGAATTTGTGTATATGTGTGACAAATAGTACACTTTTAGTATTAGTTATTGGTACTGTGTTATCAGTGTTTGTTTTTCCTCTTTCTCATCCAGGAAAAGTTGTTGCTATATTTAAGGAGATGATATTTTTGATTCATTAGCAAATTTCTGTGACTCTTTAATGAATCTTTGAATATTTGAGTTAGATGGGAATTTGAAAACATCCAGTCTAATTTCCCACATCATTGGGATCCAGCCCCTCAAGAACACTTCCAAGAATGAAAGGTCCTTTCCTCCACCAACCTCTTGCTCTACTCTTAACAGAACCATATGACCCCTCAGAAAAAACAGGCTTTCTCCAATTAAGCAAAAATCACCCTTCTGGAATTTTAACCTTGAAAGAAACCATATTTGCTCTCCAAATCATTCAGAGAAATATACTTTCCTACAGAACATTCACTTGTGAATATGTATATGTCTACTTTGGCTTTCGCTACCCAGGGAAATTCTCTACATCTTTGAATGCATCCTAATATTGCTGGCTCATACATATACTTTTGACCACAATAACAATTTATTTTCTTTTTTATCAACTGCTGTTTAATTGTGGTGTTTTGAATTATTACAATTGATTTCCGGTTTCTAATTTCAAGATTTTGTATATATTTCCATGAATCTTTGCCATGAAAGGTTTAACTCATGGTTGATGGTAGACAGCTCACTTATCTTGATGAAAGGGTGAATTTAAAAAAAAAAGGTAGTGGAATAATTTTATAAAATGTTGTTTAAAAATAATAAATTTGAATTTTGAGTCCTGTGCCACCTTTAGGATCTTTGTGACTGCTATGGAGTCAGAAAGTCTGGTTTCATTCCAGTTTACAACTTGGCATTGCCTCCTTTCTCAGTGTATCTCTCAGGACTTTCCAGCCGTACTAGAAGACGAGTTCTGGAAAATTTTTATTTTTCTTCCCTTTTTTCAAGTCAATAGTTTATCTGGGTATCTCTTGCCAACAAATTCACCTGGCAAACTCCTACTTACCCTTTAAGACCATACCCATATATTACTTCCCACAAGCCTTCAGAAACCTCCCAAGAGAATTGTTTGCTCCCTGTTCATTCTCTAGCAGACATCTGCGCCACTTCCCAGGGAATTGCTTGATTGCAAGTGACTGAAAATTCCGATTTAATAACGGAGGCATAGAGGAAATGTATTGACACAAAACTTAGGGAAAGGTTAAAATAATAAAACCACATGACAGGTAGGATGACATTTCAAGTTCTAGAAGACCCAGGTCCTGTTTCCAAGACTCTCTGCTCATGACTTGTGTGGTTTTCTTCTGTTAGCTTTCTCCTCTCTTACCTTAAACTAAATTTCTCAAACTGAGAAATATAACTTTTGATAGTGTTCAAACTTTAAATCTTTCACCATCTGCTACCAGAGAGAAAGAATGACCCTTTTTCTCAAAACCAGTTTGAAAAATCCCAGAGAAGTACCATGTTGTGTGGCCAAAGGGGCAAAATACTATGACTAGCTTGGCTCAAGTACAGCCACCATCACTGGACCATGCTGCTGTGGGTGGAGAATCAGAGTTATGTAAAAACAGGGCAGCTTCTAATGAAGATAGCTAGATGTGAGGGCAAGTGGAGGTACAGTTTTCAGGGGAGGGAGAGAGGGAAAGCTGTGCCAAAAATCCCATAGATGTTCATTTTTACCTATTTACATCTATTTTCACAACTAGACTATGAAATACTTGAAGGCAATGACTGTATCTTAAGACAAGGACCCTATCTTATTTTCTAGGGATGGAAAATGCATTAGGTCTGGAACATAATAGACCTAAATATATAAATATTTTTTAAAATAACACTTGTGTTTAGAAACATACTTAATATGCATAATTTGTCTTAGGAAATTTAGACTTCTATTGTTGGCATAGTTTTTGTGGTGTTTAGAACTTTGGACAGTCAATCTTTATAGTTAAATCTAGAAACTAAAAAATACATCAAGTATTTTAAAAATTCAATTCATAAGAAAAAAGTAGGCAGAAATAATATTTATATATATGACCAATTTAATAATATGCATTTATCTCCAATGAGACATTGAGCTTTGAATTTAATCGGGCTTTTATTTTCATTTACAAAGTAATATGATAAATCTTTTTAGTAATGCTTTTAGATTATATTCATACTTTCAAAGATTCTTGGTGGCTAATTAAGTAGACTGATTTGCCTTTCAAAACAATTTGCACCTCTATGTGTATCATACTGTGTCTGCTTTATGTTCATTCTTGACCCAGTGACATTTCTGAAGACCCAGATTCTGTTTTTCATGCATTTACCTCCTGCAGGAAGGTGCATATTCGGAAAGACTACTCATTGTCTTAGGTCATCCAGAGCCCCCAATTCATCACTGACTTCCTCTGTACTTTGTATATCTGAATCCTGGCATTTGTTTTTTCTATGCCTCACGGCTCTGGTTCTTCTAGCTCTAGGAAATGTGGTTTTTTGCTTTATCTCCTGTTTACTCAGGGATCTGTGTTTCTCCAGCTGTGGGAACGTGGGACTGTTACAGTGGCTTCCCACTTGGGAAGCACCTGCACCTTTAGAAGGACACTTGGGTCTCTTCCCAGCAGCTGAAGAAAGCTTCACATATTGGACTGTGGACAAAGATGCCCTCCTGTGGTTTGCTTCATTGCTATGCACATTCTTCTCTTTTAAGGGCTCACAGCTGATATTCTGGATGAAGTGTTCACTTCTGTGACCTCCTCTCAGAGAGAGAGTACTTGATTCTCTGCTTACAGATCTCTTTCTAGGTCCAACACACCAAGATTTGGATCTGTGAGTATTGAGCCTCAATTGTCTTTGAATTCTTCTGCTGAAGTGTGAACCAACTTCTACAGATTGGGAGGATTGTCTGCACTTCATCCTCTGTTTTCTGGAAGAATTCAGCTTTCTACCATCTCTCGTAGGAGAAAGTGTATTTTCCGAAATGCAACTGCAAGAAGGGGCCCTGTTTCTGGATTTGCAACTTAGGGATCTTTCTCTGGGCAATCTTTGAAAGATCTTTGGTGAAGAATCTGAGTATTTGTTTTTTTCTTCTTTTTTCTGGAAATTTACCTTCTGGCCAAGGCTTGAAACCCTTCTTTCTCTTAGACTGTACTTCTGTGGTCGCACAGAAATTGCTGGGGTACTGAAGGTGCGTGGCGTTGTTTCACACCTTCCCAGATCATGGCCATGACCAGGAAATGACTTTATTCCTTCTGTCTTTTTCTCTTGAACTTTCTTTTTGCCACTCAATAAACCTGGGCTCTTTTCCCTTGGGGTAGCCCAATTCAGGAACATATTATTATTAGAAATCGTGCCTGTGTGGTTGTCTGATTCTGCTTTGTCTTTGACACAATCATGGATTTTGCTTGCTGTTTTATGAGGGACCGGTGGGATTTCAGATTTTTTCAAGGAAGAGTTACCATTTGGAAACTGTTTCAAGCCTGACAGAGGCCTCTCCTCTCCACTCCAGTGACCCTGGATATCTTTAGACTGCTTTGTATTTTGTTGAGATATCAATAGAGCATGATCCTTAGGCAAAGGCAAAACAGGAGTTGATGCAATGGACTTCTCTTTTACCCATGGTGAAACCGCAGGGCACTGATAGATGGCTCGCTGGTCATAGGTCTCCATGTTGTAGGGTGAATGAACAAAACTGATAAACTCATGTAGGAAATGGTGGGTGTGTTGTAGGAGATAAGGTTCCAGGAGGTGAATGAAGGACTCACTGTCCAGATCATATTCTTTCATGTGATGGAGGATGGTGGCTAGAATATTCTTCACTGTGTAGCCATAATCTCCATAAACAGCTGTTAGTTCCCGTTTTAGCCAGGGAATCAGTCGGTATAGACAACCAGGATTTCTTTTGAAATAATTAGCTGAAAGGTGCTTTTGAAGTTTGTAGCCTTGGACATGTGTCACCCAAATTCCAGAATAATACAGAGCTCTTCTGAACTTCATAACCACCTGATCTCTAAAGTAGCCCAGGGACATAGAGTTTGGTTGGAACTTCCCAATATCCCCAAACTCCCTCAGTAACTCTTGCATAGTTGGCTCTCTCAATGATCTGATTTTCCTTGTGATATCCTTGGGGCTCAGATTGAGATGATTGTTTGGAGAAGACTCCACGAGCCTTTCTTTCTCTGAGGGAAGAGATGCTGAATCACCTTTGTTATCACTCTCTGGCCTGATGGAACAGCACTGAGAAGGAAAGCACTGCATGCTGGAAGAAGGCATGGATTTTTTCCTTGATCTTGAATATAAAGAGCCATTATGACTCTTGTTGAAACAGGAATTCCAATCAGACTCATTCTCAGCACCCTCCAAACAATTAGGACAGTCACAGTCAGATGAGAGATCTGATGGCATTGCCCTGAATGGATTATATTTCACAGTCAAATGTGAGAAAAATTATCTCAAATCAATTCCTCAACTGGCATGAAAAATATCTATTGAAAGTATTCCATGCATATTTCTATAATATGTTTTATCTCTATGGAATAAATGCTAGAATAAAGTTAAGAAACAAACTATTCCTCAAGTTAATAATCATGTGCTCATAAAATCCAATGTAGATAAGGTAACAGGGATTCAGGCACACTGATTTTTTCTTTCTCTCTCAAATTAGTTGTTGCAAACCCTGCAAAGCAAATTTAAAATAAATATCAAAATTTAAGTACCATATCCTTTGATCTAGCAATTCTAACTATATTTATTTAATCTAGATATACAAATAGGCTAACACATATATGATGACCTTTTTGTATTAAATAATAACAAAAAACTGAAAACAACATAAATATCCATCAGTAAGGGACTTGTTAAATGATTTATTCATGGTATTTAATATTACACAGCCATTTAAAAATGAGGTAAACTATATATACTAATATAAGATGGTTGAATATATTGTTAAATCAAAAAATAAGTTTATATAGAAGTATGAAAAACTATTATAAACTTTTAGAGAGTAAACATTAATTTTTGGCAGTATTATGAACTAGATACCTGAAAAATTTTCCTATTAGGAATAACAAAATAATGCTAGCTATAATAGTTATATGCTAAGTTGAGAACAAATAGGTAAAATTATCAAAAGTTAAAATAGTAGAGATATATAAGAATTCAGAGAAGGAAGTGAGTTCTGATATTACTAGTTGGCCATATGTGGTGTTCTTAAACTTTAATTCTGATGTAACTGATAGCTGTAGATGATAAGAGACAAAAAAGAAAGAACTCTGTCCTAGGTTGAACAGCTAATAAATAGGAAACCTCTTCCTAAGTATGTGTATCCAAGTATCTACATCCTTACCAAAAAACTGAATTAGAAAAAAAATTACCCCACAAAAGTGTCAGCAAGAAATCTTAGCAAAGATTTTGTAACTAAAAACAAGTATGAATGCTTTCAGACCAAATTTAAACAGTCTGTTTTCCTAAAAATCTCAAGAGAGTCATTTATTTGAGTTTGATAGTGACCCCCAGGCAACTGGCAGAGGCAAACCAAAATTTTCTCTGGAGGAACACAGTTTAAACCCAGGTCTCATGAAAAATTTCCCATAAATTAGTTCACAATCAAAAATCACTAACAAACAAGAAATAGACCATCATCATAAGCATTAATTCCACAGAAATAATAACAAATTTTGGCTCCTAAGAGAATCAGAAAATGAGTATGCTGAATGTGTTCAAAGAAATAAAGATGTTTTAAAAGTATTACCAAAATAAAAGTCTACAAACTATGACCAGAGGGACTTGAAACATAACCAAATAGAATTTGAAGAAACAAAATGTATAATTGTTGAAATTTCAAAATGAATGGATAAAATAAACAACAGAATAAACACAGATGAAGAGAGCTATTAGTGAATTATAATAGAGAACTGAAAAAAATACATAGAATGCTTCATAAAGAAATGGAAATTTGGAAAATAAAGATAAGAATAATATGAGAAGTTTTAAAATTCTTAGGAAATAATACAGAGAATTAAGGAAAGGCACTATTTTAAGAGATATGTCTACCAACTTTCCAGAATGTGTAAAATATGTAAATTTTTCAGAATCATAATAAATTCCAAGTATAATAAATGAAAAGAAATCCACACCCCAAAACCATAAAAGTTATACTGCAGTACACCGAAGATAAAGCAACTTTCCAATTGTAATTATGTAAACTAGAAAAAAAGAAAATTTATCTTCAATATATTGATAAAAGCAAACTTGTGATTCTGTAAATACAGATCCAATGAAAGGGACTTTCAAGTATTAGGTCAAAATTTGATAGAATTTGGGAGAAAGATATTTAAGAAAAACTAAAAGCTGAAAAAGTTAAGCACCAATCAACCCTCTTGAAAGAACATGTAAAAGATGTAGTTCAGGAAGAAAATGATTAAAAAATGACTACCAACAGAATTTGTAAGGTAAAAGACAAAATGGTAAGCAAAAAATGATAAGCAGATGGATCAATCTAAGCAAACAGTGTCTAACAATATTATGTCTATATTGTGGGATTAAAATGAAAATAAAGCTCTAATACTGAAAAATAATAGCATAAAAGTTGGAAGGCAACTAACTGAACTCAAAACATTCTAAAGTTTTGTTATGAAGAAATGTAAAGATATTTATTAATAGTAAATTTAGATACAGTTAAATATTCATGTTAAAATGCCTACAATAACTACTAAAATAATGGAAATGGAGTGCACGGAAACTGTAAAAAGGAGAAAAATGGAATTAAAGAGGAAAACCAATGAAATTCAATATAAAAATAAAAATAAGCAAGTAAAATAATGAATACAAACTTCATTATATAAAATTTAAAATAATAAATATTATAAAGTTTAGATACGCATTCTTATGGGGCCAAAACTATTTGTAAAAAAACCAATGGAAATGAGAAGCCAAGAATCAAAGCTAGTGTTTCCCATCAGGTTTCAGAGAGGGAGAGAAATGCCATCAAGAAAGGGCACATAGAGGTCTTCAAAGGTATTGGATGCTAGGCATTTACTATTATTTAAACTTTATATGTGTTATATATCTTTTGTATTTGTTAATATTTAGTTAGAGTTTTAATTCAAATAAGATAGACATACATAACAAAAGTTTGGATATACATAGAAAAATTCTGGACAGATATAATACAATAAATGTTAATATATGTGCGTGGTAGAACGTAGTGTAAGGACATAAAAAAAGATATGAAGACTTTCCAACTTATACTCACAGTGTAATTTTTTAAACCATAAATCTGTATTTTTTCTAATTAAAAAACTAGCTAAAAATAAAATCATATAACCTAAAATGAACTAAATTATACTAAATATGCTAAATTTGAAAAAATATATACCTTGAAATCTTAGTCTACAAATTTAGAGCACTTTGGAGTAGCACATTTGATGGAATATTGCTCAAATTTTTAATAATGAATATTTTTCATTTTGTCTGACTTCTCATTATATTTGACATTTTTCAATGATGGAATCTACTTCTAGTTTATTAAATGCATGGAGTCCTAGAATTGGAAAGAATTTCTAAGATCATGTTATCTGGTAGTTTTTGAGGCTTTTGAAGGCAAAGAACTCTTCTAATAAAAGCATATTGTGCCACATGTTAAATATAACTCTACCTCAACCTCTGACCTCCTCAGCTGCCTACCCTACCTCTCTATGGTTCTCAAATGTAGCTCCACTGAATTACCAGGGACACCACGGAGTTCAAGTTTATGAAATTCTTGTCTACTCTATGTCTAACTAGTGCAGGAATCCCTTATGTAACCCCACCCCAGATTGTCACCTGGTTTCTACTCCAACCCTTCCTCATAGAGTTATGTATTCTGTGACATGGCTCATTCCATTACACTGTGAACTCCAGTTTGTGCTAAGGATAAAGAAGATTCTTATTGCCTTTAGCTAAAATATTTCTTTACGTAAATCTCAAAATATTAGCCCTAACTGTGCCCTGTGTCTAATTTCCCATTCTTCTCCCTAGCTACACTAATTCCTTCCACCCAACTCTGGGAGCCTCTTATATATGAAGGCAATTATTTTATACACCCGTACATTACACTCTTCTGACCCTAGCAAGTAGGCTATCTGTCCTGGCCTCCTCTAGGAGGAGGACCAGAATTCCCTAAGGATCTCTTCCATCTATGCCCCTTCACAGAGGGGAAGAGTCCATGGAACCAGAAATTCAGGCTATCTATAATTCCTCTTTCTTATAGACTATGCTCCTGCCTTCTAGGACTCCTAAATTTCCTGCCCAAACAGTCCTTCTGGGGCCTGCACCAGCCTCAGTCCAGGTTCATCTTCAAGGGGAGACCACATGGGTAGAGTATACAAACCTAGACTCAAGAAGTGGACATGAGGTAAGTAGGTAGAATTTGTGCATGGAGACTGCGGTACAAGAAGCTACTTACAGTGCCAGATGGAAGAGAAAAAGGACAGGATGCAAGCAAGAAGGTTCTCCATTTGTACCTTTACCCCAACCCACCCCCAAATATTTAGAGCAAGTATAGCTCAACAATTTTTATTTTTCTAATCTTTTCATTTCTACTTCCTTCAAGCTCATTTGTATGAGAATTTATCCAGTTCTTGCTAATACTAGGTCACCAAATTAAAAATAGTCTATGTCTAGATCCTTTCAAGTTATACAATTTTATACAGTTAATTAATAATTTTTAAATAAATATAGCTAAGCTGGTCGCTTAACTTTCATTTTTCCTGTTGAGGTTTAAGCCATCCTTTCCAGAAGTAAGGCTTTCACCAAGTCTTCATTCATTTTGAAATAAAAAATGACATAAATTATATGATTTGACAAATTTACCTCCCAGGTGTCCACACTCCTTTGAGCCTTAGCTGCTGGGCTAATCTGGTTGTAGTGGATCGCCTCTGTTTTGTTTACCTTAGAGACAGAATTTAGAACACAAGGCAAGTTCTGCTGTGAACTAGGAAGAGAGAGATAGCTCCAACTTTTCTATGAAGCTTGCACCTTACATTTCCCAACAGAGTCCCAAATGACGTTAAGATGTAATTTCTGAATAAGAGGGGATTCAGATCCATGACTTAGGGGTTGCCAGAACTCTTTAATATTCTACTATTTCAGTCACAGCCAGCACTCTAAGAGGTGGTCTGACTCAGAAGAGAGCAGGAGTGCTTGGTAGAATATACATTTTTCTAATGAATGAATTCCCCAAAGTAACAGTTGCTGGCCTAATATTAACATTTGGATTTAAACTAGTTAATCAAAAAATTGTTACTTTTTCTTTAAATGAATGATATGAATAAACCTGTTAGCATATACACAAGGTGGGCTAATCTTGGTTTTTTTATATACCAACTCTTTGGACCCAGATTGATAAAAATTTGTGATTGGGGGTGCCTTTTACACATCCATAGTTAAATAGCCGTTAACATTACAAACAGCACAATTAGAAGGTCATTCAAAAGAGAACGTTTTTCTTTTCTGTTGCTTTTCTGACTGTTAAGCTCCCTTTAAGTTTAGTCATGATTACCCAGGTTATTCAGCCTCTTTCAGATCCAGCATGAAACCAATTTAGCTCCCAGGATATTTGGGGAGATTAGATGAGTTCTCTCTTAGTGTTTGGCACTTAATCACAGTTCCATAAAACAGGCATTTCAGTATTATTTTGAGTAGGTTTCATTAATAATGCCTAGGACCATGTATCACATTTTTAAAAATATGTATTTTTTGTGATAACCCAAAATTGACACCAATTCTGATACTTTTGTAACTATTGGGCAATATAGAGCCACATATCCCCGTAACCTTAATACTTGTGCCAGCAGCATATGGAGGAAAGAACAGCACAGACCTGACTGAGTTCTTGTGCTACCATTACCCACACAGGTTCACATATGCTCCCTGAGCCTCAGTTGACTCATCTGTGAAATGTGTTTGTAGAAAGGTACAAACAAGATAATAGATAGTATAAGTACTTTGTGAAGTACAATGCTTATTAATAATAAAGTGCTCTCAGGGAATAGTTACCTATACACAATGCTTAGCACAGTAAAAATACCCAGTAGATATCTGTTGAAAGAAAGAAAGGAAGGGAGAAGGGGTAGAGCTGGGGGAAGAATGGGAGGGAGAAAGAGAAGGAGAAATGTAAGGGAGGGCCATTCAAGTTTCTCTCTCTCTTTTATTGATACGTAATATTTGTACATACCTATGGGGTACACGTGGTATTTTGATGCATGCACACAATGTATAGTGACCATATCAGGGTATTTAGGATATCTATCACCTCAAATACTTATCATTTCTTTGTGTTAGGAACAATGCAAATCTTTTCTTCTAGTAATTTTGAAATATACAATAGATTGTTGTTAACTACAGTCATCCTATTGTGCTATCAAACCCTAAAGTTTATTCCTTTTCTATAATTGTACATTTGTACCTATTAAACAGCCACTGTTCATTCCCCATGACTTACACCCTTCCCATACTCTGGTAACCACCATTCTACTCTCTGCCTCCATGAGATTAACTTGTTTAGCAAAAAAGTGAGCATGCAATATTTATCTTTCTGTGCCTGCCTTATTTCACTTAACTTATTTCACCTCCAGTTCCATCCCCATTGTTGCAAATGACATGATTTCCTTCTTTCTAATGGCTGAGTGATATTCTATTGTGTATATATGCCACATTTTCCTAATCCATTCATTAGTAGATGGACACATAGGTTGATTCCTTATCCTGGCTATTGTGAATAGTGCTGCAATAAACATGGGGGTGCAGGTAACCTTTGGATACACTGATTTCCTTTTCTTTGGTTAAATACCCAGTAGTAGGATTGCTGAACCATAGAGTTATTTAGTTTTTTGAGAAAGCTCTATACTCTTTTCCATAATAGCCATACTAGTTCACCTTCCCACCAACAGTGTATGAGTTTTCTTTTCTCCACATCCTTGCCAACATTTGTTATTTTTTGTCTTTTTGACAATAGCCATTCTAATTGGGGTAAGATGATACTTTACTGTGGGTTTGGTTTGCATTAATTTCCCTGATGATTTGTGAGGTTAAGCGCTTTTTCATATACTGTTTGGCCAAGTTTCTCTTTCAGCTGCTTATGTTTCAGTTTATCTCTCCATTTTTTTACTCCATCATTTTGTTCCTGTTTTTTTCTTATTTTTACTTCCTCAGTTCCTCAGTTCTCAAAATCCTATAGCAGCTTGGAAGGGAAGAGGTTGCTGGGAGAGAGATGCATTGGTATCTGGAGTACTTCAGGGTTAGAAGGATCTGAAAATGTCAATGGCAGGATGATGCTGAACAATTAATCTGATCATTTGTCGCCAAGAGATCAGATGTGTTATTTTCCCACCTGAGTCCTGAGCTACCTACATGGGTGTCTGGCTCTTCTGGCCTTTTACAAGTTGCCTGGCTATAGAGCCCAGTTTCCTCATCTAAGTACTATTAAGGCCAGATAATTCTTTGTTTTATGTTGTAGAATGTTAAGTACCATCCCTAGTCTCTACCCACTAGATGCCGTTAGCACCCTTCCACCCTAGTATGACAACCAAAAATGTCTCCAGACACTGTCAAATGTCCCCCATTTGAGAACCACTGGTTTACAATATAAAATTATTGCATTTTGCAACAATTTTACTCACTAGAGCTAGAACAATTCTGCTACCAAAAAGCTGTACTATGTGCATTCATGAGAAGGATCAAGTGTAAGTAGCTGAAAGAGCATGCATGGGCTTTGAAGCAGAAAATCTATGCTTGAATTTGTAATTTTTTCATTTGGATTTGTTTTTCATGAGCAGTGTAGTTAACTTCTCTGTATTTATTTACTTAATCTATATACAAGAACATGGCAGGTTTCTTCATAGCACTTATCACCACCAACTATGTGTCTGTCTCTTCTCCATTTTTATTAGAATATAAACTCCATGAGAAAAGAAGGGTAGGATCTTTGGTTTATATACCACTGTGTCCCCATTTCTTACAACAAGCCAGGCACATAGGAAGACCTCATATCTATTTTTTCAATTAATTTTCTATAAATAGCACAAAGTCCAGTGTCTAGAACATAGTAGGCATCAACAACAATACTTTTCATCAATTCTCATTCCAAGTAATTATCCTCTATAACATCATCACAAACACTGAATTATTAAATACTGTACCATTGTTCCTGGGGGAAATACAAGGTTATGTTTCTTTGAGCTTCTGGTAATATTTTTATCAAAAGAATAATATATAACTTTGTTTAATCTGAGTCTGTTTAAAGACATCTTATTTAATATATATTGTTGATTCATTAACATTGAACTCACAGCCAGTAGTACCATCACTCATGTCTGAACCAAGTTCATCTAACACACGTATTTTCTCTATAGGGCATATCATGGTTTTTTTGTGCTTAGGAAAACTAGACAGCATTTCAGCACTATAGAGACCATTTGAAATAGTAAAATCACAAACACAAAATCACAAAAACAAAATCACAAAAATGATATGGCACTAAATTGACCATAAGAAAACACTTGTTTACTATATAAGAGCTGAAGCAAGGTAGCAGTGTCACTTTTGTCTACCTCAGCTGTGAATATATGAGTTGGTTGATTCAAATTTTTCTTCACTCTGTGCATGTCCACAAATGACCATGAAAATATCAAAAGCACTGATTTTGAGTTACAAATAAATTTTAGGATATGAGCAAATTTATAAATACAGAATCCACAAACAATGAGAATTGACTATATTTGTGGACAAGGTCAGCTTATGCAAGGGGACACAAGAGAATTCTTACTAACTTATCCTCAGAGAGAGTAATGAAACCTCAACCAATCTTGGTTTTGTTCCTCTTTTTATCTAACAACAGAACAAGGCTTTTCTCTCCAAGGTACTCTCTTCACGAACATGCAAAAGAAAACAGTGACTACAACTTTCTGCGTATATGTTTTGTTCCAGCTCTATGTTCCTTGCAGTTCCTCGTTTTCCACATATTTAGGAATTTTCCAGTTATGTTTTTGTTATTGATTTCTGGTTTAATTGCACTGTGGTCTGACAGCATACTTTCTTTGATTTCTATCCTTTTAAATTTATTAAGTTGTGTTTTATGGGATAGAATGTGGTTTACCTTGGTGAATGTTCCATGCAAGTTTGAGAAGAATGTATAATCTGAGGCTGTTGGATGAAGTATCCCATAAATATCAATTAAATCAAGTTGACTGACAGTGTCAACCATATTCTTATGGATTGTCTGCCTGCCTGATCTATCAATTACTGAAAGAGGTGTGTTATTGAAGTCTCCCACTATAACAGTGCATTGTTCTTTTTCTCCTTGCAGTTCTATCAGTTTTTACTTCATGTATTTTGATGATCTGTTGTAAGTGCATGTCTTCTTGAAAAGTTGATTCCTTTATCATTATATAATGTCCCTCTTTATCGCTGATATTTTCCTTGATCTGAAATCTGCTTTGTTTGAATTTAATACAGCAATTTCAGCTATCTTTTGATTAGTGTTAACATGGTATATCATTCTCCATCCTTTTAATCTAAGTCTTTATATTTAAAGTGAGTGTCTTGTAAACAACATATTTTTGGGTCTTGCTTTTATTTAATCCACTCTGACAGTCTCTATCTTTTATTAGTATATTTAGACTTCATACTTAAAATAATTTTTGATATAGTTGGATTAATACTTGCCATGTTTTTAATTGTTTTCTATTTATGGCATTTGTCTTTTGTTTCCTTTTCCTTTTTGGTACTTCATTTGAGTCTCACACCACACAAGGGAAATATCCTGTATTAATCCCCATTTAGAGATAAGGAAACCAAGGCTATTAAAATAAAAATGACTTAACCAAAGTTACAAATGACAAAAATGACAGAGCAAGAATTTGAAACTTGTCAATGTTCTTTACATCACAAAACCTTATTTCCTAGATACTGTCAACTAAAATTATGGCTATTGAGACAGAAATAATTTGATAAAGGTTTATTGAGAGCCAAATTTGAGGATAGATCCAGGAAGACACAGCAACAAAGTTAGGCATGTTCCAAAGACTGTTGCAAGTTGGAATGCTTGTATAAGAAAGTTTCTGAGAAGGTAGGGGGATTCCTCAGATTCATACTGGAGTTGTCTTTTTTAATTCAAGGGTACAATACAGAGGTTACAATCATTGGCTACAGATGACAGCATATAGGCTAAAATGTTCTACATGCAAGGCAATCGGTAAAACTTCATGATTCAGAAACAAATCATTGTCCTTTTCAATGTCATTAGGTTACACATTAATCAGTATGTCAACAGTGTGAAGAACTCACAATAAGATTCTGTACTGAGGGGCAGGATATAAGCCATGAATCATAAGACCTTCTACAGGCAGTTAATTTGGAAGTCTGCCAAATGTGACCTGTAGGTTATCAATATCCAGCAATTTCAGCAATAAAACTCTGATAAAGCCTCCAAACCAAGTAAAATTATGCCCTCAAGCTCTCTAAAAATCTATATGCTTCCCCAAGTCTGTCTTCTCTCCAAAACCAACCTGGGAAGGAGGTGTTAAGAACCCAGAATCTTTGGTCTAGTTAAACCAAAACACCACTGATTAAATAACAGTCAGTTAGTAACAAGTTCTAATATGGTTAGAATAAGAACAAGTGTAAAAAGGAAAAGAATACTTTTGCTTCATTGTGGAGACACTAGTAGTATCTATGAAGCATAGTTCCAGGATGTAAGGTTTCTTAAAGAGCAAGAAAAAATTTGGTCCTATTCTCAGCCAGGCTTTTCAGTTTTATTTTCCTATTGACTGAGGTCATTTAAAATGAATTGTGACAACCTGGCTCCTAAATGAAGATCTATTTTCCTACAAAAGTGCTTCTCCCTGCTTCCGTGGGGAAGAGAGGAAAGACAAAACTGGCCTTGAGCCCAAACTATAATTTTAGTAATTACTAAACCAAGTGACTGCGGCCATAATTGAGTCATTCAAAGCCAAATGGTAACAGTAATTATTTTGTCAAATTTGAATAAAAGAGCTTTTTGGGAGGGAACAAGTAGAGTTGAGCTAAGCAGGCCTGAACTGTCAGCCACAGAGTAGGAGACCTTTTCCAAGCAGAGAGGGTCTTCCTGGCACTGTGGTTCTCTTGTGTGACAATGATAGATGTTCCTCGTTACAGATTATGGCCTTGTCACACTTAAACTAATCTCTCGTGTTTTCAGGCCCAGCTCATCCCCCTGGGCAGCAGTCATCAATTTACATGGAGAGGCACCTAGAGAAACACAAAACCTATTTATCACACTTGCTCAGAGTATACTAACAGCGACTTCAAACCAAGCGTGGATCCACATTTCAATCAAGTTACACCTCTGCAGCATCATAAATAGTGTCAAGATGTATTGTTAAGAAAATGGATGGAAGGGAAGTGAGAGACTCACATGAAATATGGGGGTCAATGAACTCCACTCTCATACGACCACCTTGGTGTGTATCCAAATTCAGAGTTGCTTAGATATTATCCAAACACTTTAGAGTCATCTGCTTACTTGTGAATGGCCACCTCAGCATGCCAGGTGATGAAACGGAAGCCACATTAGGTAAGGAATACAGAAGCAAGAGAGGCAAGGTTCATACCCTTAAATCCCCTTTCCTCTAATAACCAACCATAGTCTGTGCACTCAATTATTTGTTTCATTATGGACATTACTTTCTTTTCCTTCTTAGGTTCTATGTTCTATTCAGATTGGTCAGTGCTATCTCTGCTCAAAGCTGAGTTTACCCCACTTTTTTCTGAGGAATGTGCTTCCTTCCCAAAGTCATAAATTTCTCAAGCTTCACTAAAGAAGCAAATGACACAGTATTCTTTCATAGTCAGACCATTAGGTGGGAAACAAATCTTTCAATATCAGTGCTTCAAGGTCCCAGAGTCCCATCAATTCAAAGGGTTGGAATGCCTTTCCCTTTCAAAATCCAATTTGAACATAATGAAAACCTATTTATTTGGAATAATTTTGCATGCCCCCCTCCCCAAAACATTCATGTCACTTTCATATAATAATCTAGAACAAGGCTGGCAAACTATGCCTTCAGAGCAAATCAGGTCCCCTAGCAATTTTGGCAAATAATGTTATACTAGATCATAGCCACATCTATTTGTTTGCTTGTTTTCTACAGCTGCTTTCCTGCTTCAAGAGCAGAGTTGAGAAGCTGCTACAGGGACTATATGGCTCACATCACAAAGTTGAAAATATTTACTATCTAGCTTGTTGTAAAAGATGTTAGAAACCTGAGCTAGGATGTGATCAGAATTTATTCATTTGAAATAACTTGCATGGTTTTCCCTCAAAACTGTTCTTCTCTTTGGTGGATACTCCCATCCATTTCATATAGTAAAATAGAACATATTATGCAGTATTTATTTAAAATAGTTTTGCATGCCTTTTTCCCATAATAGATTCTTTTCCTTACGTTGATATCTCCTGTCACTTTCATACAATGTATTTTACTCTTACCAAGTTTCTGCTAGAATCACTTAATAAATATATAACTAAACTGAATTTTAGTAATACAAAATAATATAATATGAAATCTGCCCAAGATATCAATAAAAGATAGGAAAGGGAGAATCATGACAAAAACCAAGAACTAAAGAAAAAATCTTTCATGTGTATATCTCACTGAGTGCATGCTACTCATCAAGCTAATCACAACTAACTCTATATTAAACTTAAGTTTGTGGCCAAAGCTACATTTAAAAGATAAGTTGATTGCCTTATAAGATATAATTGCCAAATCATAAAAAATGAATTTAAGAAACTAAGATTTTTAATTTAATAATTTAACAAAAAACACAATCAAAAATACAGGAACAAAGGTGAAATTAAAGCAAGCAATTCTGACATAGGAACCAGAAAGGTGAATTGATAAAGTAGAATTGATATAAAAAATAATTAATGAATGAGAAGAGAATATTGTCAACAACAGACAACAGACTGAAATCATTTAGAGAAAATCTTAACTATAGCACTCTGCTGATTGCTAGAGAAAGCAATCCCCATGGCATTTAGACTGGACTTGCCTCATGCATTTGCTGTCTTCATGTCCCTGTCATTCCCCTCCTGGCTCTGGTGGCTGAGATTGAAACAAACACGGTGATTTCACACTGGCCTGAGGAGTCCCAGGTGGTTGTGCCCTAGAATTTCTCTTAGCACACAGATAGAAATTGTCATGTTTCCTATCTTCTCTGTACCAGGTAACCCATAAAGGAAAAATCTGTACCCCAGAAAACATCAATATTAGGCCATGTAAAATAATAAATGAATTTTTGTCCTTTTGCTGCATCTGTATTTTTTTCATCAAGTAATAAAGTTTCTGGACTTTTTTACTATTTCCATATGATTTTAAAAATTTTTCCCTTGATTGCTTCTACTTGTATCACTCCAAACTACTTCCAGAAATTTAGACTATTAGAGCTGGAAGGGAGCTCATAGTCTTATGATATCTTGCCTTTGTGCTTTTATGTATTCTATTTTCTCAGATTAGAATGATGTTAGTTCCATTTCTTTGGCAAACGCTTACTCAATTCTTCAGCATATATTTCTTAGCTCCTTTGAAAATCCTTCCCTGACCATTCGAGGTTGTTGCCTGCCTTTCCTCTACAACTCCATAACACCTTGTGTTTTTATGCACACTACCACTGAGAAGCCTCTAGGGGTACAGTTACAAGGACATATACTCTGGAGCCAAAAAAGCCTGGGTTTGAATCTCAGCTCCACCACTTAATGGATGCGTGATCTCCAGTGATCTGTTCATCAGACTCCTCATCTGTAATAGGGAGATGAGGATTAAAATGGTTAATGTGTATAAAGTGCTTAGACTAGTGTCTGGCACCGAGCTTTTTAAAAACAGGGTATGTTATTCATTTGTTGAAAGAATAAGCAGCTTCATCTTTTTAACAAATTTATTGAGATATAATTTACATGTCATAAATTTGCCCATCTTAAGTGTATATAATTGAATAACTTTGAGCAAATGTACCAAGTTGCACAAACCATGACCACAATTCATTTTTAGAGCATTTCTATCATCTCGACAAGCTTCCTTGTGTCCACTTACAGTTAATCTCATTCTTCTCCCTGTTTTGTGATTGAGGAAACTGACACCCAGAGAAATTATTTGACTTTCTTAAGGCCATAGAAATGAATGTGATAAACAGGTCTAGAACTCAAGATTCCTGACATCCTCCATGTCCAGACCAATTTTGCTATATTGTGCAATGTTCTTTTCCATGATAATCTAATGATAATTAACTTTGAGAATTATATTCATTATCTTTCTTTATCATCAACAACCATATTATTGTTCTTAGTATTTTCATCATTATTGATGAGGATTACATAATAATATGTAACACTCATTGTCACCTATTCTAGGCATTGTGAAGTACAGATTATTTTCTTTGGAACTGAGGCCATCAAGCCATGTGGCAGTTCCAGCCATTCCAGAGTTTCAAATGTGCTCAAAGACTTTTCTGTCAGAGTTGGGCCATTGTCCATTTTAATGATTATTTGCCTGGCTGCCAACTTGGCAAACTCAGTCCCGAATCTTAAAAATCTATTAGTAAAATGAGTGATGAAAGCAGGAACATGCATTAGAAATCCTAATCCCATGTGAAGCAGGGTTGTTGTGGTTACACTTTTGCTTAACCATATCAACATTTTACAATAGACAAATGGAAATAAAAAAAACATCAATAGCATAAGCAGCTTAGTTTCCTTTTCTTTATATTAGATTTGATTTTTGATACGTGTAGCTTTTCTCTGATGATCAAGAAACCATTAGATATCAAAGTTCTATGAATAGTGAAATCGCTTTAGTCCCAGAGTACTACCTTGATTTCCTGTGCTATTATCAGAGCGTGACAAAAGTGGATTTCCCATAAATACTCTGTGCACCAATGATGTTTTGGTTCATGCCTCGAGTAATGGACTAAATCAGCTCTCATAACAGGCAGCTGTTCATAACTCACTAATCTAGGATGATTATTTTGTAAAAACAAGCACTTCTCAAAACACTTTAGCAGAGATCTACTTAAAAAGAAGATAATGCTGGCACATCGAAGTGAAAATAAAAATTAGATATGTAGTCCTTCCATCAAGCTAATTAACAGCTTGGCAGTTCTAACATTGAAAGCACCCAATTATCACAGGCCAAAATACTGGCCATCAACATTTTTGTAATGCATCTGGCACCGAAAGTATCATACAAATAACTTCCAGCAAAGGCTAATGGAGACAGACACTAATGCCCCAGACCAGCTTGAAAATGGAAACTGGAACCCAAAGCAATTAGACCTTTCATTATTGAAAAAGTAACTGTGGTCATTCAAGAGTGACACGATTGAGATATCCAATTGCTTCAGGAAAATAAACTGCTACCATCTTTTATTCTGTTCCATGTGAGGTTGAACTTTCACCCTGTCAAAAACGTGTAAGGATAGGTATAAAATCCCACCAGCAGCGAAGCAAAAGATGATCAGACTGCTCTATTCATGAGATGGCTCTGCTGAAATGAATGTTTTTCCTCTTTACATACACCTAACAATTTGTGTGTACGTTCAGGGATCTTGTGAACTCTCTGAACTTTAGCCACGGGAGTTCCTAATGTAATAACTTTAGTGGGTATAAAATATATAAAATACAAAAAAAAATTATTTTCCAGGGAGTTGGTTTTGATGGAAAAAATTACCAAACAGAACAAATACAGGCAAATTCAAAAAATATGTATTGCATGTCTAACATAGGCCAAGTACTGTCGTAGTTACTGGGACACATGTGCAAAGAAATCCTTGCCTTTCCCCTTAAGAATCTCCCATTTTAGTGGGGAAGATAACTTTGTAAAGAGAAAGATTCAATTTAAAATGTTAAATGTTCTGATAGTAAAATGTTGGAAGTGGAGCACTGAGATAAAACCTGGGTGGGGGCAAAAGGGGCTGAATGAAAACCTCATGGAGATAATGTGGGAGGTTAATTTACTGCAGCCCTTGTTTATACATTTCCAGAGCTTATGATATTTCAGTTTCCCAACATTGTGAACTGTATCAACCACCAGATCCTGTCACTGAAAAGTGGCTACTCATTTGCTGTGCGTGCTGTGTAGGTGGGAGGGTTTATATGGGCCATCTTTGGCATGTAAAGAGAAAAAAAATCTTCAGAGTTGAGTCCTACTGGGAAAGCTCTTTCCTGTGAAGAAACATTGTGCATGATATTTGCACATAACCTATGCACATCTTCCTGTATACTTTAAGTCATCTCTAGATTACTTATAATACCTAATACACTGTAAATTATACTGTATTTTTATTGTTGTCTTTTGTTGTTATTAAGTTTTTGTGATTTATTTATTTATTTATTTATTTTGAGACAGGGTCTCACCCTTGTCACACCAGCTGGAATGCAATGGCAATGATCATAGCTCACTGTAACTTCAACTCCTGGGCCCAAGTGATCCTCCCACCTCAGCCTCCCTAGTAGCTGGGACTACAGGTGTGTACTACCACACCCAGCTAATTTTTCTTTTTTATTGTAGGGATGGGGTGTTCTTATGTTACCCAGATTGGTCTCGAACTGTTAGTCTCAAGCAATTCTTCCACCTTGGCCTTCCAAAATGCAAAGAGACATGAGCCACCAGGCACAAGCCACCAGGCCTAGTCTGTATTATTATTTTTTTCCAAATATTTTTGATTTGTGGTTGTTTAATTTGGAGGTGTGGAACCCACAAATATGAGTGTAGACTGTATACTGTACTATACAGTGCATACTATACTGTAGACTGTATACAGTATAGACTGTATACTCTCACAGCACAATCAACACAAACCACTTCTCTGACCAAATGTATGGGAATTTTTCCCCACACACCTAGCAAGCAATCAATTCTGCAGTGGACAGAATTGTACTCTAATTGAATTCCATTCTCACATCATCTACCTGGAGGTAGCAGCAAATCCCACAGATTGAGGGCTTAGTCCCACAAGGCTGCCCCCACTTCAGATGCCAGTTGCAAGTAGTAGTCACTTATACTTCTGACTGACCAGCTATAAATCAGTAGTTTCCACCACACCCTTCTTGGTTTGATCAATTTGCTAGAGCTGCTCACAGAACTCAGGAGAACACTTATTATGTTTACTGATTCATCATGAAGAAATTAAAAAGGACACAGATGGAAAAGATGCACAGGGCAAGGTGTGGAAGAAGGGACACCGAGCTTCTGTCAAGGTCAAATAAAATATAGTGATGAATTTCTGAATTTAAAATGTTGTATTTGGGAAGAAGAATTGTAATTTTGGACATATAGATAGATCAGGTGGTCTTCAGTATGTCTGAAGCTCAAAGAGAAGTTTAGAGTTATAAGAAAAAGAGAAATGATACATACTGTTTTTCAAGAAAGGTTATTGGTACTAGTACAGTTTTGGGGAGCTGACAAGTTCTGATTGGTGAGTGATGGTGATGGGTCCAACTACTCTTAGAGTTCTTGTATTAATAGGTTGTTTCAGTAGTTTCTGGATAAAACTAGGTTTGAGTTGTAGTAGACAGTTTCAGCAGCCAGGCAGGTGGAAAATTACATTCTTGCAACAATGTTGTGTGCCCTGAGTGCTTTGTACTCTTTGCTTCTTGACTTTTTTAGTTATGTTAACAGAAAAAAAACCTAAATTTGGTAAAATGATTTTAAAGAGTATAACCAGCTGTATGAACAAATTTTAGTGACCCCCTACATATGTTTTTTATAATCCTTTCCCTTAACTAACTACTTGACATTTTGAATTGTTTCCCAGAAGTAGTAGATTTTCTACAACACAAAGGAGCTGAGATTCTGAAGGCTCCTGAGCAGATGCCAAGAGTCACCAATTCCCACCACCTGCCCCCAAGGCACTTAGCTGCTTGTCAGTTACACCATGACCTGCCCCAAGGCATGTGGCCCCTCCTTTAAAAACCCACGATCTCCCTTAGTCCTAGTACAAGACAGATTTGAGGCAGCTCCTCCAGACAAGATGTCTTTCCTATTAAAAAATTCCTTTCTTCCTTGACAATCCTCATTGTCTCAATAATTGGATCTTTGTGGGACAAGTAACTAGACCTAGGCTGAAATCCCCTTGTGGTTTCAACAACAAGAGGTTTATTTTGAACTGAATATGTGTGACCATGGCCTGGGGAACCACACCCAAGAAGTCTTTAAGTGATCCCAATGCCGCCAGGTTACAATTTGGTTTTATACATTTTAGGGAGACAGGAATTGCAGGTAAAATCATAAATCAATACATGGAAAGTGTACATTGGTTTGGCCCATAAAGTCGATATGTCTTGAAGCAGGGGCTTACAGGCTATAGGTGGATTTAAAGATTCTTTGATTTCTAATTGGTTAAATAAATAAAGTCATGTCTAAAGGCTTAGAATGTTTTAAGTTAAGATAAGGAAGTCTGTTAATCAGAGACAAGCCACAATATATAGACTCATGTGATGTGTTAAGCAAATTGATGGCCTGCAGATGATTTAAACTTTGCTCTGCGTGGCCTCATGTCCTGTTAATGATTTAGTATCTCATTGTTACAAAGAATCTGTTTCATCTGGTTTATAATCTCTGTTTAACATTAATGCTACTCAGTTGTATCTAAACTCCAAAAGGGTGGAGGTATTACTATGTATGTCCAATCTCCCTTCCTTTCACAGCCAGTGACTCAATTTTAAGGTTTTTCTGGGGTCCCATGGGCCAAGAGGGGGTCCCTTCAGTTGGCAGGGGGGTTAGGATTTTATTTTAGTTTACAATTGGGTATGACAAATTTCACACTTCTGTGCCCTGTCAGGGCAAGCCACCCTTCAGAAACCCTCACATGTTCAGGTATCCAAGAAGCTCTTCTAAACTCTGTCCTTTTGGGTTTTTATGGAGACTTTATTATGTAGGCATCACTGATTAAATTATTGGCAATTGGTGATAAACTCAACCTTCAGCCCCTCTGAAAGTTCCAACCCTCTAATCATGCCCTGGTCTTTCTTTTGGCCACCTCCATCCTGAAGCTACTTAGGGGCTGCCAGCCATCAGTCAACTTATTAGCATACAAGAAGATACCCATCACTTTAGAGATTTCAAGGATTTTAGGAGTTCTGTACCAGGAAACTGTCTGAGGACTGAATATATTCAGTGTTTCACAATATTACAGGCAGATACAAATAGAGTACTCAATTTCTGTGGTTAAGTATGATTGTGTTTGCTGATCTACTTCACCTCCATTCTTACACTTAGGTTGAGGTCTCTCTTTCAAGACCTTGGGTCCATGGAAATCTTTATTGGTCAGGATCCCAACCTTTTCACAAAAGATAGCCACTAGCCACCTAGCAATCTACTATTCCATCTTAGAAAGTTTCCCTTGAATTCTATTGAGAAATTTAGATTAGGAAAAGTAGAGGACTTCTGATTCTTAACTTCTCATAGAGACTGTCCTTCTTTTCATTTCTTTCTTCTAGGGCTCATTCCTCTATAGGAATTATATATACTTAAAATGATATATAAAATTATGTATACCTAATCTTACTGTATTCCCTGAAAAACATGATTCTAAAAAGGACTCCATAGTCTTCACCAGACTGCACAAAAAGTGACCATGGCACAAAATACTTTAAAAAGCAAAGCTTGATTCTGGCTCATTCACAACCCATGAAGGTATAGATATGAAATCTCCCTTTACAAATTAAGGAAGGAGTGCAAGGCAAGAACTGTGGGAAGGGCCTAAACTTTGCAAAGGCACAGGCATAGCTAAAAATAATGACAATAACCAGCCACTGTCCCCTAGTTTGCTTTCCTATAATTGCTACTCAGGAGTTACATAGCTGATGGGCATAAAGAGTCTTAATTTTCACCATAGATAACATCACCCTTGTGATAAATTTCTGTCTCATTTTCTCTTTCAACAAAGATGACAATAATATTCTAGCAGACAAAGTATCCTGAACTTAGAAGACCAATGACTCTCCCCTCATTGCCAGCAATGTGACCTGTCCATTAACCTTTCAGATTCTCAGTTTCTAAAAAGTGGCAAACTATATCCATTTTTTCTTTCCTTTGTATAACCAAGAGCCCTCTCCATTTTTTATACAAATCAATGTTTTGAAAAAGTTTATTGCCATAAATACTGCATTTAGTGTAGAATTGTTCATTTCCTTGAAGTTTTTTAATCCAATATAAATAAATCTAACAATCAGGTCTTTTAATCAGCATGAACTAATCAGTGTTATCACACAGAATTACTATGATTTCAGGCAAAATCAAAGAAAAGTAGAAATTTATTTTCACAAGTAAGTTGAAAATTCCATTCAGCTCTTTGTAATGTTACAAATAACTACTAAACTACTTCACTTCTCTCTTACCCTCATCCCCATTACTACCTTTTAAATCCCTAAGTGCCAGGATACACCACAGGACTAGACCATTTCTGAAGTTCTTTCATCTCTAAATTCTATTGAAATTCATGTATAATCTCAGGTGCATTTTATCTAGTCCACCTCTACAATAATATTAAATTGCCTCTCAATTTTCAATCATATTAGTGATAAGTGTTTTGTGTTTTTCAAGGTTGTTGAGAAAAGTTAAGAACATTTTGGTTCCCATGTATTGTATTTCTGTTGTAATTATGTTTTCTTTGCCTTTAGGCCTTTAAGTTGGTGTGTAGAACAGCCAATGTCCCTAATTACCGTACTTTGACTGTTTAGAGACCTAGATCAATCACTAGTATTATTAGGACTCATTGAGAAAATGTTATGCTTTAAACTTGTGATTTTTAAAACACTACAAATTTTTCCAGAATTTTTAATGAATACAGTACCTACAGATACATTTGATGTCTCCTCACTTCCATCTAGTTTGCACTTGTGCTCAAAGAAAATCACTCTCTTGAAATGAGTTTATTTTCCCAGGCCATGATTTTGTAAAATACAAACAATATGTGTTATTGATTATGAAAGTCCATAAACAATATGTAATATTTTATGGTTTTAAATTTTAAATAAGTGGTATCATACTTCTGTTTTATCCTTTTGTAACTTGTTTTTCTACGCTCAATGTTGTTTTTTTGAGGTTTATTCGTGTTGATACGTGTTTATTTTAACTGAAATTATAATGCATTGCATGAATGTGTTCCATATTATTCATTCTCCTAATTGATTAATGCCAGCACCCTAGAGCCTCCTGGTCCACATGCAAATCGGCTCCTCTAGAGCTAACCCCATTAGTCAACCAAACAGGGCCAGAGAGGCCTGGATTCTAATATGGACTAATATAAAGCTCCAGCCAAGAAATTCACTGTTCCAAATATAAATTGTCTTATTATTATTTTCAGTTCTGTCTCAGCTCATAGAGACAAAGTGAAACATCTCATATGCATATAACACTTTGAATGTTACCAACATATTTAATACAATATATTCTGTTCTTTGTAAAGGGCAGGTCAGGGCAAATTTCATTAACTATCAAAAAAAATGAGAATGCAAGGGAATGAGGAGGAGTGGCCAGATGCTTTTTGGAGTATAAGAATTTCTCCTGCAAGTTTTTATAACTTGAATCGGCTACAACATTGATAACATAATTAGGGAATCAAATTTGCATTACTTGCATTACTTTGTAGCTACTGGCAATTGTGATCCTGAAACATTCTGCTTCTAACCTTTTCCTTCACTGAATCCATTGCTTTTCTCATGTGATTTTTAATAATAGGTTTCTAAACAATGCCATCATTGGATTATATAATAGCTTAGAGAAAGTACTTGGGCTTTTTTGGTAAATACTATGAATCTTGTTTGAAAATATTTATTAATAATTTTGGCCATTAAGAAAATAACTCGTATTTATTATTTGTAGTTATTTTGTTTTGCAAAAAGATATCTAGTGATAGACTCTGATTGTATGAAAATTTGAATTAGGATTAACTCTAAAAAGTTGATACTAATTAGCCAACCAGAGGGAACTTCTGAACTAGTTGTACAGTTACTGGGGTTAGTGAAAACTATTCATTGTCTATTGCAAACTTACCAAATAAGAAAGCCAGGCAAAATAATTATTTAAAAGTCCTCATATTTACATATTTTAATTATAAGAAGAATGACACAAACATTTTAAGAGGATATGGATCCAAATTCCAACATAAAAGCGAAACATATACTGAGGTCTAAAATAACATCTACCAACGCAGTTGATGTAAATGCAAAATAAAAGAGATGCTTTCACTCATTATTTGTTTTGCAATTAATACATTATATGAGGAAACAATAAGTTCTTTTGTTTAATATCATCTGGATTGTTTCTAAGCCCATAAATATGAATTCTTAGTCCTTTTCCCAGGTACTTGCTTAGAGTAGTGTGTTCTTGGTTTTTATTTTTATGTTTTTGTTCTGAGTATTAACTATAATAATTGATTTAAAAAGAGATTTGTTTTCCTCAAATATGCTCTGCAGAAGACATCAGCTCTTGTCCTAACCAGTGGCCTTCTCTGGCATGGCACTCCATTTTCATGTATACCTGTTGTAACGAGACGATGGTTTTAAACACTTTGGTGCAGAAAGAGTCACTCCCAGCTTATAGCCAAAGCTAAAAGGAGATCCATCATCATAAAGAATACCCAGGATTTGCTATGTAGCACCATTAAATGTTGCCTCCACATAAATCCCAAAACAATAGTCTCAGAAATATATCGACAAACTTATCGTCATGCTCAGTCCTACTTGGGAGCCATACAAACAGGTTCCCAAACTTTCTGTTACATCTGCCGGCTCACTCTAACCTTATTTTACCTTAAAGTACTGGGAGGCTTGAAACAGTGTTGCTTGTCCTTATCTTTCTATCCTGTGACTCTACCTCCCCAGGTGACCAGGTCTTGGAAACATGGCTATAGAATTTTTCCTCCCGACCACCATCATTAGATATACAAAATAATGATTGCAAGTGCATTGGGAAGGGATTCTTCCCTTTTAGTCAAAGACAACAGTCTAAATGTAATTATTTAAGGATTTGATGTCTTATTTTAGTCTAATAAGTTATTTATATTTAATAAATAATATATATTAATATTTTAAAACATATTTTCCAATGCCTTAATTCAATGCCTATAGTTTCTCAATACATAAATAGAAAAATAACACCTAAAAGATATTCTATACATGGAATTTATGCCCTAGGGGTTCTCTTTAGCATTAAGGGTTAGTGTTGACAACAAAATAACACCCTTGCTTTATTAAAATTCACAAATTATAAAAAATTCTAGCCAGACATTCACCCATTTGCATAACAGTTCAACCAATCATTGAAAAACTTGCCTCAGTGCAAAGTACAGCAAAAGGTAGAAAATGATCTTCATTTTCCTATAGCAAGAAGACAATGGATGTTGGAGAAAATAGGAATAAAAGAGTAGAAAGGAGAGAAAAAGGGGGAAAGGGAAAGAAGGAGAGTCAAATGTATAAAAAGAAAGTTCCATGTAAATAACATTAAAAAGTTTGTTAATTTGATGTGATGTGAACTTAGAAGGTAGGATATCAATGAGAAAAAGTTGTTTTGAAGAAGACAGCAACAAAATATATGAACATGTTACTATTAAAGCTAAAGAAACATATACACTATGACCCAGAAATTCTACCCCTTGGTAAATATACAACACAAGGAGGCAAGGACAAGAATGTTCATAACAGCTTTGTTCATTATAGCCAAAATCTTGAAATCATCCCACCATCCATCAACAATAGAATAAACTGATCAAGATATATCCAGGCGATGGAATACTACACAGCACTGAAAAATAATGAACTACTAATACATTCAATAACATGAAATAATCTCACAGACATGCTGTTGAATGAAAGAAGTCAGACACCAAGGGTTCTGTGGTGTCTGGTTGTGTTTATATAAAGTTCAAAACCCAGAAAACTAATCTGTGGTTGGTGGTAACACAGTAGTGGTTACCATTGAGGGGTATTGACTGGGCAAGGTATGAGGATACTTCTGATATGCTGGAAATATTGGAAATCTTGATTTGGATAGTGGTTACACAATTGTATATATTAATATATGAAAAATATATATAAAGATTTGTGAATTTTACTATAAGTTATATTTAAATAATAAAAGTATACACATGCTACTCATAAGCTGGATGATGCCAAACACAGAGAAGGGAATCCAAATATTTATTATAATTACCAGTATAGTATGAGTCTTGACCCATGAAAAGAAAGTCCCAGCCAAACAGAATGCATGCCATGACTCAAGTAACTGCTATCCAGAACGGACAGGAATTCCAGCCAGCAGAGACAGTAATTCTAGCTCTGGAGACTGTCCTTTACAAAGTTGCTTAGTTCATGCCTCAACTGACAATTTTCCCAGAACTCTATACATACTTATCCTGGTTGATATTTTCTTTAAAATTCAAAATGTCTGGCTTTTTGTTCTAATTTAAAACTCCTTCTTTCTGTGGCACCATTGTTTTTTCACTCTTCCTGACAAACACAAGCTTTCTTAATATTCTCTAAAATAAATGAACCATTTAGTGTTGAAGATCTCTTTCTGCTTAAGCTCCTCCTTACCTGTCCATTAAGTTATATTGTACCATTGAATTTTTTGCTTTAAGAAAGAAGAACTCGATTTAATTTCTTTTTTCTTTTTTTTATTAGACCAATGTGGGAAAGCAGAATCGGTTTCATTTCTGATTCCATCACTTACTGGTTTAACTGTCTAAGCCTGCGGTCCCCAACACCTGGGCTGCAGACTGGTACCTGCCTGTGGCCTGTTACAACAGGAGGTGAGCAAGAAGCTTCGTCTGTATTTATAGCCACTCCCCATTACTTGCATCACTGCATAAGCTCTGCCTCTTGTCAGATCAGCAGTGGCATAAGATTCTCATAGGAGTGAACCCTACTGTAAACTGTGCATGCGAGGGATCTAGGTTGTGTGCTCCTTATGAGAGCCTAATGCCTGGTGATCTGAGGTGGAGCTAAGATGGTGATTCGAGTGCTGAAAAGTGGTTGCAAATACAGATTATCATTAGCAGAGAGGTTTGACTGCATAATAAATGTAATGTGCTTGAATCATCCTGAAACCATCCCTCCACCCCCACTCCTGGTCCATGGAAAAACTGTCTTCCATGAAACCAGTCCCTGATGCCAAAAAGGTTGGGGACTGCTGGTCTAAGTAAATGACCTCATCTCTTCGATTTTTAATTTTATCAAACTCAAATCTGCTGTGATGACAAATTCAGGAGAACTTCTTATAAAAAGCCTCTTGTTACCCTCCCTTTCCTACCCTCTGTTTCATTACCCTGGATGCAAGCTCTTTAGATTATTTCTGCTTTTTAGCTCTCCAGGTGCTTACCTCAAAGCTGTGGATAATTTTCTGCTTCCATTTTTTTATTTATTGAGATTTGACAACATTGGCACTTTTTCAATTTTCTGGTTGTACAACACCTTCAGATACCCTTGCTATGTCTGGTGAACTTCCAAGTACGAGAATCCTATCTCCCCAAGATAAAAACAAGAAATCTTAGTTCCCCAGCCTCCTTTGCAGGCAGGGGACATGCCAGGGGACAAATATGTCACTTCACTTCTCCAGTCAAACTCAATAGTATGAAAGTTTGATTTGGAAGTAAGTGCCTTGAGGAGATGGGCTTAAATTAGTTTTTCTGCTGTGTGGGTTGAGGTGGCAATGGGATGGGATGGCAAGCCTTAAGGGCATCAATGATACTGGTTTTCTTTAGTAGTCAGGGGCAACCACAGTGATAGAAATTTGCTCATTAGATTAGTTTTTGCTTTGTGGTCTTGGACATTGTTCCTGGAAGCTTGATCCCAAACTAGGTTATTTTACTATCCCCCAAATTATGTCAGCTTCCAAGTACTCTTTTAACAAACTTCTTTTGGGCTAGTCAGCTAGAGTTAGTTTCTGTTTTTACTAGTATAAATAAATCAAGTGTCTCTTCAATATGAATGAAGTTTTAGGTCAATTACCCTATACTCAACCCCCATCTTCCTTTTCTCTGTTAGATAATCATATTGTTATTTTAATTATTTTATTAATGATCTATGTAATTGTTTCTATCAATTTTCATCAGTCTCCCTTGGTTTCTCACTTTCTAATTGGAAGATATTAACATGCCTGCCTGTTCCTCCACTTTCATCCAACCCAAACCTCTTTCAGCTATTTACTTCTCAACCTACATTAGCTTCACTCTTTATATTGTCAGTTAATATTCACATTCTATTCTGCAACCAGATCCTAGACTTCTATACTGTCTATAGATTGACTCTAAAAGTTAGAACCATTGCCTGGGTAATTTTTAAAATTCGGTGAATGTGTCAGACCATGGAGTGTGTTACATGTTTCTCTTTGAAACCAATATCATGATTTCTGTACCATATAAGGGAGATGTCACTAACATCAGGCCAAATGGATTGCTATTTCTTATACCCGAATAATTGCTTAAAATCATATCCTCTCAATTTGGTTAATGTTAGAATGATGGTTTTCTTTTATTCTTATATTATTTGACTTTATACAATTCTTAATTACTTTGAATTTTTAGTCATGCTTTCTATTATATTAAGTTGTTTTTGGTTTTGTTTTATTTTCTTTTCTTTTTCACAGAGCCATCCACACTTGTCTTCTTGGTCTGTTAAAAAGCTGAAAATATGATATTTTTTTTCTTTGTTCTGCTAGAATGAAATTTACTCTTTCCTAAATTACCTTACTTTTCAATGTATTGATTTATTCCCTTATTTTATTGGAATATATCATCAAATAAATTTTTGCAAAACCCTCATGAGAGATAAAGTTGATAATTCTTTACAGGCCTAAAAGTATCCTTGGTTAAATATAGACTTCTGGGTGGAAAATAGATTTTTGTCAGGAATGTTTAGGCAATACTACATCATTCTCTACTAGACATTCAATTTGCTGCTACTAAACTGAAGCCACTGTTTCTCATCTTTGTAGAAGTGACTTGTCATTTTTCTCTGGATGGTTTTAGGATCATCTCTTTATCTTCTACAGTTTTAAACAGTCAAGGCTGTGTTTCGATCCTTATTTATTAAACTGAATACTTGATGAGTCTTTTCAATCTTAAGACCCATGTCCTCTAGTTCCTGGAAATTTTCTTTGATACTTTGATACTTTCTTTGATACTTTGATACTTTCTTTGATACTTTCCTTATCTCAATGTTCCCCATTCTCTCCTATTGGTGAGATATTGGATCACTACATCTCTTATCTTTTCCATAAATTATCTTTGTTTCCTTCAGGATCTTTGTTCTTCTTTGTATCTCTCTCTCTCTCTCTCTCTCTCTCTCT